>VXAU01001886.1:2520735-2612286 GCA_013399695.1 Formicarius rufipectus | reverse complement strand
GCCCCGCCTGCCGGGTCCGGGGCTCGGAGCGGAGAAGGAGCCGGCGGGCAGCGGGCGAGACCCTGCCGAATTTTTGACCTCCGGCAGCCGGTTGTGGTGCCCCGGCTGAGGACGGGTCTAGCCGCTCTTGTCATGCCAGGCGAGAAGAAGGGAGAAAGGTGAAATGAAAAATAAGGCAGGCTGGACCCGGTTGTTTCAAATATCCGGTTGCCGTGAGTGGAAGTCTAGCATCCAAAAACACCAAACGTGAGTGGGTGTCCTACACTTCTTGGCTCCGTGTTTCCTGGTGCAATGGCCGTTTGTGTTGTGGTTCTCTGGAGCACACAGCTGAAGGGCTAGGACAGAAACCATCATCTTCCAGTTGGCGCTGTGTGCCCGTGATAGGCGCTGCTCAACCATCGGGGTGTGCTTGGGTGTGGAACTGCTGCTGTGGTTGGTTGGACATGGCTGGACTTTCTCTCCGTTTGATGATCTTGAAGATCAGCTGTTGGGTTTCAAGAGCAAGAAGTGGAGGATCTGACAGGTTTCACGTGGACAGTTTTTACTTTGTCATTGTCTTTCAAAGTCTTTAACGGAGGTCATAGTTAAGAGATGACATTGCTCTGTTAGGTCTGTATTTTGCTGTGTGTGACACAGACCTCCTCTGAAGGGAACAGCACTTAAGTTCTCCTCCATGGTGTTAAATTATTTGGAAGTACATGATGATCTGGATAGTACTATTGGCATTTCCCTCGCCCCCATTTTGTGTTATCTGTCATTTAACTTGGTAATTTTACGGATATTTTATGTCAGCTGTATTGCTGTTGGGACTCTGGAATAGCCAGTGGGAATTCTGTGAAGAACAACTTTGACCCAAAAGAAGTTAGAGGTACAGTTTTAGTGCTAGTAGTTTCTGGGATGCATGGAGGATCTTTGCCTGGTGTTTTCTCAGTTTTCTTTAGATGTTTGGATTAGTTCTAGAAAGAAACAAAGGTAGTATGTCTCTGGGTAATGGTAGCCATGCTGTTCTAGCTCTGACTCGTTGTTAAAGAATTTTGATGTTTATGATCTTTGTGTCATAAGACGGCGACGTTTGGCAGCTGGATGAGGTGTGTGCTTCAAGTACCTCTGTGTGGCACCCTGGTGAGGCTGCTGGAGCAGTAACCCTGGCTGTGGGTGTCCTGTGAGGGAGCACACCTACAGCCCAGCCTGCACTCAGTCGTGTGGATGAATGTGAATAGTTGGTACCGTGGTTCAAAGCCACGTCCTTTCTTCATTGCTCCACTTGAACTGCTTTTGCTCAGCGTTGTACAATGTGGAAGAATTGTCTCCACCAGAACAGGTAAGTGAAAGGAGTGTGGCTGCTCGTGCCTTGTCGTGTGAGGTGTTTGGAATATGACCTTCTTAACTGGTCATGGTATAACATCTTCATCTACATGTCGGACATGTGAGGAAAAGCACATGCAGGGCTTTGGTTATTGATCTGTCTGCGTTTTGAATCTTGACTGTGAAGTTCTCCATGACAGAGGTCAGAATAAATGTCTAGGAAGCTGAAGAGTTTATATGACTAGTAGGTAGCAGTTGGTAGTGGTACTCAGCTTTGCCCCCACACTTCTTCCCTCCCCAGAAAACCAACTGCATCAACGGGACTTACTAGAAAGCTCTTAGAGCTGGGATGTCCCACACCAGTTTGCACATGAGATGAAGCCCTTTGTGCCTTCAGAGCAGTCCAAGTTCTTGCTTGGACACATCATTCTTTTCTTCTCCTGAACAAGTAAAACGTTTTGTGGATTGCAGGATGGCCATTAAGCATTTTCAGGATTTTACCTTGAAATAATTTGGAGCTGTGAGTGTAAATAAATGATTTGGTACTTATGGTGACATTCCAAAGACATACTGCTCTTCTGAATTTTTCTTTGACTGCTTAGTAGTATCTGAGTCCTTCAAGGATTCTTATTGAACTTCAGCAAAGACGACAATAATTAACTCTGCAATTTGGAGTGTTTAATACTGGCTGCAACATTATTTTTTTTAAAGCCAATCATGATCCAGGAGACATGATAAAGCACATGAAGGAATACAGTGTGTATATTACCTATACAAACTTCTCATATTTTGGTGGCACTCAAGAAACTTTTATAAGTTCTTAAGTTTTGGAAATAGATGTGCATGTTTATCCTGTCAGTTAATTAATTTTCTACTGTCATGCTATTTTAAACGGCTTTTTCAACCTTTTAAACTTAGAGATAAATTCAATTTCTGCCTTTATATTGAAGCAAAATAAGATCACAGGCAAAATAACCTCCGTGTTGGTTAGCTAGCTGTCTTTCTATTTAGAAATGACATCTAATCATCTGAAATACCCCCTGTTACATTTGGGTTAGGACTGTGAAACAGGTACTCATTTGTTCTAGAAGCAAAGAAAACCCACTGGGAGTTCTGTGTTTACTGGTAGTCAGTTCTAGACCTGTGTGTCAGAACCAAGACACTTCCCAGCAAAAACGAGGTAGCCCATTATCTGGTAGAATGTAGGTGTTAGTTTTGACGGTTTTGAAGTACATGTTTTTCCCTTTAACAATAAGGAATGCTGTGTATGCTTCAGTTTATTCTCAGGCTGTATGAAATATTAGTTTGGCTTTGCTTGACTTCCATGTGCTTATGACTTCAAGCTTTTATGAGTGGGTGAAAGTGTCATGGAATATTCCTTTTTTTTTTTTTTTCTTGCTTTTCCTTATAAGAGGTGACCTGTTAAATATTAAAGACCTATGATGCATGTTCCTTAGAAATAATAATCTGAAAATAAAGGACTGACAAAAGGGTATTCATGGTGGCCTTCAGCAAGGCAGCCCTGGTTTGCCTTGTGATTCCCATTCACTGTTGGATGCATTGATAGGAAATCCTTGTTCATTTGGTAACAAACAGAAAGGGAAATGTATTTATTCAAATACCAAGTCTGTTGATTCACATTAAAGTTGTCAGTAACTTGAAATAACATTTTGTATTTTCCATTTAGTTGTCACATTATCTGACCCCAGACAGTTCTCTCCCAGACACTCTGGTATTACAATCCCATGAGATGGCTTTAGAGGGGGAAAAATTCCATATGAACAGTGCATCCAGCTTTATTTTTCCTAGCCCAGAGCACTCTGATTGCTGCAATAAACCCCCCTTTATTGATGAATATGTGAGTCAGTTATCAGTGTCACAGAGATGCTCTTGACTTCAATGCACATTTTTATTTTGGTTTTTGGGGGTTGCATAAATAAACACACTTAGACTTTCAGGCATGATGATGTTGAAATCTAAAGTTCTATTATACCATTGTGTCAGATTGTGTTACAACACCTTTGCTTTGCTGTAGATTATAGCTGATTCTCTGAAGGGGGCTGTGTTTCTGGATCACAGTAATAAACCCAGTCATTAAAACTCCGTAGTTTTTGCATTAAATGACAATTTTAAAAATGGTGTCTTCTCTCTGAAATGATACAATGCCCATGGACAGGAGCTTATCCACCACAGTGACAGGTTTCAGTCCAACCTTAGTCTGTTTATGCTGCACTGTAAAGATGAGCTGCAGTTTATTTAAGTTCACGTGATCCACCAGAAAGATAATGTACTTCCAGATCATTGCAGCATCTCCATTTATACCTGCACTCAGGTACCAGCAAAGTCAAAACTTGAAGGTAATAATGACACTGTTTGGGCTGCTGAAGCCTTATGACAAGTGGAGACATGCAAATCGGAGAGAGCAGGGCTGAGCTTTTGGATGCAAGGTTTGGTTTGCAGATGCACGTTTGGAAAACCAAAGTGAGGAAATGCAGGTTTTTAAGCCTTGTAGCTTCCCATCTTGCATCTCTTCCAACAGAGTCGCTTTTTAGCAGAGACACAAACCTGCTAATTGAACTGAAAGGCAGAAATCTATTTTTTAATTATTTCAAATGTGTATTTTCTAAGACAGGTTATTTGCAAGAAGATCGTGCATTTAAGTAAACATTAATATTTCTCAAACATCTTTATTGATATAACTATTCTGTGGTGAAGAAAGAAGACTGATTTCACAAGCAGAGAACAGTGGCTTGAAGTGGGATCTGGGGAATACAGAACAGTTAAGCACCTACTCCTTCTGTACATTGGCAAGCTGTGGGTGCAGTGCTGATTTCAGTAATTCTGGCCTGGGGCTCACCAGCTCTGAGCAGCTGTGAGTAATAACACCTAATTTTTTGTAGTGGAAAAGCTTTACTAACAGCTTTTTTGATGAATCAGCTATTTACGTTGTAATCGACCAACTCTCAAAATCAGTCTTTAGACTACAACTGTCCTCAAAGTGATGGAACCTCTGAGCAGCATCACCCTCAGCTGGTGGAAGTGTAGAGCCTTGGTTGCCTGGTGAAAGTTTTCAGGGCTTTGTCCCCAGTTAGGTGTGATTTGCAGTGCAGGCCATATTCTTCAGTGCTAAACTGGGCAATCATCTGGACAACTGAGGTATGCATTGAGGTTCAAAGCCAGTAACAAAGAGTTAACCTGAGACCCCTCTGCTCAGGTCCTGGAGTTCTCTAAATGAAAGATCCTGAGTGAGGCTCCAAAGCATGGCTGGATAACTCTGGCAACATTCATTATCTTGCTCAGAAATTCCAGTGCTGAGCCACATATGGAACATTACAATGCACATAATGACTGTCTTGTTTACCTACAGCGTCACTGTTACCACGAGTCCAACTTCCTCATTACATTGTAAACTGCTGGGCATATTTTGGGACACTGAAAACCAATTGATTTCTTGTTACAATCCTGATAAAGTGTTTTATCTGGATCAAGTGCAGTGTGCTTCAAAGTACATGGCATAAGTGCACTCCTGCTTGGGAGAGACACTGAAAATACACCCTGTTACTCCTGAAATCCTGAACATCTGCAAGGAGGACACCACCAAAGCCACTAAACCAAAGATGCTTCCCTTCAGTGTCCAGGTTCAGTGCTGAGAACTATTCAAAGGTTAAAATTACTTTCTAAATTTTTTTTTAATTCTTTCTTAATGACAAACACAGTGCTTTACTCTGGGTTGGTATTTGATTCAAAATTGAAATCCAGCAACAAACTCATTGTCTAGTAATGGCTTGTGAAAGTTAAAATATTTAGAGAGAGTCTTTGCAAATAATGGCAGAATTTAAATGTGGTCTAATATTGAAAAAAATTGGCTAATTATTTTTTGTAAATCAATGGAATAATTGTGGTGGCCAGCTATGTTGTAAATAGCATTTCTTTGTCCATTCATTTGACTTTTAGCAGTATTACAGTTTCTTGGCTCTGTACATTTCATCAGTGTAATCCCTTTTTGTTGTTCCTTCTTATCTATATATTTTTCAGACACTTTCTGCAGCACATTTTATGGCACTGGCAAAAAAACAATGAAATAGTTAACTGTATCATGCATTCAAACTATTAGAACAATATAATTACAGTGAAAGGTTTGTGATGTTGGGCAACTGGTACTGGGGTATGTGAATTCTGGTTTTCTTTACATTCATGCAAATACAAAATTCTCATTTTCACAAAAGGAACTTCATCATTTTGGCCTCTTGAATAATTATGTCACATTATTTGTTTATTATCAACTTTGCATTGGTAATGTTGCAAAGCTGAAGGGAAATACACTTCAGTCTGTTTTCTTGTATTACACAGAAAATGTAAGTTACAATACTATTTCAATATTACCTCCTTATGACTTCTGATATAAATATTGTTGTAAATCTATTAGGACCCTAAAAACTTTCACAAGAAGTTGATATGATTGACCTGTGTAGGAAAGAATGATTCTTCTTGTGGCTCACCAAGGAAGAGGAAATAGGTTGACTCTTACAAAGTGGTGAAGGGGGGCAATATGAGCAGTAGACTACAATGAAACACTGCAACAAAACCAGCACCAAAAACGTCTGTCAGAAAGACACTTCTCTTTGAAAGGAGCAGTCGCCCCACTTGGGCTTTTCTAGATTTCTCACAGACTATCCCCTAAATTTGCAGCCCTTTCCTTAAGAGGAGCAAAACAGTAACAATGGGGATATTTTCTTCCATAAGGCTCTTCACTGCATGTTTAGATTTTGTGGGGGTTTTGTGAAATGATCTTGTAGTAAATAATCACCCAAATGTGGATTGAGGAGGGATGCAAGGGACTCACCTCCACTGCAAATGAGTAGCACCTGTCAAAAGAAAAAGAATCACCAGGTACAGGTGAACGTGCATCTTGTTTGTACTGAAGAACCTGTGTCACATGGTTGGGAAAAGAGTGAACATTTTTAGAGGAAAGGCACATCTCACAGAACTCTTGGTTAATATCTACATAAGAATGGCTCTGGCTGATGTGGTTTTTTCAAAAAACCTTATTGTAAAACCCCACAGGAGCAGCTGGTAATGACACCAGAAGAGTTAGTTACCATTTTAGACTACCTGGTTCACAGGGAGGGTGTTTATGAATAAAGTTTCCAAACATCAGTACTGGGACCTGTGTTGTACAACAGAATCATCAATTATTTGAAAATAATGACAATTACTCTTGTTAATTCATAGATTATTATTATAATTGTCAATACAAAGTTTGACAGTGAAGTGCTGGACGACAGCAGCTGAAATTCAGTGTTTATAAACGATCAAAGGAAAAACAATCCTGACAACACGTGCATAAAAATGAGCGCCAAAGAAGTTGGTACTACTCTGGAGAAATCTTGGAATCACCAGGGAAAGTTTCTGGGTGTGGCCACGTTAGTATTTTAATTTGGATCAGGTGCATGCTTTTGAAGTGAATCTCCCTGTGCCCCCCAGTTACTACACCTCTGTTTGCATCACAGCAATGTCGTGGGGAGCAGGGACCACACTCCCTTCTGAGGAAACTCAATCACAACATCTGTTCCTTCTGAGGGATGTCAGATCCATGGGACCAAAATACTGCTGATCAGGGCAGAACCTCAGGCCAGCTGAAGTTTATATGTATTAGGAGAGCTTTTGAGAATGCAAGAGATGGTCATCCTCATGTCCCTGAGGGATATTGTGCTTCCAACTCTGCAGTCCCGCACCCACTGCAGGGAGGACACGGAGCTGACAGTAATGCAGAGAAAGGTGTTACATGGAAATGAGTGACTGTCAGTGAGAATACCTTATGACAACCTTCTGGATGGGAAAAGAAGTGATTGAGGAAGATATGAGTGATGTGGATAAGATGGGGGATGTAGTTAGCTCAGAAATGAATGGTATTTCTCATTGCACAAGGAGAGAGATACAGCAACGGAAATAATTAGGCAAGTGACGGAGACAAAGGAAGAACTTCACAGTATTTAAATCTTGGAATTCATTGCCATGGGATGTTCTGGAAATCAGAACTGTAAATGGTTTCAAAGAACGGTAAAAGTGTCTTGGAGAATTGATCCCTTTATGCCTTTCAGCACAAGGCAATCTTTAAACTGCTAATCACCAAAAACTGGGAGAGCAGAGCAAGGGCAGCACTTCCTCTACAGATGTTGTTTTCTAAGCATCTAGTCCTGATTTCTATTAGAATATACAACACATTGAGCTAAGCAGACCTTCAGTCTGACCTCATATGGCAGTTCTTAGTTTAGTACTTACTACAGCCATTAAACAAACATAGTTATTGACTAAGGTGTTGATACAGTCTGCAGAGATCACAAACACACTCACCCTACAACTTGTATTCTGGTATTCTAATTCCTAATCCTTGTCAATTAATATCTTTGCAAAGTAAAGGGTTCAATTTCCTACACAGAAAACAGCAGGTTCTAGTTTAGAGCCCTCACAGTCCAGATTCAGAATCACAGAATTGTCAAGGTTGGAAAAGACTTCTAAGATCACAGAGTCCAACCATGAACCAGCAGTACTGTATTCACCCCTAAACCATGTCCCCAGGTGCCATATCCACACACCTTTTGGACACTTCCAGGGACGGTGATTCCACCCCTGCCCTGGTCAGCCCGTCCCAGACTTCTCACAAGGTGCGACACGTGGTAGAAGTGAAAAACAAGTAGCAGGGAGGAGGTGATGAAGTAACATTGAATCAAACATGCATAATAAAACCAAAGTTAAAGATAAACTAGAAAATACTCCAGTAAATGCATGGAATGAGGCAAATGATGGAGTCAGTGTTACTAGAAAGTTACACTAATGGAATAAGAAGTTTCTGATGAACAAAACCATCTTTCTCCTACGAGAAAAGCATTTCAGCATCTAAAAGGGTTTATCCACAAGTTTCCTGTATTTATCTTTTCAGATGGTTTTCACAGGCTACACAGGATGGTCAATCTGCCTTTACCTGAATATACATCAAAAAGCCACTAACTTTTATCAAACCCATCAAGTTGCTCTTGTACTGGGTTGGGGTTTTTTTTCAGAAATGGTGATTGCTAGTAGACTGAAATATAAGCAGTCTAATTTCTAACTGACCAACTCAACCTGTCAAATTCTTTCACATGGACAATGAACTTCTTTGTGACACCACTTGGCAGTCACTGAAACAAAGCAGAGTGTTGCTGATGTATCTTATTATTCTTAGTAATAAGAGAGATCTTACAAAATAAAGTGTGACATTACATAGTTTTAAAAAGGCCTACTCAGTACAATTTATTTGACTGCGCTAATGGACTTTCCTTTATATGTTATGCAGTTGAAATTTGCTCTGATAATACTTTTGAAACCATTAGATCATTTATTTCCCTTTTGGGGGAAGGACCTGTTTTGCAAAATACGAAATCACATTAAGACATCTCATGAATTTGTCTTCCAGAATTTTTTTGTGCCAGGTTTCAGGTGTTTCAGCACAGGACACCTGACAAGAAAGGTGCTGGAGAAACGCTGAGCAGTAGGGCTCACATGGAAGGAAAATGCACAGTGGTGCTTCCAGGGCTTGCAAATGTGCTCTGAGAGGAACTGCAAAGATGTTCATCACAAAGTGTTTTGGTGGTTCACGTAAGGGTGAAACAGCAGACTGCAGTGCAAGGGAATGCATGAATTTGGGATGACATAGCATGAGAAGACCTTCTTTGATGAGAAGCAACTTATCTCTACCTAAGCAGAGGAAGTAGCAAACTTTCGGGTTCATCAATGGTACAACAAAACAGCAGACCTTCAAATTAAATAGGAATATGACTCATGTATGAAAATCTATACAGGGTGGAGGGTGGAAACTTCGGATCCCAAATTAAGTACTAGGAATTAGAGGGAAAACTACATTTATGTACTAAAATGCCTTCACATGACTCCAGGAGAAATAACCTGGAAATTCTTGAAGGAATAAATAGTGGTTTATGAGGGGCAATTAAAACTTTGTGATTTGACCGCAGTAACTAGGAGCAAGAGTCTGTAATAGAGTCATGGTGCCCACACTTGAGCTTTTCACAATCCTAAATTGGGAAAAGTTAAAAAGCAGCTCCCACTCTTGTGTAATTAAACCTTAACACTGGTCTATCATTTTCTACTGTGCTGAAATTTCAGAACCAATGTACTAGAACAGTCAAAAGGAGATGGTAGAGAACATGAAGAACTTGACAGTGTTCTATCTAAGTGGTTACTATTACAGACCTAATGTTACTATGTGATGCAGATTAATACATGATTAATACATTCAGTGTTTGTATAGTCAGCAAAATACATGATAGTGTGGAAACATTCATAAAAATAGCAGGAAACTGAAAGAAGTAATGAAAAAGGGATGATTTTTTGATTGGTTGGTTTTGGGGGTTTTGTTTTTACAGTAGAAATGCAAAATGACCACTTTTCTGTCTTTATATATAAAACAAAGTGTGAGTCAGGCAATTAAATTGAAAGTTCAGGCAGCAGAATTTAGTAAGACTGAATGTTCCTGTAACTTCCCTTTATGGTCTTACATGTAGTAGAAGCCCTAATCATCTGTGCTCTGACGATACACAGAAGATGCAACAGAAACACCAGAGAAAAGCTGTGTTTGATAATGTGTTTTAACCTGTACCAAGGAAACAGCATCTCTTTTACCTTACAACCACAGAACTCTCAGGTTTCTTAAGAAAATAAAAAGGGGGAAGCCCTTGGCCAGCTTTTATGGCTTTCCCAATACTGCATTTTATTTGCCTCTTGGTGTCAAGAACAGTGATCATCAATTAACTCTGGGAATTGTGGATCTCTCGGAGCAGAATTGCTGGGCACCACAGGGCTGAGCAGTGCCCCAGAGCCTGGGTGACTTGGATCAGCTCCTGTCTCTGCCTTGGCTGTGGTTTAGGACCTGCTGCAGTGTTTTGTACATAACAGTGGTGTGTTAGTGCTTTTAGGGCAGCTGGAGTATAAATACACCATCGGAATACACAGCAAGCAGATCTGCCTGTGTGGCCTGACAGCAGCTAAGGAGGATCAGAGAGCTGTGCTCCTCCCATGTCCTCACTCAGCAAAGACCATTGGAAGGAGACTCATGCTCTGCCTTTTCACCAGCAGCAAATGACTTCCAGTGCCTCTCCCATGCACTTCCGTCAGAGGACGGATGAAAGCAGCAGTGCCAAGGTGGCCTTGTCATCTCTCCCTGCTGACTAAAGCCTATGCAAACAGTATGTTGGGTCGTATTTATCAAGTGAATCAGGACAATAAAAATTCCAAGCTCCAAGGAAGGCACCTTACCTTTTTTTTCATTGTACCCATCACAAGCATCAGATTGTTATTCTCATTGTTCACATCAACCTTTTGTAACACGCACTTTCATTGAGGAACAGCGTGCCCCCACACAGGGACTGTTGGTTGGAGGTCACAACCTTCCATGGACTGCCTCTTGCTGCCTCAGGAACCATTAAGGAATTGCTAGAATTGATGGAAGAGTGCTCTTTCTCCCAGTTGAATGGCACGTCCCCAGCTTTGTCATGGGCACCACAAAGGATGATGGATCCTTTTCCTGTGTTGTTTGATGATCCCGTGCTTCGGCTCCCTGACATGACACCACCCCAGTGTCTGCAGTGAGTGCCTGACATGACACCACCTCAGCATTTCCAGTGAGTGCCTGACATGACACCACCTCAGTGTTTGAGTGCCAGTGATCCCATTTGCACTCTCAGAAGCAGCATCAGGTACTGCACAGGGTGACCACTTACTGACACGCTGCTGTAGACTGTGCTTTGAGTTGTTCTGCAACTGTGCTGCTGTTATTTTTTTGTGCTTCATCCACTCGTGTCAAATACCACTGACAACCTGCTCTGTTTAGAAGGCAGAGGCAAGTCTCCTTTTAATGTGAACTGAACCTTGTATTTGTACCATGAATGATGCAATTTCCCTCCCCTGCTATTAACTGCTGCTCTTGTAGACCATTTAGTATACAGGGAAAAAAAAGTCTTGCTTACTGATCAATGAGAATATGTAAACTACAGTTTTATTTTGGACATGCAGTTGGCATTGCTGGTATATTTTAGGTTACACAACCCTTGATTTTGTACAGTCTGTTTCAAGATATGTGTCCGAAGGACAGTTGACAAGCCAAGGACAGTATTTTTTAATGCTTTTTTATCCCCAAGCCATGAGGCAGAATCCCTTTAGGTAACTGAAATAAATTCTGCCTTAACATAAGATTTCTGTAAAATGCCTGCATTCCCTTATTAATTCCAGGATTTTCTGCAGCTCAGAACAGCTTTAACAGAAGTTTTTCTGAACATCTTTCTTACTTCACGTCCAGCTGCTGCTGCTGCTGCTGTTCCCACCCAAAGGAGGCACTCCAAGATGACAAGCATCTTAAGAATTGCAGTATGATGGCAGTTGGTCTTTCCAAGGGGTGGGACAGACACTGAGGATGTTGTTTAGTATGAGAATCCCCCAGATGTGTTTTGGATGCATGTTTCAATACTTTCACAGGCATCGAGGGGATATCTGGGGATTGCCTACAGATATTTAGTATTTGATGTATCACTTACTCAAGATTTGGAAAGTACTTGACTAGTAAGCCTGAGGGTTAGCAGAGGAACTGTGATAAGCCTTAGATCTCACAGAAGAACTGATAGCAAGGCCTACCTTTTCATTCCCCCTCTGATTACACAGGAGTGCAATAGGGTTTTGCAGTGACAGATACTGCCTAACTGAGGGAGGCAGAGGATGAACCAAGGCTGGTGTAGAGGCAGTTTTGAGGGCTTTTTCTTTCAAAGTGACTAGTCTTTAGCTCCATTTCTCAGAAGGCTATTTGGGCCTATGACTCAAACAGAGACCCCTCTGGATGGGCTAAACCAGTAGCTGCAGTGGGACAGGAACTGTTGACTTTTCAGAGCATGTTCCCCTCTGCAAACGTGGTGGCAGCTGCTTTCGATCTGTGGCTTCTCACTGCTATTGTGCGAGGGAATCACACTCTGAGCTTCAAGAGCCACAAGAGAGACCAAGTAAAGCTGTGGCTCACTTAGGACTGGCTGTTATTTTAATGAGCTTAATAAATCCTATATAGGACTGAAAGTTTCTTTGGAGTTCTCAGTCCTGCAAACCAGCGCTCTCGGGCTGACCTTTGAGCCTTGCACACTGTGGAGCTCTGAAAAACTGCCCCAGTTCTGTGCTGCACCCATTTCAGCTGCATCAGCAACCCCAGTGTGCGCAGCTCACCCGCTTCAGCAGCTGTTTGCAGCATCAAGTTCATCAGACACTGAACTGCAAAGGGCTCCCACTGCCACAGGTCACCGTGGTCAGACATTCACACAACTCCAGAAGGTCCATACTCATGTAGGAAAAACAGATCTCCTTTATGATGGAATGAGTACCCAGAGAAGATGAGGAGTTGGCATTTTTGTTAACCAAACTCATCACATGATTAAAGCTGAAATGTTCATAATGTTAATATTGTTCTTGTAAAGCATGAGTGGCAAGGATTCGTTTTGTGTGCAGTATGGACACTGACCTTCAAAGGGAAAAACTCATTGCAGATCCATTTATCTCACTTTTGGCAAAGCAGGGTGAGGAACTAGTCTTTTTGGGTTTTCTTTAAGTGTATCACAGCTATTTTCTGGCTAAATTACAATTTTATTAATGGACCTGTATTGTAAGTTATCTATTCTTGGACAATCTACTTTGGAACAGTAAAGCTGAAAAATTGCTTTTATAAAATCATTTTAGTGTGCTTTAACACCAAATTCTGAGAAATATTGTAGATATACCAAGAAAATTAAAAGTCCCAGGCTAAATTTTTTTATAAGACTACTTAAAAAACAGAGCTTCAACTGACCAAGTTGACCTTGCTCGTTACAGTGTTGGAGAGCTTTGGTTGTGCATAGCTATGAGTACAGCACTGTTTGAATAACATATCAGAATATATCAGAATCTACCAGTGGTGTCAGGCTTTGTGACTTCTACGAAGACAAAATCTACAGCTTGTGATTCAGGTGATTAGAGAAATGTCTGACATGCCACTGAAAAAGTATTGGGTATCTGAAAACAAAAGGTACCTGAGGGTCTGGTAGATCTGTGCTGCCACTTTTGTGTGGATGTAGCTGAAGCAGGCAGTAAATCTCCCATGTAGGATGGCGGCTCTGATGCCCCCCAGGACATGG
Organism: Formicarius rufipectus; assembly: GCA_013399695.1. Lineage (NCBI taxonomy): Eukaryota > Metazoa > Chordata > Aves > Passeriformes > Formicariidae > Formicarius > Formicarius rufipectus. The sequence continues at coordinate 2,598,787 of VXAU01001886.1, read as the reverse complement.
TTGGCCCCCCTGGCTCCAGGGCACTGCTGACTCGTGGCCAACTGGCCACTCACCAGGACCCCCAGGGCCCTTTCCTGGCACTGCTTTCCAGCCTCTCATTCCCAGTCTCTCTGCAGATCGGGGGTTGCCTCATCCCAGGGCAGAACCCAGCACTTCCCCTGCTTGAACTTCCTCTGGCTGGTGACTGCCCAGTCCTCTGAGGTGTCCAGGTCTCTCTGCAGGGCCTCCCTGCCTTCCAGGGACTCAACAGCTCCTCCCAGTTTTGAGTCATCTGCAAACTGGCTTCAGTCCTGTGTCCAAGATACAAAGATATTGAAGAGTCATTTCAAGATCCTTCCTAATCTCAAAGCTGTTCTACTCTGAAGGCTCTACAAGGAGCTCCCCTTGTTTTCTTCCCAGCCCTTCCCTTTGTGCTGCTGGTGGCATTTCCCTGCATCCAGCTGTCCCCTCTGCCCCTCTCCCACCATGGCATCCCTCTGCCTCTCCCTGCTGCCTCCAGCCATAGGAAAGCCTGGAAACTATGACAGGTTGTCCACAGCTGACTCCACAGAAAACTTGGCTTCAGAATTAAACTCAGTGTGTATTTTTGAACTTTCATGTAGGCTACAAAAGTGCTACGAGGGCAGGGAAGTGTTGCTTACGCACTTCCCTCAGTATATAAACAATATACAAAATAGACAATATATAAACCACCAACTCAGAAAATTTGAAAGCTTTCCTTACATTTATTAATGCTTTATGTGCCTGCTTGCAGAACATTCCTAATGTGTCCTGTTTCAATTTGTTTAATTGGTATTTTTTAATTCATGACATGGGGGTTTAAAAATCTGAAACATTGAAAATTTTGTTTTGGAAGGTAAATTTTAGAATTTTTATAGCACGTGCAGCTTTCACAGATGACTTCTTTTTAAGGTTTCACACTTAGGTACTATTATGACTCTAAATAAATTCAAATAAATATTTAGCACTTCAACCTTTTGCAGATGAACAAAGCTATTGTTGTCCTGTTTCCAAAAGGGTCCACATCTATGTGGATGTGAAGCAGTTTGTAGACAGATGTGGGTAATTATATAGTTGTTTAAAATGATCTAGTATAGCACAGGGAAAACTCTCTTTGGTCTTGTGACTGAACATATGGGTACAGATTTAAGACAATAAGTAATAAACTTTTTCCACAGCAGGAATAAAACTGGGGCACAGAGCTGAACACTGCACATCTTCCTTGCATTTAATTTGTCCATTTTCTTTAGTCAAAACTGTGCCTTTTTAAGAGGAGGTGCATTGTTTTTCTAAGGAATAAAACACAGAAGTGACTTGTATTGATCTGGTGAATGCAGTTTTTATAGTCACACACTTCATAAAAATGTTCTCCCTCAAAATTACATGAAACAACGTGAATTACAACTTTGAGCTAAAGTGATGAACCCTAACATTTAGGGTGAAGTTTTCGAATATGACTCCAAAGCAGCTACAGAATTTTAGACAGAGCCACCCCATTAGGTCCCAAATCTCACAAAATGTAAAGAAACACGGAGGCCATCTGTTCATTTATCTGCAAACCACTTCGCAGGATTTAAGGTTTGGGAAATTAACTCAATTAAAATATATAAAAGGCACCAGTGGCTGGAAGTTTAGCCATCACAAATGAGAGCTGAGATGCACTTTTGAACATGAAGTTTAGCATTTTATTTATAGGACTTTGATTTGCTGCCAGCAATGCTGTACTTTCTGTGAATCTCTTCAAATTAAGATGCAATGATCTTCTCATATTGTGCCTTAAGAGAATCAGAATTTGGGACCTGGTGCAGAAGTGCTGAATGGAGAATGTTCCTGTGTAACCCAAGACAGGGTATTGGGTATAATATAATTGTCCCTCCTGGCCTTCAAATCCATGTCTCTCTGAGTCTTTAAGAAGTGTCATGATAGACAAATAAGCAAGTCAGGGCCCTCATGCTGAAAAGGAACGTGGGTTCCTCTTCAACAGAATTGATACTGGTACTTCTTCAGTGCCCCAGGATGCAAAACTTATTCTAGATCTGTATTCTAGTTTTATCCTATGCTTATTTGTTTTCTAGTGTTATCAAGACACTGCATCCCCAAAGTTTTGCAGCCACAGAATAAACAATCATCAAAACAGGGAAACTTTGGTGACATTGGAAAAACTTCTGTGACATCACATGTCATTCACTCCAGAAGGCCACTGTTATGTCAGTAGTTTGGGGGGGTTCATTTCTAGAGTGTACTGTGCACTAGACACCTAAAGTGCAGGAAACTCCAGCTCGAATATGCAGATTCTGTTTCACCGTTATTTTTAGAACACCTGATGAACAGGATATTATCAACTTTGTATGTTAAACACTGGTTAAAAGTCTATAGTTTGAAGAAAGGCATAGTGACCAACTGTTGGAGAATGAGTTCCAGTGTGTGAATAAAGTGTAAAGTGCATATCATTCTAATGGAGCAGAAATTTTCAGTGCTTTATGCTGTTACAAGTAACAAGCAATTTCAGATTCTCTTCAGAGTTATACATTTTTTTCACTGTACACGCAGCATATTTAGATTATCACAGGATGCCCTTCATTGCACAATGCCCACAATTACTTACATAATTAGATTTCATGTTGCTGACTTAGGAGTCTGTAACTAGACAAGCATTAGAGAAGGAAATAAACCAAAATCCTAAAATACAGACTGTGGGGTAAAGAGAGCCTGAAAAATGTCTTTGCTTTCTACATATCTACAGTTAAAGAAATGCCCAACCCAACAACCTGAGCCAGTTTTTTTTTGTTGAAGATAAATCGCAATTCTGCTCCTAACAAAAAATTGAAGTGGCTTATTGATTACCTTGGACAGGACTGTCCATTGTTGGTATGGATGGTATTATGAAGGGTCTAAAACATGAGCAAGGGTATCACCAACAACTGAAAGTTGAAAGATTTCAGACACTTTGATTATCCTGAATAAAAATTATTTGATGTTCTGTGGACATCGGAGGAATTTGTTAAACACCTCAGAGTGCTTGTCTGGGTAAGGAACATTTCCAACAAACTGTAGATGTCCAGGTGATACCGAGACTCAGCTCTTCCTTACTGTCACCTTCAGAAGACTCTTTCCAGCCCCTTAGAGAGAAACTGGAGACTGTTCCATCCACTTTCCCCAAGTCTCATCTCACTGGCATTTGTCCTTACGTTGTAAAACATCACCAGTTTCCTTCAGAAGTAGATCACAGGTGGAAACCTCCCTTTTAAAACCTGCATTGACTGTTTGCAATTCTTCCATTAATGGAATCACCAAGGCAAGGGCTGGAAAGGTCCTGTAGCAGGATGGGCTGCCTTTGCTCTGCCCTGCACAGGGCATGTTCTGCACACCCATGTGATGTTCAGCAGCCAAGGGCAAGGTCTTTTCCAGAATAAGCCTGAATTTTTATCCAGCAAAGCCAACATCTCTGTCTTTGGGGCACTCTGAGCAATCATTAGCACTTGTCTGACAGGCACTCTGTACTGGATGTTGTGATTAACATATTCTGACCATTTAATTTTAAGAACAGGTCAAACACGATGACACGCTACATATTAAAGGGAAGTGCTCACTGCTCTGAGCTCCACCTGTGCTGCTGCTAAACAACAGTAATGAGCATTAGTATCCATGTGGTAGGATAGGTTTACATGGTGCTTTGTGTCTATGAAAATAACATTTCAGAGGGGTAATTGGGCAAATACATACTCTGTGGGAAATCCTCTGATTATCTGAAGACAAACTCTCACTTTGTTTAAATCCTCCTTCCATGACCACATGAAGTTTCTTGTTTCCTTGGAATTTACCGAGTGCATATCAACTTGGAATCTTGAAAACATAAAATACTTTCTTCTTGTTATTTTCTAGAAGAGAGTTTAATTGTGTTCTAGACACATTATTATTCCTCAAAATATTCCAAAAGGATGAGGTTTATGTTCATTAGACTGCAGCTGACAAGCAATACCTTCCCCAGTATTTAGCAGTGTTTCTGCTGAAGTAGTCAGGACACAGCACTGCTCCATCATGGCTTGGACTGTTTGTTTCTGCAATATTTTCCTGCCTGTGCCTTTGTACACAGCTGCTCTTTGGAGAAAAAGAGTAGGTGAAGTGTGATTAGAAATTCCTTCTGCTATTCCAGAGCCATGTAATCCAGGTGTAGCCTTTCCCCCATATATTCACCTTACAAGTCTCCTACCCTCTCAAGTATGCCAGGAACCTCTTGGTCTTGTCAGGACATTAAACTGCATAATCTACTCCCAAATTATGAGATAGAAGCAGCAGTAAGTGCCAGTGCTAAATGCAGATACAAAGCACAAGCTAACCTTGGGGGTCTTTTCTATTTTTTATTGCTCACTAGGCTTCAAAAATACTTGCTTCATCAAAATTTTCATTTTCTAGATTGCTGTACATACAAATTATTTCAATGAACCTTTCCCATTTCCAACACCAGGTCTGAAATCACAGAGAGGGTGTTTTTTGGATAAGGCACATAACAATTCAGAGTAGTGAGGAGGACTAGAGACACAGACTCAGACTGTGAAGCCCCATTTGAACACCCCATCCCACAGAGCACTCTTACTATCTTAGCACAAACCCCCAGGATAGATACAGGAACTACAAGTACATTTTTATTAGCCTGTTTCCTCTTATCTTTGTGGTAAATGTATGATATCCCTCTTATCCCTGTCTGTAATTCCTTCCTATTGGAAGAAGAGCAAATATACAGCTGTTACCATGGAGCATGTTGTATGTTCACAGCCCAGCTTAGCACATCCCTTGTTCTGTCTGGACCTTGAACACTGAATGTTCATACAAACACTGAAAATACACTGAATATTGACTCCACAACATATCTCAGTATTGAAAAATATCCATTTGACAGCAAAGAAAATCTTTTTAACCTTGTGAGCAGCTGAGCTTGGTCCTCCAACCCATCTCTCCTTTGTACATCTCAGAGGGGAGATGGGTCTTGCTGTATGACCTGGAGGTGAACAAACGCTGATGGTATCAGGTCAAAGAAAGTTGGAAGTTCAGAACTGCTTGTGGGAAGCTGTCTGGTGAGTCTAAACTCAACTTAAATGGGTCAATTCACACACTTGCTTCCATATTGCATAGAACTCAGTTTTCCGACTGCTTTTCCAAGTGGAAAAGAATTAATAAAGAATTAGTAAATTATTAGTAAATGTTTTAGTCAAAATGTATTTTAGAATCATAGAATAATGTAGGTTGGAATGGACTTTTGGAGGTCATCTGACCCAACCCCTTACTTAGTTAGGTTACTCAGGGTCCTGTTGAGTGAAGTTCTGAATATCTCCAAGGGTGGATATTCCACAGCCTCTCTGGACATCTGCCCCAGCATCTGACTACATGTGTGCTTAGTGCTGGGGATGACAGCAAGGACAGCAGAAGATTATTATTGACTCGTTAGAATTACATTAATGAAGTGTGAGATTCACAAGAGTCCTAGGAGTTAAAACTCCTTTTTGTAAGTTTGTAAACCATTTGCAAGTGAGATCTTGGTATTAAACGTGACTCAGGGGTTTGTTACACTCCAGTGAGAATTTAGGCTTCCATTCTTGGAGTATGTGGGACAGTGTGTGTGTGTGTGTTGGAGCCCCAACGTGTGTCGCTCCTGCACTAACCCTCAGTTAACAGCACCCAGACAGCTGCAGCCTCACAGCTCCAGCGAGGGGCTGGCACGGGGCCACACAAACAACGGGCACCACCCTGACCCCAGGGAGGCAAATGGAGGGCAGAAATCCCAGAAACCCTACAATTATAAAAACATAGTGCCCCATTCTACAGAGGGCTATGGAACAAAGCCCTTTGCCACATCATTGCTGCGAATGCATTGAGGAGCAGCCGAGGTGTTAATGCAGCTGCCAAGGGAGGAATCTGACTAACAAATACATGGAAAATTTCCCTAGTAATATATTCACTACTTACATATTCAATACTGCTTCGAGCACAGGCATTTCCAAATGGCTCCTCAGCTTCATCAGGGTTCCAGTCTCACCCTGGCTCTTGGTAGGTCTGCCTCATCTCTGAACAGAAAGAGCAGGTACCCACAGGATGGAGATGTGCACGTACCTCCAGAGGAACCCTTGGAGTGATCTGGCAGGTGTTGGGAGTGGGATGGCAAGACCTGTACCTCCCCTTCACAGAAAGCCCAGTGTTGTTCCTTAGGACCTCTCTGAAAAGAGTAATGGATTCCAGTTAATAGCAACCCCTGCAGCTGGAAGTACTGCCAACACTTGGCTGAAACCTTATCATCAGGAATAATGACCTGAAGGAGCTCAGGACTCATCACTTAACACTTCCTTAGGTTGTGGGAATGGCCAGAGCTGACACAGGACTCACTGAGACCAAGGAATGGGGGCCATCTGATGCCAAAGTCAGCTTTCAAGAGGACACAGGACCTGAGGACAGCACAGGGGTAGCCCATGGTTGTCTCCTGCACAGCACAGGCTCTGGTGGAGCTCCTGGGGACTCTGCCCCTGCCAGGGGAGTGTCAGGGCAGCGTGGCCAGAGTCCGTCCCCAGCGTGGTGCAGCCAGCCTGGCTCCCTGCACACTCTGCAACAGGCACAGTGCTGGTGCCTTCCACCCACCCTGGGAGCAGAGGGGCTCCTGCCACAGCCCAGCTCACTGACCCAAAGCACACTCGGCTTGAATCAGTGAATTTGCTTCTGCTCCTCCCATCTCCATGTTTAGGGCACTGTCCCCCCTTGTTAAATGCAGATTTCCAACCAGCTGCACTCTCAGATGATTTAGGATGCATCTGTCTGGTGAACACTGACAGCTTTCCTAATGCCTTTACTACTGCCTCTAGAATAGCTTGTTCCTTCCAGGAACCAGTAGCAAGTTGGTTTTACACTGGGCAGAATTCAGATCTCAAACACAAATTAAATCTGCAGTGAAAACCAATGCAATAATTGAGGCCAGAGCTTGGCCTACTGACCCTGCTCATCTGAATGCTGTTTCTGAGAGGATAATGGATTATTCTTCCTTTTTGACAATTACTCCTTCACAGATAATTTTTGATTTTTTTTGTGCCATTTTTCTGTGATGTTGCTCTGGTATCCTGGATACTTAGTTGTAAAATTCTGTGCTCCTGTCATGCCATTATAGTTACCTAAAGTATGTTTCTTTATTCCTTTTTTTCTGCTCTACCTTTCTTTTTGGCTCTTCCCTATATTCTGCCACCACATTAACTTCATTTGTGTAACCAAGAAAATGAAGAATTCTACTGAATTCTGAAAGAAACCTTTGTGTATCCTGAGTTTTCTTCTCTTATTATCCCATACTTTACAAAGTGCTACTTCAGCTCTTTACTGAAAGGATCACCCCTCAGCCTTCTGTCTGGTACAAAGTTGTCTATTTTTAGCCCTTTCCTTTTAAAACCTCTCCCTGCGTGGTGTTATTCACAAATCTGACTGTTACTACCTTTGCTATATGGGTCCTCCAACCAACTGTGGTCTGGCTAGAATGTAAGTCACTAATAGAACATGGACAGAATTCTGCCTTTCCTTGTCCCTTTGGGGGTGGGGAGGGGTCTGGCAGATTGGTTACATGCCACTCCCCAAACCTGCCCAGCCAAGGGCTACGTGCTGCCAGTGCTGGAAACAACTCCTGGATGGGAGGAGGCATGATCAGGACCCTTATGCTGTTTGACACCACCTCATGTCATTGCCAGGAGCTGGGGAAAAGGACTCTCTTCCCAGGAGAAGGAGTTCCTTCCATTTGAGAAGACATGGCAGAGCCATCCAGTATTGTCTGTTATCAAGGAGCTTTTCCATAGGAATCGTTTCTTGTATATTTTTATTAAAATTGTTGCTGTTCATTTTCTTCTCTCACTGCTGTTTCCAGTAAATTGCTCTTATCTCAACCCCCAATCTTTGCCTTTTGTGCCTCCAGTTGGTGGGGGGGGGGGGAGGACTAAATTGAAGAATACCATTCTGAACCCACGACAATCATTTCAGAAATAGTTCTCACAGAATTATAGAATATGCTGAGTTGGAAGGGACCCCCAAGAATCATGGAGTCCAATTCCTGGCCCTGCACAGGACCCTCCCTAAGAGTCACACCATGTGCCTGAGAACATCACCCAAAGGCTCGGCGCCATGACCATATGTGTCCCTGTGTGCAGGAACTACAAAACACATACTGCCAGTGGAGAGGCTTTCCCAAAAATTGCTATTTCACATGCCAGACCTTGGAGTTACTATGTCTGATTGTTCATGTGTCTTGTTTTCCAAACAAGACCCTTCATTTTTACCCAACTGTCATTTCAGTATGGACTTGAAATGTTCCTTGAAAGTCCCTACAAAACTATTACATTATCCTCTCTCAGAGATCTCTGTAAAATTCACTTCACCCCTTTAGTTGAACAGTCAACGTAGACTGACCAGCATCTCCTCGTAGCCCCCTCAGCACACTGTGCCCATCCCTCGTCTCCTCCTCCTCACTGTGTCAGCTCTGCAGAGCCAGCAATTGTCCTCCTCAGCAAGGAAAGCCTCTCTGGACATCTGAAATCCAAAATCCTCAGCACCTTTGGAAACACCGAGTGACGAATTGCTCCCCAAACCCAAAGCTTTCACTCCTTTGTGCTGAAGTTCACCACTTTGCTGTAAAAGCGCTAAGAAAATGTTTTTCTACCTACCCCCCAAGAACATGTGGTTTATTTTATGACAGTCCTACCAGTAGTGTTTGTAAAGCAATGAGTCACTGAGTGGTAGTACAGCAAATAGTTCAAATATTTATTTATACTGTATTATAGCTAAACCTTTGTATTTTTTTAATGTGGAATCTTCACTTCTCTAAGCTTTGGGATGTAAAAGTGTTGAACTGAAATCTTGGCCTTTAGCTGCATCTCAATGAAGCCCATATGGTGGAGAAAAGGGCTGAGTGAACTGTACAGCAGAGCACTGAAATAAGCCAGAATTGAACAAGGTAGAGGAGAACAAACTGCCAATGAACATAAAAGAAAACAGCTTTTTTTTTTTCTCATGATTCCTTGTGCAGGTTTTAGGTGATGGAATAGTTGCTTCCTGCATTTCTGGATTTGCTTTAATGTTGAAGAACACCTTTAGTGATAGTCGTAGTTTTATTTTTCAACTATTGCTTACATGTTTCTACATCTGTTTGGAAACATGATATTTTTAACAAGTTCCAGGCAGTTTTACTGAGAGAACTGTGATCTGTTCACATAAACACTGGTTTGCTTAGAAGTCTCTTCAAGTCCTGCTCCTGTTCCTATAAACTGCTTTTAAAATAAAAGCTAAGAACTTCATAGTTTAAATCCTGGGGATTCCTACTTGCATTTTACTTCCATCTAAGTGAAAATGGAATAACTGCTGACTTGTAGTACTGTAAAGGAAGCACAGGCAGAATCAGAACCTTCCTGGGCTGTGCTGAACTCTTTGCTGATAAACACATTTTCCACACACATAACTCTTGGATGGTATAAAACTGGAGAATCCCATTGAATTTGGCAGCGAAACTCGAGGAAGGAGTCCACAGTATTAGAAAACTGAGAGCCATACATGTGTCCAAAACAGCCAGTTCTTTGTAAAGCTTACCAAAATATTTTGCCTCCTTGAATTCAGATTTCTCACTCATCTTTTAGTCATCTGTGATGGTCACTGATGTGCAGGGACGGTTCTGCTCAAGCAAACCCCGCCCGTGCCTCCCTTCTCCGAGAGCAGCAGCACACACTGACTGGGGAAAGCTCTTACCACAGTCAATGGGAACAGCACTTACTTTTCACTTCATTGGTCTGCAAACCAGGAAAGTGGCTGTTGTTTCAAAATTTAAAGTGTGCACTATAATGTACAAACCAAATGTGGCAGTAGAGTAAGAACTCCTGGCTGTTCTTAAGTACCGAAACCAAGGCAGGCATTTCTCAGCAACTTCAGATGTTCCAGACAGCACTCCCAGAGATCCCCTCTGGAATGGGTTGTGCCAACCAGTCTGTCGAGGGTGTGTTCACAACTGACCACTTCTTAGCAGAAAGGTCACCCAGGATTTGGTGTGCCCTGCTGCTTGCTTCCCTTTCCTCAACAACTGTGAACACGGAAATGCAATAATGAATGATTTATTGTACAAAAGAAAAGGGGGATTTGATAAATTAGATGTGCTATTGTGCTTTAAAAGAAACAGAAGCCCCTGTGTTCTTTGGATTTCTGTGTGTGTTCTATGTGTTAATGTTGGTAAGTCAAAGGGATTTAAACCATTCATGGAGGAACAGACACAAAGGTGTCCCCCACATTGCACAACAGTTTTGTGATGACACAGGTGCACTCCTGGATTGCAAAGGGAAAAATCCTGCTCTTCCTCCATATAGAGATCATTCTCAAGATTACCTTAGCCTGGTGCTAAAGAGCATATTTTATTTTTCGTGCACTTCTCTTGCACCTTTGAAAACCATCTTGCTTTCCAAATGGAAATGTAAGATATTTTTTATGAAATGATTGCATTTAGGAATTAACAGCTCTTTGCTGTTCAACCTGTGCACAATAAGCCTGGACAGAAATATGATCTATGTCATGAACATGTCCAATAGGAAAGGGTTTGTGTGCTGTAATTGCCTACAGTGACAGAGACTACATAGGTGACCAAAAAGTCTGTTCCCAATCCCTGTGCCATCTGTCAATTTTCCTTTTCCAAGGGACAGTATCAGTCTGTACAAAAATGTCCTTCCCCCAGTGCAAGATTCTTGTGTATGTTATTATTCCTTTTTGCCCCAAACTCCACAATGGTTGTGGCACCTCCACCACAGGTGTTGTCCATACACATACACTTAAACATCCTAACAGAGGAAACTGAGGTAGATTACATCCTTAAATTCAGAGTGGGAGAGGGAAATGGCTTCAACAGGCTGGGAGATTTGATCACTCGAAGTTCTGGCCAGGAGAAAGCTTCTGGAAACAAACAGAGATGAGAGGGTCATGGAAATGGGTTCTGTGAGAAGAGTCAGCAGCAGGAGCAAATGGGGAAGTGTGGAACTGGAGATGCAGCACTGGGGCACTTCTGAAGAGTCAGAAAAGAACACTGAGAGACCAGAGCAGAATTTCCGTTTCGATGAGACTGAATTTCGGAGAAAGGTGGGACTTCCAGGAAGCCACACGCCCGGCCACTGGAGATATGAGTGTGCACAGGAGCTGTGCTTGGCTGTTTCTCTGCAGGCCCTCAGTCAGGGTTTCACCTGCCCTCCACCAGTCCTGGAGGCAGGTCCCTCTGCCCAGAGACCTCTGCACGAAGCAGCTCGTGTTGCTCACACAGAGCAAGGCTCGTCCTCACGTGGTTCGAACGCTGGGGTGGCAGGGAAGGGAACCCACCGAGTCCCACCAAACGCTGGGGCCAGAAAAGTTGGGCGTATGAAAACACCACTTTTAGCAGCAATTTCTAACGGTCCTATGGAACAAAACTGATGGCAGTGCACTCCTGGTTTCCCATCTAAACCTGGGTTGTGGAATCTCACAGCAGGAAGCCTCTGCAGCGTAACGGTTCCTAAGGAGAGGGAGATCAGAGGGGCAGGTTTTACACACAGGAGGCAGCCGGAGATTTTACAGCATTTATTTGTTCTGGTTTAAGTTTTGGCCCTTCTGTGTTGGAGGACACACACATCTAACACAGGCCCTTCCAGCCAGGTTTAGTACCACGCTCATGGGCTTTCCCCAATGAAAATGAAGAAGGTTCAGGATTCCCCTTAATAAGTTTAGCACCTCTTCTGATTCTAAGAAAGTTATAAAACAGAAAAATAAAACCCCATATGCTTAAAAATAAAAAAAAAAAGAACTGCATAAACAGCAGTGTCTTGACATTAGGAGGGTGATCACTGGTCTCTCTGGGAAGATGTCATTTGATGTTTTGCCCATGAGTAATTCAGATGAGCAATGTCTTGCTTTTCATTTTTGTGATTATTTAGCCCTTTCACTTTCATTTTGACCTGCCAGGTAAATTTACTGCTGGGGGAGTTCTGTAGCTGACACATGGATTAGACCTACTCTGTGGGGCAGATTCTGAAGAGGGAGACCCAGCATCCATCCACTGTTATTTTTCTAACATGAATTCTGGCTGCTTCAGATGATACATTGCCATATTTTTTTGCACATCTGGAACAAATGCTCCAGTTACCAGATTTTGAGAAATTGAATACAAATACAAGAGGAACAAAAATAAGTTACAAATACAAGCAGGCAAGAGATTTACAGCTAATGAAATACTTAATTTCTCAAAGTGAAGGTAACAAAAAGAGGGAAGTTAGGGCAATACTGAATTTTTAAAAGACAAACATGTTGAATCAGATGGTCTTTATCTCTCTCAGAAATCTTACTGCCTTTCTCTCCTTGGCACTTTCTTCAAATACTCTTCCAACACCCTGAGGCACAACATGGGACAAAGACCTCCAATGAAAAAAGGCCCAGAAAACAGTGCCAGTCCTGTAATCACAGCAAGGAAAAGCATTTTCCTGGTCTCAGTCATGCAGTGCTGCTGCCCTGAGGAGTTCACTGCCAGAGACCCCCTGAACATCCCAGACTGCAGCTCAAATGCTCACATGAGCGTGCATGGCAGGAAGAGGAGATGGCATGGACTTCTTTTGGAAATCACTAAGTAGGTACACAGTCTTCCAAGCCTTTCTGGAAGTTTACTGACCTCCTGGAAGGTGTTTTCTGGGAATGTGAGGATTTTTATTTATGCTCTTCAGAGCTGTGAACTGTGAGATGAGTATACTCTGCTGTGACTTCACGGCTACCTCTGTAGAAATAATTCCACAGGAATTACCCTTTTTAAACTTAGCCTTGATTTCATGTTTTTGATAAGCAAACAATAGCACTGCACTGCTAAAGGATTTTGGCCCTGAATCTCCTGTGAATGGGGAGTATGTTGTACTCTCCATATATAAGCACAACACTGAAGTTTACCAGGGTCTAATATTTGTACTGTAATTGATTAGTTTTTTTTTTTTAAATTTCACATGAAGTTTAGAATATAGATATATTTTCAAAGCCTTTTTATTTATGACTTTCATCTAGTTTGTGTACAGAGCTAGGTTTAAGGCTAGCTGGAAGCTAAAAAGCTAAAATGCAAATTCATTTGCACAGATGCCATGGTCTCATTCTATGTGTTGTCTTTAGAAGTATTTATATGGTAACATATCAGCACCTCAGTTCATCCAGAATTAGCCTGGAGGGGCAGGGAGGGACAGAATCCAGGGAACTGATGGTACATGTCAGTTCTAGCACTCTCCTAAGTGTGATGCCTCTGCAAAGTTTGTTTGCAATCATTTCATTTGATTAAATTTAAGTGCTTAGTTTTCCAAAGCAAATACAGTGAGTTGAGGGATTTGGCAACTGTAACTACCAAGGTCACTTTTGGGAAGATGTTACTCACTTCTGATTAAAGACAGAACTGAGGGGGGGAACGGAAAATCAGATATTTTCTGTGTACTCTCAGAACTGTGTATTGTTTATTCTAGGAGAGGAATTAAAGTATTATTTCTATTAATCACTAGCTGTCTCAGAATTACTTCTCATTAAGAAAACTCCTCTGATTTGTGCAACCTTAAGTAATGCAGAGAGATTATTATTTTAAATACTACCTGTTAAGACAAATATACATCATTGAAAAACAAAGTAGTGATGTGGAAAGAAGGAAAATGGGACAGACAGGAGCAGGTGTGGGGAAGTCCTGATATTTGTGCCTCCACTGAAGCATCTCACAGTGGGGATAAATATTACTGAAGGACTCCAGGCCCCAAGAAAGAGCGGGGACCATGTTGAGAGGTCAAGTATGTTCGCTGCTACCCTGAGATGCACTCAGGGAGGAACAATGAGGCAGTAATGAGGATGAGAAAATATCTACTCAGACTTTTTATGCATCATTAGTCAAGCCAGTGGGTATTATGGTTGAACTAAAAAAATCAAGGAAAACAAACTAATTTTGGATCAACCCACATTTTTTTCATTTTCTCCCCAGCAAAACAATAAACTGAAAAGAGTGTTGACCAGAAACAAAACATTTTGTCTTCAGTTTGTTTTGTCCCTCTTTATTTTAGTTAGTTAAATTTGAAGGGGAACATTGATAGTTTTGTTCTGAAAATGCCATAATGAAATGCTTAGTCTTTCCCAAATATATTTGCTTTCTGAATTCTTTTTTTTTTTTTTTTTTGTGGAAACCGTTTATAAAATTTGACCCAATTTCATAAATACTTTTACTCTCCCTTCATGATGTGTTGAACTGGTTAATCACCTTCTCCACTGCCAGTATTTTGTTTCCCAAGAACAAAGACCACTCATATTTTCTCCTTTTATCCTCTTAATTGAAATGCAGGATGCCTCATCACCAAAATACCCGAGTGTTTTCCATATTAAAAAAATGCCTTCCATAAAACCTCTTCCCTCTAATTTTCCTCCTTGCAGTGGAGCAACAATGTGAAAACGAGAAATCTGCGGAGTTGAAGTGAATAAAGTGATCTAACGATACGGTGAAAAGAAGTGAGGGTGGGGGGATGGGTTTTGTCTGAGATCCTGAAGAAGGTGAGGTGTTTGTCTGTCCTTCCCGAGGTTCTTCCTTCAGTGAGAAGTGGAGAGTGCAGCTGGTGGAGCCCCTCAGAAGAAAGGCAGTGGCTCTGAGGTAGCAGCAGCCTGACACCGAGTTTGTGTCCCAGCTCTGAACTCCTGCATGAAAAGGACTTTTTCCCCAGGACATACATATCTGTGCTCCTTGCTGCAGTGAGCTGCAGTAATTAAAGTAACAGATCCATGGGCAGCCCATGCAGAGATCCACAGTTCAATGTCCAGTTTTCTGTACAGTCCCAGACAGGAGGATGAGAAGTATTTTAAAGCCAAGGATAATTTGGACAGCTGCTCTTTATACAGTCAGCAAGATCATAAGAAGTCCACCATTAATTTGACAATTGAAAGCCCCACATCCCACATTAGGCCAAAACAAAACAAAAAAAGCCAGTTCAATTGGTTTTGTGAGACCTTTTTCCTCATTCCAGACAAACGATCTCAACTTGCCCAGGCTGAGCTTCAGTTAATTGTTTTGCCACCCTGAACAGTCCTGAAGGGTACTCTGCTAAACTCAGAGTAAAGAGGATGCCTTGCTTTGCTTCTGAGCTGGGTCCATGCAGGCAGGAGATGAGGCAGAGCCCAGGAGCTGCATTGCTGGTGCAGGGGGTGCCCCAGAGGGAGGAAGGTTCCCCCTCTCTCTCTCTCTCTCTCTCACACACACAGCTCCCTGCACAGTCCCCGTGTCCATGAACTGAGACAGAGGTGTAGTGTTTAGCTGCTAATTACATTAAGCCTCCTTTGGGGAGCCACCAAGATTTCTGTGACTGTACAGTTGCAGGCAGTGAACAGACAGAATTTATCCATTGGTTTGCTCTAGCAGGGGACCCAGAAAGAACAATTACTTACACTGCTGTGATTGCCCTTCTTCAAGGTTAAATTCTCCATACAGATTCTATTGTTCTTCACATGAGATGATTTTTCTTTGAAGAGCAGCAAAAACTATTACTTGAGCCATCCACTTATTTGTTTTCCTAAATTAACAATACTATTTTTGGTTAATGATGTTTTTTTCATTGGTGACATCCTCATCCTTCATAAACCACATATTTAAAAAAAACTACCAAATCAAAGAAACAAAAAATAAACTTGGGAGAGCCTTTGGAGGCTTTTTTATCAGAACTGATTTCCCAGCATCAATTTTTCATGGCATATGTCTGTAACAAAAACTGTGTTCTAAAAACCTTCCCCACATTCCCTTTTCTAATACTTAGTTCTTACTACCATTGCCACATTTTTCCTACTGAGTGGATCTGAGTTTCACTTGGTGCAGTTTAACCCCCTGCATTGCTGTCCACTGGTTATGTTTGGGTTTTCCCATCCCTTGTTGAGGTAGCACAAAGATTTCTTTGGTTGCACAGTCCGCGTCCCACACCAGCACCATGCTTTAATTCACATTCCATGTGCAGTCCCAATACAATCCCTTAGCCCTTGGTGCAGAGATGTTCCTTGCACTGATGAAAACTCATTGCTTCCATTAAGAATCCTGCCTTTATGCCTTTTGCTTGTTTGGGTTCTCTTATTGATGCATTCACAAATTATGTGTATTTACTCAAATCTTGCATTCCAAAACAAGACAAATTTTTGTAGGTTGGAAGAAGCAAAGTGGATGGACTTTGATCTTTGCTGTAAAATACTGCAATTTGTTATGAACAGTTCTCTGCTTAAGGTAGTTTCAAGACACCAAGAAGACTGGAGAAGTTTACAGGGACATAATGCATGTGTGGATTCAGGAGAATGACCAGTAACTAACAATACAGAAAAGGATACTTTAGCTCTTTCAACAAGACCCAGCTGAGGAATGTAACAGTAATTAGCTCATTTTATATCCAGATTTTCAAAGAAATTGTGTCTTCATTAATGACTTCAGACTCTCTTGTTTCTTCACACTGGGGCTGTTGTAGGGCCCATATCAGATCTGAGCAAGTGTTTATGTCTCTTAATGGTTTCAGAAGGGGCAGTGGCCTTTCTGTCAAAATACCACTGTGGCTCTTCATTCCTCTCCTGAACTGCCCGGTCTGCTCAGGGGAATTCTTTCTAATATATATATTTTTTTTATTTTTTTTTCCTTTAGGTAGAGAGGATTGTAGACAAAAGGAAGAACAAAAAGGGCAAATGGGAATATCTCATCAGGTGGAAAGGCTATGGAAGCAATGAAGACACCTGGGAACCTGAACATCACCTACTGCATTGCGAGGAATTTATCGATGAGTTCAACAGACTGCACGTTACCAGGGAAAAGAGATCCAGGCACGGTAAACAGGCGAGCGCAGCCAAACTGCTGCGGGAGAGCCGAGGTTCGTCTGTGGAGAAAATAGCACAGAGACCTTCTGAATCCGGGAAGTCAAAAGGACCAACACACAAAAGGAAGAGGATGAATCCATCCCACCAGAAACAGAAACGAGGGTACTCAGCGAAGCCGGGAGCCGCGAACGACAGGGCTGCCAAAACTGTCACTTACCGAACTACTCCCAGCGGTTTACAGATCATGCCCCTGAAAAAGCCACACAATGGCCTGCAGAACGGGGATGGCAGCCTCGAGAAGGACTCGAGGCATTTTGGGAACGGCTCCCAGCAGCAGGGCGTGCATTTGAATGAGCACGAAGGAGAACAAAACTTGCCCGGCGTGTTGGAAGTTAGTAACGATCCGCCGGTTGTGAATGGAATTGGTACGTGATCTGAACAGCTCGGTCTGGGGGGGTGTTAAATGCAGCATCTGCGAGGAGAGCCCACTCGTGGAAACGCTGCTGTCACACAAGGGGTGTGGTGAGAGCCACACAAAGGAGTTCCACAATCCTTCCCTGTACATCATACACTTGTCTTGCTCAGTTGGCTTCTCCCTTTGCTTTCCTTCCGGAGCGACACGATGCACTGTGGGCTCTTGCTCGTGCCTTTGCAGAGTGAAGCCCTGTGGGGGAACAAGGAGAGGGCATGGAGTAGGAATGCCAGCTGAGGGATGGGTAAGGCTGCAGCTTTGGGGTCGGGTACCACCAAGCACCAAATTGCTTCTCAGTTAGGTGTGCTCAAGCCCAGTGGGCTAGAAAAATCAGAGTGGCTCTGGAAACAGAATTAGTACTGCTCTTGCTAAAGTATCCTGGTAAGTAGGGCTGAATAAGACTCAAGCTCACAGTATTCATGCCTGTCGTACTCAGGAGAACTCAGAACAGCCAGGTCCTTGTCTCTGACAGTGACTGGGCACATCAGAAGTCACCAGACAGACTTTACAGGAAGGTACAAACAGCCCTGAAGTTAACTGGAAGAAATAGGAGAGATTTCTTTCTAATCGTCATTGTTACTGACTGGCTTAGTTCTCAAAGAATAAGGTTTATGTTCTCTAGAAATACTACTCAGCTTAATGCAAACGAAGTAGTTTCTCATTATCTATAGGTGTCCAATCTTTTTCGTTTGTTTATTTTTAATCCTACCAAATTTAAAGCTTCAATAGTGTTTTGTGGCAGCAATTTCCAGGAGTTAACAATGAGATGCACGTTTTATTTTATAACATTTTGGCCTTTGGGGTCTTGCTGGGGTTTTTTTTTACCTTTACTTTCATCAAATAACCTCTTATCCTTCTATGAAGGGATGAAGTGGAGGACACCCTGCCACTCAGGAGGCAGCCCCAGCCTTTTCAGCCTTCCTACCACCTGGAAGTCTTTCCAGGTTCCTGGTAGTTTTGAGTATCCTCTTGTGCCTTTGGTGTGTGGGAGGTTTTTTAATACCTTTTAAAAACAGCAGGAGCTGTTCCAAATGGTTTCCTACTGCTTACTGATACAGTGATGATAGAACCTATGGAGAATTATTTTTGCTGCTGTTACACACTGCATAAAGGTTTTCATTGAGGGATCTACAGTTGCTCTTGGTTGTTTTGTTTTTTTTTTCCTTGCTTGTTGCAGTTAATTTAGAACACAGCTAATGTATGATCCCTTTCATTATGCATTTAATCTGCTTTACTGTTGCCAATTCACCTTTTTCTTATGACTCAGTGAAGCTCTTCAAAATCTTTCCTAGTTTTCACTCTACTTATTTTGTATTGCTTTCAAATTTTCCTCTCATACTTCTCTTCCCAGTTCATTAATACATACATTACACAAACTAATGCTTCTGCAGGTCCTTGGAACAGCCAACTACTAATCACTTGACATGATGAAAAGTAACCATTTGTTCCAATTATTTATTTTTATTAGCCACTTTCTATAGCCCATGATAGCACTCATTTCCTTAACAGCTCCTTGTGAATTGCCCTGCCAAAAACTTTTCAGAAGTCAACATAAATTATATCTCCCTATTTTCCATTTTCCACCCTACTGGAAATCCAGCAAATGCTCCTTGATTTGGGAAGCAGAACTGACCTTGTCTAGTCTTACTGGCTATATCCAATAGCTACTGGGATCTTTCAATCCAGGCATCAAATATGCTATTAAAAGACTTCCAAACCAGCAAAACCAGCTTGAAATGCATAAACACCCTTGAGGTGTCAATGAAATTTAAAGCTAAAGCACTTTAAAAGTATCTCTTGGCTTTCGTATTTTGTGGCGTTTGAGTTTATGTTAGACTGCTTAACAAGTTACCTGGTTCTCTGAGATGACTTGCATATCTAATCACAGATGTGTATAAAGTTATTTTTCTTTGTTTTTTTAGTGTTTCTACTCAAGTTTTTTCAAATTTTTTTTAATGTTATTAATGGAGAAATTCTGTTACAAAATGCATCTTTAAAATGCATTAACCACAAAGAATTGTAAGGTCAAATGAGCCTTTCCTTTGTCCCTACAAGAGCTGAGCAGTGGCCTCCACCAGCCCTGACTGAATAATCCCTGTCAGGGAGCTGTGTGTCAGGGGAAAGCTGCTTTGCCTGAGCTCCAGGTGTCCTGCTGTGTCCAGAGAGCTCCTGGCCCAGCAGCTGATGTCTGCACTCCTTGCACACACTTCTCCACGATGCTTTTTGCATTCTCCAAATCCAGCACTTGTGCTGTGTATTTTGCTCCCCTTGCATTCTGTAGGCAAATGTAAGATCTTCACATCTCTGCCTGGTTCTTGTCTGAGAAGCCCACACTGAGCAGCACTGCCAAGGTCAGGAATCCCTGCAGTCAGTCCTGCTGGGTGGTACCAGCACGTGCAGAGTGGGGGAAGCTGAGAGGAGAGAGGACACTGCCGAAGTGAGGGCAGACAGAAACTGGGGAAGAAGGGTCAACATCAAGTTACCAGCTTCTTTCCTAATACTGCCCCTACAAGCTTGAGAGAAGCCACATTTCCTGATGTGGAGTTTGTATCATTTGAAATGTCAAGTGGAAGAAACTTGCCCTGCTCTTCACCAAGTGCAGCAGTTTCCTTAACTCCCCCCCAGTCACACACAGAAGGTGCCATGGGGGTTCTGCCATGTGTCCCATCATTACCAGACTGCTTCACTGGGATTGATGGCACACCTAGACTGGGCCAAAATATTACAAATTGCAAAGGAAGAAAGTTTCAGAGAAAAATGCCAGTTTGTTGAATAACAGGAATTTTGTTCCAAACATCTTGGGTTTCAAAACTTTCTCCAGATCTGAGCCAAGGTCCCAAGGCTATGTCCCTTGGGACTGGGAGCAGTGTGGCAGCCTGCTTGGCAGGACTCCCACGTTTAGCTTGGAGGCAGCCAGCTCTGCCAGAGGTTTCAGGCAGTCTGCCACAGAGTCTGGAAGTTGAAAGCCTGGCATGCTCCCTCAACGCTTGCAGGGCTCCCAAGCACTAGATGTGGAACAAAGAGGGAGCCTGGAGGACCTGGTCTGGCTCCCAGGAGCTGTGGCTCCCGGGTAGCCCTGTTCCGAATCCCATTTGTGTCAGCTCTGAGATTGGCTGCGTAGAAACCAAATGAATGTCAAACTCACTTCACTGCAAAGTGGAACAGTGCACAGAATGTGTGTATAGAAACTTTAGGTTTGTCTTGGGATGAAATCCAGATTTGGAAAACTCAGGAATTCCCCATGATTTGAAAACCCAGCTGCTGGCCCACCTCTGCTACCAGTGTGGGCCTCTGGTTGAAGGTCTCCAAAACCCACCAGTTTGAACCAGTATTCTTTCATCATCATCATAGTAAGAATGTTTCACCACCAGTATATTGAACCAAGCAATACAGATAGTAATTTCTAAACTAGAAGTAATCAAATAACAGCTATTTTGTTTGTCCATGCCAGTTCTGTTGAAACAAATAATAGCTGTTTGAAAACCATCTTTTGGTCACTCCTTGAATGAGCTTCCACCGGTCTGGTGGTTTTATCTATACATCTGAATGGCTACAAGTGTTTCCTCTTCAGCCTATGGACAGAAGTCCCAGCAGGCAGCTCCTTACCCTGGAGGGGTGATTGTATCCCTAAAGAATGGGCACAAAAGGGTTACCGCACCCCACTGAAGGTCTGGAACCTTCCTGAAGTTGGGATAGATCCTTCTTACTAAAACCTGACTTCTGCCTTCTCCACATCCTGCCATAAGGAGAGCAGAGTCATCTTTACTGACAGTTATTTAATGGTCTACAAATTGGAAAATGTTGAAGCATCCAGTGATGCTCCCAGGAGCTAACAATACTCTTCTTTCTGATGATATTTGTTGTCTTCTGTTATCACATTTCTGTTTCTCTCCAGATATTGTAATTGAGAGTGATTGTTTTGTCAAGTTTCTTGACAGCATCAAAAAACATCCCCTTTAATTTTCTTTCCTTTTTCTGCATCACTCTATTTCTGTACCATCTGCTGAAGAATTTTTGCCTGTCATGTATCACTAACCACTGTTTTTCTCCATTACAAAAAATCTTTGTCATCTGATGGTGCCTTTAATTTAAATATTCTGTGACTTAGTCACTGCTTCCTCTTGTCTTTTTAACTTACTCTGTTTTATTTATTCTGAAAGAATACTGGCAGTAAAAGACAACCAAACATTATTATTCTCTCAGTTTGGATGAAAATTCATTGCTTTTAGGTATCTTACAGATGCTCCCTTAGCTGGAGAGGTCTGAAATTATGAGTAAATGATCAACAGAACACATCTTTTAGCTGTGTACAGCATTAACCATTACCTGCAAGAAAGACAGAAGAGAGACAGAGAAAGGCTCTTGGGAAGCCTGAGGAATGCCAAGCTGCTCACCCAGTGACAGTGAGGGAGAATGGTTTGTCCCACCTGGAAAAATGAAAGCCCCATCAGCTTTTCCACTGAGCACAAAAGTGTGCTGCTACCAAAAGCACCAGTCCAGCTCTCCTGCGCATGGCACCCTGATCATTATTCCCATCCCTCCCTCTGCACCAGTTTAGTACTCTTGAGGCCACAAGGTGAACCTGATCTGTTTGAAAATTAACCAGTTTTGCAGGGTGAGTTTTCAGTCAGATCAGATCCCCAGGCCAGCTCAGGGGGTGGCCTGATCTGTGGGGTGGTGGCAGAGACTGCACCTTAAACTGTCTGGGATGGAACACTCAGAAATGTATCTGAAAATAACAGAGCTTGAGGTGTCCTCTACCAGTGGGCAGAAGCAGTGGAAGGGGATGTGGAGTTCCAAGTCCCCTAAAGCACCGAGGGGTCATTGTCATCTTTTCTCTCTTTCCTCTCCCACTCTTTATAGAGTCTTTAGACCATAAATTTTGAATGGGTTTGCAGCAAGGCCTGGTATAATGGAGCCCCAGTGTCAGACCCTCTGGCAGTGGTGGAGCACTGTGGAAGACACAGGGACATGCAGCTAAAATGAAGAGGATTACGGGAATAAAAGAGGCTTTAGTCAGGAGAGGGGGTGGCTGAGGGGGAGCATGATCAAAGTTTACAGAACCATCAAGGCCTCAGATACAGTAAATGCAGGACTGTTACTCATGAAATCCCTCGACAGCAGAATTAGGGACCACTCGCTGCAAGGGGTGGAACATCAGATAAAAGCAGAGATGAAAGAAAATTGTTTTCTGTGTAGTGGCTACACAACTTCTCAAACTCATACCACAGGAAGCTGTGGAGCCAGAGAGCTCAAAAGGGGATTAGAGAAATACATGAAAAGGTCCACAAGCCAATACTGAAGGAAACAGGAAGGATGAACCCTCTCGTGTTCCTACACAACACTTAGGGATGATGTGTGGGAAAGGACTAAAAGTGACCAAGCTGGCATTTTCTCCTTAAATAGCTTCCTTTACTGCCATCCTTTACTGCCATTCTTGGAGAAGGATCACTGCATCCACCAGTGGTCTGGGAATACCTTAGGTTCCCCTAAAAAAATACTGAAACTTCTTATGAATATCAGTTTTGGTTTGGGTGTTCCACAAGTTCTGCTGCTGCTGAAACACAAAGTAATAATTAGATGAAACTCTGACTAAAAGAAGGAATATTTTCTCCCATTCTATTTTCTTTTTGTACTTAGACTGAGTGTCAAATACTCACTACTAAGCCTGTAAACCACACCTAGAGGTACCCAAAGCTTCCTTAGTTAATTTGTGCTTTCATTAATTGGTTTCACATGCTGTCCAGGTTGCTTTGAGGTGTCTCTTTTTGCCTGTCATGGTCATTTTCCGTCTTGACATACCCAGGTGCTGCTACCCTTGTGTGCATCAAGCAGGAGCTGACAATTAACCCTCATGCAGGGATAGTCCTGAGGATGGTTTGGTGGCTCCAGAGCAAACCTTCAGTAGCTCCACCACCTCCATGCAACAGACACTAAATTGGCCTGGTTTCACATCACTGTTGTCTTTAGAGCGTGCTGATCATTTTCTCCAGTTTATCAGATTAAACAAGATTACAGGATTGCACTGTAGACACTGAAACAACTATTTGCTCACTATATATTGTTCTGTTAATCATCTACTCTAGGAAATTACACTTTTCCATCTATGTTTCTGTCATATTTAATTTAGATCTTTCCTCTGGTTAAATTTTTTTTCAGCTGGCATACAGGTAGTTAAAATATCATTATAAGATCTATAGTTTCTTACATCATATATTCATTTACAAACAGAATACGTAAAGAAGAATAAAACAAAATATTAAAATAATTACTGTGAGGCTTTTTGTTGAGCTGGATTATCTCTGTGAATTAATCTTCTACTATTCTCTTACCATCTGTATTTAAAATAGATGTGGCATAATCTTCCACACTAGATAGATAATCAGTATAGTTAGTCTGACATACCTTCCATTCAATGGACATTTGGGCCTGATTTTATAAGCCACTTACACTTTTTTTTTTGAGATTTAACTCATCACATCTTAGTAGCTTGTTGTAGGGTCAAACAACATGCTAAGGATTGACTAGATAAAATTGCAGGATTTAATAGCCTGCCTGTCAAATAATTAATTTGTTTCAGTATATTATTCCAAATGACACCAGTGTTCCAATAGTAATTCTGCAAGTTGAGTTTTGTTTGTAGGAATACGTGTCAAAATAGATGCAGTAGCAAAACCTTGTGAGAAAGAAGAAACGTGCCACAGGAAATTATTCTTAATTTTTAAAGCTGAAGCACATGGTGATTTCTACACTTGTAGATACTTTTTGACAAGAAAACACATTTCAAACTCTTCTGGTTCCAGATGATTTCTTGAAAGTGATGACCTAATGGAATTTGGCAGTGTTTGCATTGCACCAGGTAAATCCCCTGTTCAGTATAATCCTGGCAATGCTTTCGATGGTGTATCTTAATTTAACAATGAAAAGGAGTTTTCTGGTTGACTGAACTGACAGGCTTTTGGCCGAACGTGGATCTCTGTGTGAGATGTGTGTGTGTGTGCACATCCCAGGGGACAGCAGTAACCCACTCTGTGTTCCCATGTGGTAACTGCAGTGCCCAGACAGGACTGCACACACGGAGCAGTTCCACAGGCCACTGCCAGCCCTGAGGGTCACACAGGTCCATCCCCTAACCCAAAACCAGGGGAAGTGATTTCGGTTTAGAGGGTCATCAGTCAGGAATTCACCGCTCAGTTCGATTTCAGCAGAGCATTGTTAGTTGGATGGTGGTCATTTAAACTGTAGAACCTAAATCAGTGTTCTAATATTCATGTCATCTGCCCTTTAAAAATTCCTGCCTATTTGAAACCAGAGGCTGGAACAGGTCAGCTTTGGCAGGAGTAAAGAACAGAACAAACAAAGGTGTTTTCATTCAGCTCTCTCTTGGCCTTTCTTAAAAATGGAGTATTGTGGGCTGGTGTCTATTTAAACAAAAACCAGCGACTTTAATCTCTGTCCCTCAACAACCTGTCTCTGCTTTATTTTTAATGGCAATAGTGTGAAACATCTGTTATTAGAAAAGGATTATTGCATACAAATCCTGTAAAGCTCCTTCAGCACCCTGTCTCTGCACTGTGACCAGTCGTCCTCTATTGCCCATTACAGGGGGACTGTAAACACCAGCAGAGGAATAGTTTGCAGTTCATACACTCTGTAAATCAGAATAGACTGGCTTTTAAAATTGACTTACTGTTACTCTCACTCCTTTTTAAGGAGGAATTTTATCTTTCTTCTCATACTTCTTTTTTTTTCCTACTGCTGGCTACTCTCCAAAATGGCATCAGCATTAATATTTGTCTTCTGTGTACAAAGTCCAATATTAATATCACACTCGTTAGTCAGAAGTCATTAATTATTGTTTCTGTAAAATGTGAGGAGCAGAGGCTTGGGATCAGAGCAAAAAGAATGACTACTACTTGCAGAGACAGCCACAGGGATAACTGGAGGAGAATGTTGGTTGAATCAGCTTGGTAAGAGCTCCCCAAATTTAGTGTCACACAGAGATGTGCAACAAGTGTGTGCTCAGGTGGGTCATTTGAGACTGGTAATGACTGTTTAGCTAGCATGAAGGGAAGAAAATCTGCCTTTGAAAGATGGGATTTGGACTAAATCTCTCATGTCAAGTCTCCAAAGCTGAAATAGAATCTTCCTGTAAATTCAGGGATCACCCCAAATTCATATGAAAGGTTATGATCCAATTGCTTTCATGTTTAAAGCAGAGCCAATTCCCACTACAAGTACCAGTCCTGGATCTAGAGGTTTTCTGATCAGGTAGCAAGAAGTCCTGCATGTTGGAACACAGGACACTAGGAATTGTTTGAGGCAACATTTGACCTCAAATGCCACATGGCACATTTTTATTTATTTTATATTTATATTATTATTTTCTATTCATTTATTTTCATTAAGCTAATAGAGAGTAGCACTCCATTTCCTTGCTGTTACCGAGGTAATTACACTTCTCTTCTTTCCATCTGAAAGGTTCCTCTCTGGCCAATGGAAGCCTGAATCTCCACAGCACTGTGAAAAGGAAACTAGATGGGGAGAAGGATTATGTCTTCGATAAGAGACTGAGATACAGCGTGAGACAAAACGAAAGTAACTGCCGGTTCCGGGACATTGTGGTCCGCAAAGAGGACGGTTTCACACACATTCTGCTCTCAAGTCAGACCTCCGAGAACAACGCCCTGACCCCCGAGGTAAGTGGGCAGCCCCGAGAGCCAGAGCAAGGCCACGAGTGGGGTATCTTGGAAACACTGCCCCTGAACTCCATTTGATGGGCTTTTTTTGCTAATTGGCAATCTTAGAGAAAGAAATGAGGAGTTCAGACATACCTAAGTTGGTTGTGCTTGGGATTCCTGTTAAAAAGAATGCAATGGAAATTGAATTTTAATTCACATGTGCGAAAACGAGAATTAGAAGTAAAGAAGGGAATGGCAGAGTCAGTATTTCCAGTATGGAGTTGTGTGAAGCAGCTTTTCACGTGTTGAAGTTACTGGTATTTACTGTCCTGAGGAGAGATCTGATCTCTTCCAATTTACTAATTTAAATAGTGCACCAGGTGTTGCAGAGAGAGAATTTCAGGCTATATCCTGAGATAGCTGTTCTAAATTCTACCTTGATCCCCAATTACTTTTTTTCTGAGTCCTTAATGATGAAATCTTAACCAACTGGGGGCTCTATCCTCAGCTGAATGGCATCAATTCATACAACATACAAAAGATATTAAAATATTCCCTTGTTCCAAACATGATACACTTAAGGTCAGACTGAGACTTGCAGCTGGTTCTGCCCCAGTACATACACGGATCACTGGAAGGGCTGAGCAGCTTTTCCTTCCATCCCCTGTTATCCCAAAGTAGTGAGCCATGGTGCCCTGGTGTGCCATCCCATGCCAGAAGAAAAGGGGTGTCCATAAATGCCTGTGTCAGGGTGTGTGTCCTGGAGAGCAGAGAACATGCCTGAGTCCTGTTGCACAGGGGCAGCAGTGAGTGTATGAAAGAGAAGAGTAGTTTGTAGTTTGAGAAGTCATTTTAATCAAAAAGAAACTGATGGGTTCTCAGTTTGACTCACCCTCCCAAATACACACATGCAAGTGGCCAGGAATACACTGAATGATACTGAAGAGTTAAAGCTGATGGTACAGAACACTTAGCACTCCGAGTTTTTAAATTACCTAAAATTGAGAAGGACTATCTTGGTCATTAACACAGAACACCATCACTTGCTTTTAACACTAATTCCTTAAAATGCATTAGATTGTATCAAATCCATCATTCCACCCCTGTCTTAATTACCACTAATTGACACTGAAGGGCCTGAAAAAGTATGAAATCAAGGACTTACTGTGTTCAGGCTGAACAGACATACCTTTACATTGCTGGCTGTGTTGTTCCACATCAGCAGTGCTCAAAAGCTCTAACCAGGGGATTAATTCAGGCTCTTCAGGTTTGCCAAACAAACCCATTTCATCCTTTGAAAGTTTTCAATGTGCTGAGAACCCACCTGCATGGAAGAATAAATGCCAAGCATGTAACAGTCCTGTCCCTGCACCAGTGGCGTAGACAGTTTCTAGCCCCTTTATTGAAACCCACTTGAAAACCAAGAAATACATCCTAGAAAACTGCATTACTGACCAGGAGCTGGATGGTCAGGAATTAATGAGTTCTCCACATGGAGATTGTCTGGCTAAACCTCATCCAGGCCCAGAGCAAGCCCAGGCTCAAACCTGAGATGGTGTCTTTGGGTTCAGCCCAGGCTGCTGCCCATGATCATTCACACCACCAAGTCCAGCAGCTCCAGCACTGGCAACTCCACAGCCCTGCTGGCAACTACAGCAAAAATCCAAACACTGAAAGCAGGGCTGTGTTGATGGTTTGTCCCTGCAGTTTGTCACCACAGCCATAGGTGGGACAACTGACAGAGTGTTTTAGGAGGTTTAGAACATTTTCAGTTTTGGTGCCTTTTATCACCAGTGAATAGAAAGCACAACCACACAATTCCTCCAAAATGAAGAAAGTGCATCTCGTTTTGTGTGAAGAAATGCAAACTTCAAGCTTCATTAGACATTCAGTAAATTATGTTTGCCAAATAGTAAATGAATGATTTACTCAGAGCTGCTCTACTTGACGTGGTTAAATAGTGCTCTGGTTATTCTTGGCCACCTCTGTTAAGGAAAAAGAGAAGAGGTGTGCACTGCAAACAATCATTTCAAAATTAAGGTTCCACAGAACCCCTCTCACCCCCTCAGCATCCCTGCTTCCCCTTGTGCTTATTGTAATCTTCAGGTGAAATTTAATAGTTGTGTTCAACCATTGGCCTCTGTATTTATGCCAATTTAATTAAAATGACAAAGAACTTATTTATTTTTTTTAAAATGCCTAGAGAAGTCTACCTGAATATCTTCATCTTGTGTTTTGGTAACCCCATTTGTGCAGGTGATTTTAGCATGAAATGTGCCAGTGCTCCTTCCAGCAGCTTTTGCACTGATTAAAGTTGGCTCAGTGCCACTCTAGTAATTGAGTTTTTTCTACAAAAAATGTTCAGGGCACTACATAAATTCTTCCTTATTTTTTACAAGACCTTGTTAAACTTCCAAGGCAGTGTCATGAAACAGCACAGCTTGTTTTTATTTCAGCAGCTTAGACTTGCTTCTTTTGAAATCCATTTTGTAAATCCATTTTTAAAATACATAGGTGAAATATTTTATCATTTTAAGTTCCATTAGGGCATTTTGTCTCCTGGGTCTTTTGCTGCTCCTGAAGTTCTTTCTCCAGTGCTGCTGCTGTTTTAACTCAACATATCTCAAGGATCCAAATTCTGTTTCAGACTAAATGGACCCATCTGCTGGTTTTCCTTGACACTATTAACAGAGCGAGGAGTTAACACTCCCCTGAATTAAAAGCAAAACATTCCCTGAACAGCCAGTGTTCCCACTGAAGACTCACAGAACTACCTCAAGTACCTTCTCAGACACAAGAATCAGGTGTCACATTTCTGGCCATGGGAATGAAAGAGTTTGAAGTTGTTTGAAGGTGTATTTTGGAGCACTGGTTTGCCTTCACTTTTCCTGACTTAGAACTTTTCACAACTTGAAAATGATTTTTTAGAAAAAGAGGCAGGTACAGGTTGACTGTTATCTGTGGTTTTGCTCTCATACACATTGTGGCTTTGGGTCACTACTTGTGCCTGCAGGTTTAGAGTCCCTGAGGTTCCAAACAGAAGAGACTTGGAATCTGTTTGCACAGAGTCAGTGACACAAAGTGTAGTGATGTAAAAAGGCACAAGTGTAGGAGGTTCTAAAATGGCTTTAAAATTTGTGTTTCCTGTAGTATTTACAAAATATTTACCTTTAAGAATCTCACAGTGAGTCCTGAGAGGTTCAGAGAAATTAACTTTTTTAACTAATAACTTCTGTTTATATGAACAAGAGACTTCTGTTCAAGATATTTTGTAATTATGGTGATAAACTCCCAGCTCTTTGACTTCCCCAGTGTAAGAACTATGGAAAGCAAAGGGCACCAAATGCCTTTTGAAATTCCCTATAACCAGTGAAAGGCGTTAAACGAGCTCTTACAGTTTTAATGAAGTTTTTAACCACTTTATGTTTATTTTGCAATACAAGGTGTCCTGTTCAAGAACTAACCAGCTTATTTTCTTGACAGGATTAAAAATATAAGCAACTTCTGAGAAGGTGATAATTTTATTATGTCTTGGAGTTTCAGTAAAACAGTAGGGGAAGCACTTGGCCTGGTCTAAATTTATAATGCATTTAATTAACATAACCTAAATAACTGGCCCATACTATTCTGTAAATACTTCTTCAGAAATTTTCATCAAATGCATTCAAATAGAAATACTGTCCCTAGAAATGAAAATTACCTAAAAGTCCATTAAAAAGCTAATTAATAAAAGCATGGAACTGGAGAATACTGCTAAGGAGCTCTGGAAATAGTAGCATTAGATCTGGTCCACTAGAGAAAATAAAATTTAATTGGACAAATGCCATAGCTGTACCAAAATGGAGAAAGGTTTAAGGACTATGGAAGAGAGGAAAAAATATGGAATCTGACAGAGAAATGCAGCTAAAGACACATTGTATTTGAGAACAGACTGAGTGACAAGTGACCAGGGATATCTTTCCTGCATGACCAAAGGAATCATGGCACAGACCAAGGGAATAATGGCTTAGGCCAAAGGAATCATGGCATAGACCAAAGTGGCTTAGACCAAGGGAATCATGGCATAGTCCAGAGGAATCGTGGCATAGACCAAGCGAATCATGGCATAGTCCAGAGGAATCGTGGCATAGACCAAGCGAATCATGGCATAGACCAAGGGAATCATGGCTTAGACCAGAGGAATCATGGCATAGACCAAGAGAATCATGGCATAGACCAAGAGAATCATGGCATAGTCCAGAGGAATCATGGCATAGACCAAGGGAATCATGGCATAGACCAAGGGAATCATGGCTTAGACCAGAGGAATCATGGCATAGACCAGAGGAATCATGGCATAGTCCAGAGGAATCATGGCACAGACCAGAGGAATCATGGCTTAGACCAAAGGAATCATGGCTTAGACCAAGGGAATCATGGCACAGACCAGAGGAATCATGGCACAGACCAAGGGAGTGAGAGTTGCCTTGGCTGGCATTGCTGCATTCCACTGAGCCTCCCAGCACCTTGGGATTATAAAGTTAATGATAAATTTACAGCTATTTGAAAAAAACCCCACACTTTCTGGAGCCTGAAAATTCTGATACATAATGGTTTCCTGGGTTTTCTCCTAGAAAGTAGTAGAGCAGTGGAACTAAATTTCCCCTCCTGCTCAGAAATACTGACCAAAGCCTTCCCATTTTCAACCATATCTGAGAAATGGATTCCCAGTAATGGGCTTTGAGTGTGACCCTCTCCATAACATTGAGGAAACAGTGACAGCAGAATACTGTTCTTTCCTGCAAGTAGTGTAAGCTCTGCTCAAAACCTGGGATGGCTTTCACATGGCTTTAGCCATCCAAATCAGTGAGAGGTGAGACAAAAAAGAGGCAGGTTTGTTATGGGAATTAATGATGTGTGTGAAGGAGAGCACTGGGAAAGCAGAGAGATGGCACATCTGCCACTGGAGGAAGGGGAATAGTAGAGGAATTTGCTGAATGGAGTATCATGGCATCATATTTAATGCAGCACTCCTCATGGTATAGCCAAATGTTTGACAGGTATTCCCTGATATCACTTAGACATCCACCCTAAGAAAGAGCAGATTTTGAGAACTTTTAAAATAAATGGAAGACAACCTTGCATTCACATGGAACTAAGCAAATCAAAACACCTCTTTTATTTTAACATCTACCACCTCTTTTAACTTTGAACAGAGGTTTCAGGTGTTTTTTTATCTTTGTTTCCCCATTATATGTGCAGCATTGCTGTGTTTCTCCCAGCTGAGGGCTGAGACAGCCTCTGAGACTCTCGGAATAAACCGTACTCCTAAAATCGCTGGTGCCATTTTTATACCTGCATAAGAATTTCAAATACACTTCCAAATTCTGCTGCTTTTAATGGCTTCACTTCCACCCACTGTCACACTCTCGGTATTACAGGCACTCTGAAGTGCACTTGTGGAGGTGAGGCATCCCAGAGTTCACCACCTGCTTGCTCATGGCCCAGCCCAGCAGCCAGAAACACTCATTTTTGCACAAACCCCTAGGGAAAGCAGCACAGTCCACAGGGTTTCCAAGAAAAGGCTACCTAAAATGGCATCAACAAAACACAGGTGTTTAGGGACATTTCTTAAAAAAGGCATTTCAGAGATCTGAAGAATTTTGGGAAACAGAAAGTAGTGAACAGAAATAATCACAGGCTAAAAATCTTGGTCTTCTCTCACGTGGAAACGATATTTAAATCCCCAACCACAATTACCTTTCTCTTACCTAAATTTACACCAACAGCAAATCTTTCAGTGCAAAAGAGACAAATTTGCCTCAGCAGGGCCCTGTCTGTAGGAAATGCTCTGACAGATGAGTGATTAACACAGGAGGTGTCACACCATGAGATCATGGCCCTGGCAGTGAGGAGGAATCTTACAGAGAAGAGGGGGCTGAAGTGAGTTACAGTTTACAAACCACACTCAACTGTGACCAAACAAGAAGTTCCCCATCAGAAATTTATGAAATAATATTTCCTTTTAAAACGCATCACAAAACAATTCTCTGCTCAGGTGAAAGGCCATTTTCCTGCAATACCAGCAGCTCAGTTCTATATAGATGTTGATTAGGTTTGATTTATGGTGCAATTTATAGCTTGATTCAGTTATAAAACAGAGTCAAAATGTCTCTCTTTCGAGTGACTTTCTTTGCTCTAACTTCTGTAGACTGTAACACTGTCACTGACCACAGAAAAATGAATAATATATTTGTCATGTTGATGTATATGATGTCCTCTTGTCCTGCTTTGCTCTGTTTAAAGTCATATAAACCAAAGTAGCTGTGGAACTGAAAACTGGGGTTTGTAGATTTTGCTTACAACATGTTGAGGTTGATATCAGACTATTGCTGTGATAATCATGTTCCTGAGGACAGTGGTGTACACTGCATGTACACAATGAAGAGAAAAAAGTGATATTTGAAATTATGCAATTGCAATCAAATAGCTCAAGCTGGCTAGAATTTCCCAGACAACAAGCAAAGAACAGCCAGGTCCCAAAAACTCTTTGAATTAGCAAGCACCACCAAAGCACTGCCAAACAGAAGCTACTCTGCAAGCTTTCAGTGCTACCATTGTAAGTATATTACAATTATATAGCATTGCTGTAAGTATTCCTAAGTCTCTCACAGTCAGTAAGGTTTGTACAGGTAGGGAAATGATATTGCCACGGCATGCATGTCGAATTGTTTACTTTTCTTTATCCACAGATCATGAAGGAAGTTCGGAGAGCATTGTGCAATGCATCAGCTGATGACAGTAAACTCTTACTTCTCAGCGCAGTGGGAAGTGTATTCTGTAGTGGCCTAGATTACTCATATTTAATTGGCAGGTTATCCAATGACAGAAGAAAGGAAAGCACTAGGATTGCAGAAGCTATAAGGTGACCCAAGCTTACCTATGATCTCTAAATTATGAAATGCAGTGTGTGATTATAAAGATATTTATCAGGTCCAAAAATGTTGTATATTTAAGTGTTGATTGCATAATAATTACAGTCCGACAAATTTGTTTAGTAAGAAGAAACTTGGACCTTTCCTTATTAGAACAGAAAGCACAATTATTCCAGTGCTAATATCTGCAGAGATTTATTTTCTTCAAATTCTCTGTATTTAATATTTCAAATCGTTCCTCCAAATTCAAATACAACTTTGTTGTTGTTTTACCAAATTTGTTATTGATTCATGTTCTAAAGTGGTTCCTGAAAGGCAGATACTGTACATGTTTTAATGTTCATCATTTTAATGAATTGCAGTCCAAATGGGAATCCATGGTTTACTCACATTCTGTTGAAATAGGAGTCTGCCACTGTATTTCAGAACCTTATTAGAAGGGTCTCCACTCTTTTTCTTAAAATTTAAATTCCTTAATATATATGTAAATGTAGTTTTATTTTTGTAACTAAAATGTGACTTTCCTCCCATATATCACATTACCTTAATAGAAACCCAGGGTTTATGACATGCAGTCTGCAAATCAATCTGCACAACACATCCCCAAATACTCCATTATCCACAGGGTAGATGTTCCAGTATAAATCAACATTATTCCACTAGGGCAAATAGCATTTCATGTACTGGGAGAGGGTTTGGTCCCTTTTTCTCCCCCCATTTCCAACAAATAAATTTTGTTCTTCTGAGAACTTTAAAACCTTATGCAGCAACACTATGAAGAAATATAAAAGAATTTGTTTTACAACAGATACCTGTTCTGGATACATTGGTATAACGTAAGATCAGGTTTAGTTACTGCATGACACATATTAATGACCAATTATCTTGGCTACAGCTGCTGCAGATCAGTTTATATTCTTGGTTTAAGTATTTTGAAATTCCCAAAGCAATAATTATTTTGAAAGAATTTAAAATGTACTTCCTAAATGTAATCAATTATGATGTGTTTTTAAGACCCTAGATATGCTCAAATATCGTGTAATGATACTTTATAAATGAGAAACCCTTTGAAGAACACATCCTAATTTTATTTTTTAATGTAAGGCGTTTTTAACAATGTGAGGGAAGAAAATCACTATTCTTGCTTGAAAGCACAGGCACACTCACAGTCCACCAGAAGATGCAAATTTAGTATTATTCCTGTGAATATTGTGTAGTTTTGTTATATAATTTTACATTTATCTGCACACACCTAATATACAGGTATACTTAGCAATTCCTTATTTAAATGAGGATAAGCCAGACTGTGATCCTCAGTTTTAGCATCCTTGGACTCCCAGCACACTCTTGAAATCCTGGTACAATGCACTGCTCCTTGTCAAGAATGTCGGCTCCGGGCCCACTGAAAATAGATTTTTATTGTACTTCTGGAAACAATGCACTACGTTTTCCATTTAGCACTCTCTGTGCTTTCTGTGAACAAAGGACTCAACTCATGGAAAATACACTGTAATAGGAGAAGCAAAAAATGCCCATTGCTTTTGCAGTGCCTTAGATGTCCTAAAACACACCACCAGATCTCTCACCAGCCTCACTGGCTCAGCTTCTTGATAGCCCATGACATACTGAGGAGCCCTGACCTGCAGCAGAGCCCTGCAAAGTGCAGAGGTCTGAGCATCCTGGAGTATATTCCATGGTCAACTTCCTGGATATCCTCTGGCAAAGCCAAAAGCCTTCTGCATGTGACACTTTTTTCTACCTTTCAGCCTCTGACTCTACTCTGCAACAACAGTTACAATTTTAAATCCTTTTCAAAAGACTGCTTTGAATTGGAACAAGGATCTTGTAGCCCAGAAACTCCATGAGTCAGCTTAGGGATTGGAGATGTGGAGACATGCCAGGTTCAGGGTGACAAGTAATGTACCTAACAGGGAACACAGATCAGTGGAGTTCTGCTCACTGCAGCTTCTGTAGGACAATTGCAGACATTTACTCCCCATATAATGTCCCAATATTGTAACCCTTCACTCCATCCCATAGATGGCATGTTCCATACCCACGCATTGCACCATCCTCTGTGCTCCCCCATCCTTCTCTCACAACAGAGGCTCGTTGTGCCTTCTCAATGTCCTGTCCCA
Organism: Formicarius rufipectus; assembly: GCA_013399695.1. Taxonomy (NCBI): domain Eukaryota; kingdom Metazoa; phylum Chordata; class Aves; order Passeriformes; family Formicariidae; genus Formicarius; species Formicarius rufipectus. The sequence continues at coordinate 2,563,749 of VXAU01001886.1, read as the reverse complement.
CTCTCTCCAGGTCCTCCCTTCCTTACTCACTCATATGAGGTTTTCCTTCAACCCTTCCCCTCCATTAATATGTTCTGCTTTGTTCTTCCTCCCCATTTTCTGTTTCCTCTCCACATCCCTAATGGCTTTTCCATATTCACTTCCAGTCTTGTTTTATCACCATGATTCCTGCTTCTCTCCATAACTCTGGTTTTATCTGCCTCCACACGGTCCTCAATTCTACTGCCACCATTTATCTTCAGTTTGCTTTCTTTTTACCTGTGATTCCTCACATCCCTGTTCCCATCTGTAGTCCTGCTTGGAAGGCTTACTCTCTGAACGACTGAGGTTCTCAGAATCCTGGAATTAATGAGGTGCAGCGATCCACAGTCTTTACTTAACCATAAGCAACTGAAGAAATGACAAGATAAGGAAACAGCTTTTTTTCTGCAACAAAGTGAACCACAGCTCTCCTTATCCCTGCCATCCTCTAGAAAGAAATGGTATTGAACAGACAAAAACAATGTTCCTTGTTTCACTCTCTTTGTCTTGACACTGATCTCTGGTTTATTGCTCACTGTGTTAACAGAGCGGCATCAATCAATTCTTTGTTTTTTCCTGATCAAAAATTAAGTCTTTACTAGATAGCCTGAAAACCAGAACATATTCATGGAAAATATACCTCTGGACCATCTCAGACTCTGTGTTCTCATCTAAAATTCAGCCAATGCCCTTGCACTTCAGCCCAATCTCCAGATGGGCTCTCTAACTTGCAAAGCCTACCTGTTCTCAGGTACAGAATTCTGGGTCCTTTTGACCTCACTGGGAGACCTGCAACAAATCCAAGGGCACATTTGACAAAATGTCCTTTCCTAAAATCTCTCAGCAAAGATGCACTCTAATAAATACCCAGAGCAGGATCAGAATCTCCTCTTTTGGTTGGCATTTGATTTATACAGGTCTCTTTTCTAAAGCAACTGAGCATCTCGTTTGCCTCCATATACCTGCTGTGCACTGAGCTGCTGGAGCCCATAATTTGCCCACAATTACACTCCTGCTTTTTCCTGACTTATGTGAAGTCTGTTGCATTCAACAGATGTCCTTCCACACAGTTGCTGGTAGGCAACTTATTTAAAAGATCTCCTCATTGCACAGAATTTAACATATTCATTCATGCAGATGAGTCCAATGACATTTACTTCCCTGTTATTTCTCATCACTTCACATTTACTGGTATAGGCAGGCAAGGGCATCTGCTTTGTTATGGCTTTGCTGAAGACATTTGCAATGAAGACACAACAGATCACTCACCTAATTCTTCCCCTTGTCTCTCTCTGACTCCCCTTTGCATGTCTTGTTCTTACCTCTGGTGTGCCAGAAACATTGACTCTCTCCCAACACATTGATGGGTCTTGCAGGAACCTTTGACACAGGATCCTGAGAGAACTTCTCCAAAAAAAAAAAAAAGATATCCAGCCATCCACCTGTGAGTTTCTTGTCTTTCACACTATAAGATTTCATCATTACCAAGCCAGTCCACCAGCCACTGAAGCACACTGAGAAGCACCATGTGTACAAACTCATGAGTTACCAGTCCAGAAGGAAAGCTAAACCCAACCAAATCTTTCTGCAAAAAGTACAACAGTCAGGGCAGTCCAATTCATCAGTTCATACATCATACACCAAACTATGCAAATCCCAGGTACTCAGAAAGATTAAATAGCTACAAATGCGCCACCTTCTTCATGTGCAAACTAGAGAGTATCCTGCAATTCTGACCTCATAAAACTGGGCCATGGCATTTAGTGTGTTCATCTGTGGTTCTAATTTGTTTTCAGATTAAGTACTTTAAACTTTGGTATTTATCTAAGTGTTACTTCTGTATTCAAGGTCTTTCTTTTATTTTTTTATTTTAGGGATTTTGTAAAAGCTTTTATTCAATTTAAGAAGCCCATTGTGGTTGCTATCAACGGCCCTGCTCTTGGGTTAGGAGCTTCTATTTTACCACTCTGTGATATCGTTTGGGCAAGTGAGAAGGCTTGGTTTCAGACACCATATGCAACAATCCGACTCACTCCAGCTGGCTGCTCATCATACACATTCCCACAAATTCTGGGTGTTGCACTGGTAAGGTTTTCCACCTCAAATTGCTGAAGAACTTTTCATAAACTCCTGTATTTTTTCCCCCTTTGAAAAGTAAAACAGAAGACAACTGTTTCTCTTGATTGTCCTGAATGGAAATGAAATCTGTGCAAAGTTCATCTAATCCCTACCAGTTTCTTATCACAAAATGACCTCAGAATTCAATATCCTACACCTGCTGCATACAAGAAAGATTGGCACAGGTTGAAAAAGCAAAGATTGTCAATGCCATGGTAGAAAAGTGAAGAAATACATTAGCAGAAAATAATCTTTCAGAGCAGTGGCCTGTATTGTGTCAGGATTGGGCAGTAACACAGCCAGATACTGCTCTCTGAAGAGAACCCATAATGATTCCAGTAAGACTGCTTAGCTTTTACCACCATGAGAAGGCAGAATTTGCCCCACAAATAAATATTTCATACTTGGTTCCTTGACTCTCAGCACAATATCACTGCCAGTTACTCTTTTAAGATCAGCAATACAGATTCACCACTCGTGCCAGCACATTTCTCTTAAATGAAACCCATGCTGTGCTCTGGCCACCTGCACAACCCTTAAATAGCTACTGAAACTCCTTTTAAAGTATTTTGCAGTATGGAAAGATAGGGGAGAGAGAACATTTGTAAAGTTAATCGTGAACATAGCAGGCAAGTATGAAAAAAAAATTAAATTTAATGGAATTATAACCCAAGATTACCAGTAATCTCTTGGTTTCACAGGCAAATGAAATGCTGTTCTGTGGGAGAAAGCTGACAGCACAGGAAGCCTGCAGCAGAGGACTGGTGTCACAAGTGTTCTGGCCAACAACATTTAGCCAAGAAGTGATGCTACGAGTGAAAGAAATGGCCTCCTGCAGTGCAGTGGTAAGAAATCAAACTCCTTTGTGATCAAATTCCATCTCCTAAAGGTGAGGTGTGCTCCCAAGGCTCACGTGGTGGGGCCTCAGTTTCCACAACCACACCTGTCAGTTGTGTAACATCAAAACCCTGGGTAGGGATCACTGAGCTCAGGGGGTTACTCATTTCTCAGGGGCAGGGAGGGTTTCTCCTTTCCACATCTTTCCATTTATTCAATGTGAGTGGAAACTCCTTACCCCAGATTTTGAAAGGGGATTTTAGCACAGGCTTCCTGCATGAAAGTGGAGGAGTCTGAAACTTCACAACTGTGCAGGGAAACCTCTGTAGGCCCCATGAGAGAACAGATTTGCCTTTCACACTGCCCTGGCCTCCCGTGTTCCAGCTGAGTACGACTTCTCTTCTGCCCCTGCACAGCTCCTGCTGCTGCAGCCCATTCTCCACAGCTCCCCAGAAGGGAAGGGTAGTGCCAGCTGAGCTCTGCTGTGAATACGAGGTGAGATCCAGACAAGAGGGATTTGAACACAGTCTGCTCACAGTGTACTACAACTTTCCTTTTGTGTATGCAAAAATTGTAAGAAAATCCTTTCTATTTTTACTTCCTTAAGTTCTTTCCCTTCAGGCAGATATACTACTATTCTGGGCATATCCTTGTTTAAAAAACAAGCAGTGAAGAAAGTGATACTGGCTGCAATAAAACTGCACTAATTAGAGTGCAAATTGTTACAGTTTCTTGCTATATTTCCTGTGCCTGAATCTGTCTTAGCATCCCTCAGTTTCATTTTAAAGATCTGTTGCAAAAGGAGGTAGAGACACAGGAGATTTTTAATGAAATGAAGTGTAGATTAGATCTCACAGAAGAGGTTCAGAATGAAACTCTGGAAATGTAGCACAAGTTTATTTGATGCTGCTGATAAAATGTGTATTATATGAATTGGGAATACCTCTGGGCCTTACTGTGAGTTCTTTTCCTCCCTCAATGCTGTTGGCTGTCAGTGGATAAAGAAAGCCCAGTACTGACTTGTGGACAAAGATAAGAGTTCGACCTGTCAAAGACCAGATTTACTCTCAGATCCTGAATGCAAATCAGGCTGAAGTCACAAATACAAGGAAGATGATGAGCTCATCCAAGTTCACTGGGGATACTTGTTCACAAACAGACCCAAAAAATACACAAGCCCCTTGATTTGCTATTGACACCAGTCATATGAGTTAAAGAGAAATACTGCTTTGGGATAGCTGTGTTGTAAGAAATGGGCTTAACATGAAGGTTCTGATGAAGCTGAGTGAAGATTAAATATGCCATAAAACACTGTATTAGTTTACATTAAATCTTCTGCCCTCCAAAATTCAGTAATGTAGGAAATATTAGTGGGTTTGTTTGACTAGTTGAATTTCTTGTCAGATGTACAGTGGTGTTTTATATTTCAAAACAAATTTTAAAGGAATCCATCTCAATGTGCTTAAAAACAGGTCTCGGTAAAAAGAGCTGAACTATGGGAGCAGCCATGGACCTGCAGTTTGTGCCTTTCAAAACTGGCAACAATTACTAAGACTTTGGGATTGGGTTTCCATTGCAAAAACCTCAGATGATTGTTCTGACTACCTGGATCTGCCAAGTACCAGAGCACAGTCAGAGAGTGCTTGTTTTGCTCAACACCCATCCTTTATAAAATATTTCACTTTTAGAAAAACTTAAGTGAATAGACTTTAAAAGGTATTGGCAGCAAGGGACCTTTTCTATTAATTTCTGGTTTGACAAGGAAATAATATTTGAGGGAAAATTGTTAAAGATGTTGGACATCCACCTTTGGGTTTCCAACCTGTTGAACTAACCTCAAAGACCATCTTCCAGCAGCCAGTGTATCATGCCTTGCACATTTTCATTTCAACAGGAGGGAATCAGCTCCTTCTAGTGCTTCATGGCAGCCTTCAATAAATGAAGGTAGTTCAGAGTCCCTCATTCCTTTGAAAAATTCCTTTGGAAATGGCACTAACCCATCAGCCTCAGACATCCTTGATTCTTAAAGATGCTGACTCTGCAAGTGGAGTTGTGGCTATAGATCAAATCTAATTCTGTGCCTGAAGGAGATATTTAGCTTGTAAAGCAGAGTCGGTAAATCTAAAAATGCTGGTCATGCCATTATCCATAAAGAAATGTTCAGATTGGAAATGAAAATTACTGAGTCATATTTTGGCTTTAGGTATTGGAAGAGTCCAAATGTCTCGTGCGGAGCTTCCTGAAATCTGGACTTGAAGATGTAAACGAGAAAGAGTGTCAGATGTTAAAGCAGCTGTGGAGTTCTTCCAAAGGACTGGATTCATTATTCAGCTACTTGCAAGACAAAATCTATGAGGTCTGATGTCTTGGCCTGACTTAAAGAGAAATGGCTGCAGTTGTGACCAGAGCCCAGCATGACCCGCGTTTGCGAAGCCAAGGCAACGCATCCCTGAGGAATTTGTGACGTGTCCCCCAAAGCTGTGGTGGTGGTGTGGGTTCTCCCGTGAGCTACAGCTGCCTGTGGCTGGTTTGATTTTCTGTAACCAAGAGGTAGGGAGGTGTTCAGTGCACATAATCTCTGCAGAGGGCTGCATCTTGCACATTGCTCATCCAGATATGTAACTATACATTCCACGTGCTCCCAAGCGCCACTGGGGCCCGGTAAAGGCTCACCCACCTGTAAGGGTTTATTTTGTCTGTCCTTCTTAACTTATTCTTGCTGTTGCAACACATCTGGGCTGACACAGAGGGCTCAGTCTAAAACCTGGGTCAGCACGATCTTCTGTAGACCCAAACACCGTATTTTAGAAATATGTTAATTATTTTTTGAAAAGTTCTAACAAGTGTAATGGAAAAATCTCATAATTTATATGTATAATATGTAAAGTTAGTTTAAGAAAACTACTAGGATTTTTTTTTTGTCGAATTTATTTAACTTATTTATTTTGTGTTCATATTCAGCTGTTTATTGATCACAGATCTTATTTTCATACTTCCCTTGATGGAATTAATGGCATCACATGAGAATGCAGACACATTTTTAGCAGCAAACTGAGTAGAAAAATAAAGAATATATAGAAAACCCACAGAATGCTGTGGGCAGTAAATGAAACAGCCACGTGCATGCTCCTCTATGTGTAAAATTGTACAAAAAATGTAGGAAACAGATTCATTTGCCAGGGTTAAGAGAAACAAAAAGTGGAGTCTGAAACAGTGAAGTCTCTCTTCACTTTCTGCCTTCTTGAGGAGCTCTGAAGGACTCACCAACAAGATGCTTTATTTAAGTTTACTGTATTCCTGTTATCCGGTGTCAGTAACAGGGTGAGTGGTGCCGTTACATGGCATCGTACTGTTTTTCAGGTTTAAACATCCCTTTTGGTCTGAAGTCTAAAAGCAAATCCTTATGAGCCTTAGTCTAGTTGCCTGATTCCTCAGGTGTGAGATAATTTCTGCTCTGGAGGCCTTTGGGTGTGGGCCAGCAGTTTATACAAGGTGCTAGGCATTGAACTAAGTGGAGGGGGAGGTTTGGTGTTGCTTTTCCCAGCTCTCCACATCTGGCCACCCCACCAGCTGTTACAAGAGCTTATGGCTATCCATAAAAGCAGTCCACAGTAAATGAGGAAAATCCAATCTGCTCTTTTAGAATGTGATCCTAGTACTGTCCAGTGACACTGACTGACTTCTGAACACTGGATCTCTCTCAGTCCTTTCCTGCTAGGGAGGCATGACTATGGAAAGGACACGAGCCTGCTCTGAGACTTCACCCCCCATTATAGGATGCCCAAATTAAAACCTCTTGAAGCAGAAGCTTTGCACATTTGTCTGCTTTGTAATTTGTGCACTTGCTCTCCATCTTTGAGCTCAGTGACTTTTTATGGTTTAAACCTCTGCAAATGAGGCTGCTCAGCTTTCTCCCTCTTAGTATTTCCATGAAGAGTTTTAACAAAGCCTTTGTAAAGTTAATGAACAGGTGATTACAATGAATAGGAGCCTTCAACGCATTAAGGTAACATTTCTTTTTCCACAAATAATTAGAAGTGCTGTTTCTATGGCCTAATTGTACCACTGAATTTTAAGGAAATCATTAGCCAAAAGGCAGAAGTTCTCATGGCAATTCTCCATGAAAAAGACAGAATCTGGCTTCTAATTAGCCTGCTTTAAATGTTTTTAAGAAGAAGCCGATCAAAACAAGTAGCTCATTTCTAAATGACTGAAAGAGAACTCTTTCAATACCTGTTAGAGGTGATAGATGTCCCCCTTGTTTTAGACCAACACGTGCTTTTGGCCATAACCTGCCAGTGACGCCACGGGGTGCTCTGGATCCAGGCCCTGGCAGGTGCCCCCGGGAGCCACCTGGAAAAGAGGGATGACCCACTGAAAGCCGCTCCCTCTCACACACCTGTGTTGGCCCAGCAGGGCCTCCAGGGTATGACTGCGGCAAAGAAAGCAATGGAAAGTACCACGATTCCTCAGTTTCCTTTCTTTCCTTTCTTCCCGTCCAGAGAGCCATAACTCCCAGCCATGTGTTAATAAGGTAGTAGGAAGTTTCTTTCAATAATAGGCTTAGTTTTTGTCGATCAGTATAGCAGGATTGCTCAGCAATGTTTAGGAATGTGTTCTGAGTGAGAGTTGCAACGAGAGGAGAACCTTATGTTCTTAGACCTTTTAAACTGCACCATTTCATCTGAATTTTCAGATTATCTGTATCTTAGCATTTTTTATGACAAAGGAATGGTTGAAATACATTTTCTATAATTATTTTTCCATTAAAGCAAGCGCTAACCATAGTTAACATTTTTAATTATTCATATCTATACAGTTACAATCTAGTTTTCACGGAATCTATTTTCCCTTCAAAAAAAAAAAAGAGTAATAACAATGTTGAAAACTTCTTTTCCAGTATTTAAATATCAGAATCAGAATTTTCTCTTGTGTTTCTGTCCTTACTAGGTATTCAGATATCTAGATGTACTGTACATATTAGTCTGGGTACCTTTACTAATATTCACAGTATTTAAGATTAAAAATGCAATTCGTTGTTTAAGTATGTTATTTTATTCTTGTGTAAATTGTTTTGTACAATCTTTAAAAATCTACAGTTTTGCATTTGTAGATATTAAAGGTAAGCAATTTATTTTGTGTTGTCCTGCATGTATATTTTTGCTGTAGATAAGTGTTGCTTAGTTTACTATTTCAGTACATTTCTGTTTAAAAAAATAAGCTTACAAACTTTAATACAGTATATATTTTCAGAATATAAACTTTTATATTTCTGTGGTAGGTTAGGGTATGCGTTTTAGGCAATCTTTTTCACTACTATGAACTGTTCTTTTAATCTATAATATAATGGTTTTGTGCCAATAGTTTTTAATTAGAATGAAATGCTCTTTTAATGTTAGGGATGAACAGACAATTTTGGTTGGGGTTTGTTTTATTTTGGTTTTTGGGTATTTTTTTATTATTTTGCCAGCCTTTACAGTTTTAAATATAATTTATAAATATATTGCATTTGTGAATAAGCCTTACCATTAGGTACAAGAAATCTTTAAAGCTGCATAATTGCTTATGTAGCACTAAGGACTTCCCCAAATAATTGCTGTAAGAAAGTTAGCAAATCAGAGTACAGGGCCTTAAGTTTTTCTTGTGAAAAGGGTGATACGGGTTGTTTCTCTTGAACAACACAGGTAGACTTGTCAGCATGGGCTTTGTTATATATAAACTGTGCATTTGTGCTCCCAACCATGGTAGTTTAATCTCAGGCTTTGTGTGGCTGGGTCTATAAAAGTCAAATCTGGCTAAAGCCAGCACTCTTTAGGAGACACTAAAGAAGTTTACATAAGAGACTTATAGACAATCTTATCATAGTACATTTGGGTACTCAGTATCCTCGATGTGTTATCTGTGTCTGCCCAATTAACCATATGTTTTAAGCCATATTAAATCTCTTTACTGCTATTTTAAATACTACATTGAAAGTCATTCACTAGCTTGCTTACTCACAGACAGGATTTCGATTTTTAGGGAATAAAAATGTTATGCCTTCCATAAAAACCAAGGACCAAAGAGTTGCATTATTCTAACAAAGCATTCGTTCCTTCGCCAGTGAACTGGTCTGACATTTGTACTGAAGATCAGAGTCTCTTTCTGTGACCAACACTGCGTTCTCATCCATGTCAGGTGCAAGGGGGAAAGATGTATCCACTGACCTATTGGGAAAGGAGTGATGTTCAGCTAGGATGGCATGTCTATTGGTAAGGCTTATTACCAAACCTCTGAGATGAAGCAAAGAACCAAAAATTCACAAGTTATGTCAATGTAAATTTATTTTCAGAACTTGCACAAATAATTAATTGTAGAACTTTGCAAATTAGGCCCTTAAGTTATTTTGTCAGAATGCCATGGAACAGACTAAAACAGTTTCTAATATTTGTAACAATGAGTACATATTATAATATTATAAGGGTACAGGCACCCCTATATCACAGTGTTGTAAATATTTTCTGAAACTGGTACAGTACTGAGGGACTTGTATCTTCTGATATATCAAATATTGACTGTCTAGATCAAATTGTACACAATTTATTTGTTGATGGTCCTGTAACTAGTGTATGGACACATTTCTGGGTGCCTTAGAAGTTGTATTTTTCATGTGTGTTAATATGCAGTATTTATACATTGTGAGAAGCTGCTTTGAATAAAAACATTGAAACTTCATTTCAGCGCAGTGATTTTCAGTTTTGCATGATCAGAATGAATGTGGTAAGTGGTAGCCATTATATATGATAATGCTATTCATGGGCTCGTGCCTTTTCAGACACAGCAGGCACTTTTTAAAGGGGAATTATTTTTCTAAATGGCAAAACCCAGGGCCCTAAAATACACTGCAGTAAGAACTCTCTGAAGTCAATAATGATCCATCTCATTTATTATTTCTTGCTCAAATCCAACAACACCTTGATCAAATCCAAGAAGACTGCCGAGAACTGTCTTATAAATGCACTTCTAGGACATGATCTCCACCATTATCACTTCTGTTTGATATGTACATATCACTTAAAGCACATCTGCCCAGAACCAACTACCAAGGGTAGGATTTTGGCTCCACGGGAGGGAATTTGAAGAGGTATTTTCCAGGGAGGCCAAGATTCAGCCCAGAGCCAGGGTGAAAGTGGATCCCCTTTGGCCCCTGTGCAAGGACACAGACAGGGTTCCTGCCATGGGCCTCTTGTGTACCAGGGGATCATTTGGCTGTAGCATCCATGAGTGCTGTTTCCAATCATGTATCTCCCATCATGGGAAGAGTAACTGGAAATTACTTATGTCAGGGACATAACAGGAAGGACATTTGTGCAGGGAGCCAGTGTGAGCCAAACCACCTCTACAACAAGGTCTGAAAGAATGACCTGCACTTGATTCATGGGACAACAATTATGTCCTAGCAGTTATATTGGTTGGCTTTAAACTGACAGTCACTGTTAGTAAAAACTGTGCTCAGCTATTTAGAGCAGAGGATTGAGCAATTTAGTCTTGCTTCACTATCAACAAATCCAATTATTTATTACGGTGACTCTTGTCAGAAATTAACTTATCGAAGCTTCCTCTGGACTGTAAGCAAAGTGCACATGATGAACAGGCTGTGACACCTTCCCTGCCCAAGTGTTATTGATAAGTTTGGGTCTTAACACAGATTGCCAACATGTGAATTTTATTTTAAATAACTCATTTTTAAAGAGAGCAACAATTCTTTAAAATTTAAAATTCCATCCAAGTATTTGGGGGGCGGGGAGGGAGTGTCAAGGTTTTTAAATGTCAGTCCTCATCTCTTCAGTCACATTTATCAGCTTGGATTCTGGGTGACTGTGCAACACAACGTCTGTGAAGCTGATTTTATACATTGGCCATAGATAGAAATATGTTGGTTAACAACTGTAAAGAGAAAAGTGAAAATGCTCTGCAACTCTGAGTTGTGTTTGAAACAGGGGCTGCTGAATGGCTGCTGCCTCCCAACTTTTGAGATAAAAAGCTGCAGCCAACATTAGAGTTTCTAGAATGAAAAATGATTTAAACAGAAAGCAGCAATCTTGACTTGTTAGGACTGAGTTAATTACTATCATCTAGAAGTAAGTTATTCACAGTCATCCAGAAATGTTTCTGATGTGTCTGTAAATAAGTGCTACAATTACTATTACTCCAAAAAGATCAGCAATTTCCTACTGCTGCCCTTCCAGCCGCCTGCTTATTCCACATGCTGCCCACCAGGCTCTGGGGTATTCAGTTTCTACATGAGGTTCATTAAACAGATAAAGGAATTCACAAAAAGCTCTCCCCGTGCCTAATTATTCACGATCTCCATTATCTTAGCCCCTCACTTGTTTATTTTGAATGCAGCTGCAGCAAGTTGTTTGTCAGGGGCTCAGGCTCTGGCAAACAACTCTCTTCAAGTCCAGTTTTTGCCTATTAGGCTCATAATGAGCAACAACTCCAAACTCCCACCAGCTGCACTGCCAAAGGATGCCCTCCTGTCCCAAAGGTAAAGGCCAGAGGAGCGTGGCTATGCTGGTTGGCAGCAGCATCCCACTGGTTGGAGTGTGGAGTATGGACTTGGTGACTGCTTGACCCCAATCCTCCCTTTATTTCTGAAACCAAGCCTTAATAATGTTGTCTTTCTTGCCATAATAACCCTTCATCACTCCTCTGCACGGGGCTGCTCCTGGAATGATGTCCAAAGTCATGTAATTTATTAACTACAAAGGAACCTGGAAGTTCCTCCTGCTCATGACCAAGGGATCTGAGAAAAGCACCAGACATGTGTGCTGGTAACACCTACCCTATCCCCATCCCCAGGCTGTGCCTGCCCTCACCACACCAGGAAAACAGGACATTTTATTCTTCATGTATTTACAGAGAAGAAACAAACTTATTTTCCTGGAGGTTAATGGAATGCCAGTTAGAAAGTAATATCCCAAAGCACGTTAGACCTGGTAGGATTCATCTTCCTAGTCAGGACACAAAGACACTGTCCCTCTCTAAATGATGGTTTTTAAATAAATGCATTTTGTCTAAAAATACAATGAAAGATTAAACTGAGCCTTACATGAGTAGAGTGGGATAGAGCCGATTTGAAAGGCTCAAACTTTTCCCAACCATTTCAAGTCTGAGAAAATCCACCAGCTCTCCATTTGTGACTGGAGCACTTGGTAAACACACTCCACAACTGCACCGTGGCTGGGTGCCAACCAAGTGGTGAGTCAGCAGGCAGGGCAGGGAATCAAGTGTCAAGAATGCATTTAACCCTCACTCACAGAACACTTTTCTTACGGGCAGGATGAAAACATGCCGGAAAAAGCAAAAACTTCACCGGCATTTTTTTCTCCGTTGATGCAGGCAACTGTCGTCATTTTCATCCAACTTTACAGAAGCTCTCAGATTTTAAATTAGGACAGATGCTAAAGAAAATAGCAAAGTGATGAGGAAGAGGTTGACGAACACACACCTGCGCAGTCCTCCGATCCTTACTCTGACAAAAATGCCAGTGATAATCCGGGGAAGGCTGAGTGCCGAAGGGTTTCATGAGAGCATTAGAACTGATAGCACTAAATACTTGCACAGATATAAAAAGGAGTACATTTTCCTAATGAAAATACAGTTCAGCTCATCCGTCCTATCCCCAAAGGAGTATCTGCATGTGCTACTTTGCTTCACAGTGTTCTTGTGGAGTGTTTGATGAAATCACGAGATTTCCTAAATCATTTTTAAATTAATCCCTCTTAAGAAATTCCCCACTGAAGCATCACTTTGCATGATCACTCTAGATACTCTATTCAGGATAGAAGAAACACCCATAAGAAGATTGAGTATTAAAAATAATAATAATAATAAAAGAAATACTTGAAAGAGGGCCCACTCTTCCACCTGAAGATTTGAACACTCATTTACAAGGTTGTTAAACACTGCCAAACCAGAATGACAGCATTTTATACCTACTCTCTTACTCTTCACAGGTGTAAATAACCACACTGGACAGCTGTGGAGGAGGGGAAAGGAGCAGGAGGAGAAAGACTCCAGTTATTACCTTGCCAGTGTTAGTTAAGGGTAATTGCAGACTGGCTGTGCCTTTCCAGCTCACCCCCTTTAGGGAACAGATCCCGTTTCCAGTTAGAGGCTGAGGACGGGCAGCTCTGCCCATCTCACCACGAACACTTACATTAGTCTTTGAACACTTCTTGCCTCACTGAGCACCGTGGCCTGAGCACCTTCTGCAGGAACTCAACTCACAGCCAGCACCATCCATTCATTGTTAGATTGTCCTGCCCTGGTTAAACCTGGGCTGTGAAACAGCAGAGAGAAGGACTAGTTTGTACACACATCTGATGTGGCCAGGGTGGAAATGCTCACAGTAAGTTTCCCTGCACAGATATCAAAGTCTTTTCTCCCATTAATGACCCTCACAAAGCCTAAGCCCAAAGTTTAGACAAAACCATTAAGACTATGGCATTAAGAGACAAGCCCTGCCAAGCAAGCCCTGCTGGAGTGGTTGGAAAGACCTTTCCTCCAGTGTTCTCCCATATGTTGGCAGCTGTGGCAGGGGCTGAAGGTCAGACAGACACAGATGTACCAGAGAAGATACATTTAAGCTGACTTTTAGCTCAAATGGTTGACAAAAATCCAGGACACTTGAAAGATGGCAACATCCCAAAGAGGAACACAGCAGCAAGGAGATTATCTCTTCAAACACCACATTCCCTCCACCATGACCTTATGGACTGGAAGTACAGTCTGACCAAAGAGTAACTTGATGGAAACTGATGGCACTCACTGTGAAGGATTCTGGCATGGCTTGCACTTGGCCTACACAAGAACCAAGTCCTGCCGAAATTCAGTTTCTAAAGCAAATTCCCCATGTGTGCTCCTAAATTCCTCCATCTGGGATTCCTAAAGAAAGAGGAATGTGAAGGATTGTCAGGTGCAGTATTAACTTTGCAGCTTATGGAGGAAAACCACGACACATCTTTCCCGTATGCAGAAAGCTCTAAGTTATCTTCCATCATTATCGCAGCACTAATTCCCAGGAACCCTGCAGAGCTCCAGAACACTCTAGAGCACTATTTTATGTACCCAGCACTCCTTCATCAAGAACTGTCTTTAAAAAATAAATCACTAAATTCCAGTTACAAATAGAAATTTCTTTTCCCATTCTTGCACTCCCAAACACCTTTTTGGTTTTCTGTGTGTACATCCCTGGGAAATGCAAAATCTACAGGTCATTCCAGTTTACACTGCCTGGAACCTACTGAACACACCAGGAGAGTAAGAGACCAAATGAAATGACAGAGGTAGTGGCACCACAAGACTAAGACAATTGTTGATTAAGCAGCACAAAAATCTGAAGACCTTACAGCTTGGTGGCTTGTTGTATGATGGCTCTTCACCTAAGAATTTGAATTCTTGTTGAGAATTTTGTTTATGTAATCTGTTCGATTTTTATGCAGAAGGAATTAGCAGAGACTGTTTTAAATCATTTCAGACACTCAGCACTAAGTAAGTGGCTCACTTTCAGGAACCAACTAAGAAAAAACATTCCACAGAATGTCATATACTCCTTCAGAAGGGGAGTTACATTTCATCAGCATGGATGCTTAAGTGGAATAAGCCTCAGTATGGGGACTGTTTTCAGCAGTATTTGTTAATTAAGTGGGAAAGTACTAATATAATGTTTAGGCAGGTTGCATTTAAATAAGCCCATAATGATATCTAATTACTAAAAAAGAGTGCCAAAACCATTCTGCAATAGACTGTGTTCAGTTTTCATGCACTGCCCAAATCCATTTGAAAACAGAAAGGATTCCAATGTCCACTGTACAGTGACCAGGACTCAGGCAAGCTGTGAAACTTATGCCCTCAGCCACAGAGGAGGACCTTCTATTTAAAAGCAAACTCTAAGTTTCTCTAACAGAAGCTATTGAAATGAAAAGCAAATATTCTTAACACATACAGGAACAAATAAACACACAGTAGCAGTGAGGGCCAGGAGCTCTTCTGCAGAGTTCCAGTGAAAAACCACCAGGAAAACAAGGAAGAGCCTGTGAGGAAGCACAGGAGTCACTGAACTCACCACGGGGGACACAGCAGGAACCTGTCCCAGCAGGACACACCTCAGGGTGAGGCATTCCAGTCAAAAGGAAACTAGGTGGAAAAGGGACTGAAATACTTTGCTGCAGAAATCTGCTGGGAAAGCTGCAATTCCCTGTGGGTGAGCAAAAAGGACAGTAGGAAAAAGGAACCTGGCACAGCCAGGAGGAGTTTCAACCAAAAGAAAATGCAAATATTTAAAACTGAAAAACGTGTCAGTGGAGATAAAGGCTCAGCAGAAAAAAAAAGCATAAGGATAAAGCTGAAATGCATAAAACTGCCATCATAGCAGAAATTAAATAAAAGTACTGGGGAGAGAAATGTTTATATCTTAGATATAAATTATATTATTATGTCTACAAGATAAGAACCAGTAACACCAAGTAAAAGAAATTTTGATTTTCTACTGGCTCCTTTTACTGAGGACAGTAGTTCTTCATTTGTGGAATAAAGGCAGTAAGTAGAAGACAAGTCTAAAAGTTGCTTGCAGAATCTCTATGTTCTTTATGCGTCTTTATATTCCTCAATAATAGCCACTGGTGTCTTTCGGGCTAATGAACAACAGGCTGCTGTGAACATGGGCCCCAGTTCCAGAAAAGGTCCTGTTTGTTCTTAAATCAAATCAAAGTAACACTCCTGTAATTACTACAATGCCAAATAGTTTATAAATATACATAATAATTCTGAAAATTTGAGTTTTATCGTATGTTCAGCCAAAGCTTGGCAGGCCCTTCCAACTTAAATTATTCCATGATTTGCAAACTAACACAGTCCATCTCTGCACTGTTAAAACGCTCCCATTTCCTGAGGCCACAACTGCACTTGTTTTCAAGATGACCCGTGGAACGACATCATGGCAGCAACGGAGCTCCTTCCATGTCACAGAAAACCTGATTTTTTTCAAAATTTGCAACAATGGAAATCGGGCTCCAAATTTATAAAGCTGCTTTGAGAACCTGCCTTTTGTGCCTTCACTGGCAACCTTTCAGTGTTTTAGCAAAGCCTTTGTTCACCTGGACTTGTGCCAACAGTCCCTTTGAAAATACCAAATTCCCTGCTTTTGTGAGCACTGCCTGACTCCACGATGTCCACTGAGCATGTGCTCAGCAGTGCAACTCTCAGTCAGCCACATTTAATACATCCATATGTTTAAAAACATTCTTTCTGAAAACAAACCCTCATATCATGTTGCAAAATACAGAGGTAGGTTGAGATACTGGATTTGCAGAGACTTGGGTTATTTTTGCCTCTGTATTACTTGCAGATGATCTACAAAACCACTAAATCACAGGTTTGGGTTTTAAATTAAAGCAGCTGACCACAGGTTATATGCATGAAAATAACTACCTTTTTAAAACAGGAGGAAGGTCTTGTTCATTTGACAAGAATGGCACATTTTCTACAGATTCAAACCTCACAACTAGAAAAATAGGTCATCTTCATGTCAAAAGAATTATAACCAACCAAGGACAAAAATCCAACCCCACATGCTTGGGGTGAGGTTCTCACCCTAGAAGTCAATTAATGCTCTAACATGTTCTCTATTCTGCAAGACCTCCCAATTTTCACCGTGTAAAACCTGTGCTTCAGACATTAAGGAACATGACATTTATATTATGGCAGTAAGATATGCAGTGGGTTAATGTTCTACTTTGTGCACAGATTACCAAAAAAGAAGCTTCCCTTGCCATAAAAGGCACTTCTTCCCCTTCGGATGCAGAAAGCTGATTTCACCATGGCACTGAGTCATCAGGGAGACTGCTGAGCAGCACCAGCCAAGAAATAAAGATCAGATGGCATCTGCTGCTGCTCACTCTGCACTTTGCCTTTGCTCAAGCCTTTTTGTACTTAGTCACCACACTCTCCTCAGGGCTCTTCCTGTACAGCATGTTTTGGTATACAGAGGTTTGGTCTCCAGGTGTGATGATCTACAAAGAGGATCCACTTGCTGTGGGTCACACAGACCTTAAGATTCAGGCATTGCCATGCCAGCAAACACAAGATCTAAATTAACAATGTGTAGAATTAGTGCACAGGCTCAGGCCATCATTTGATATTAGGAAGTTTAGATTTGCTAGATTCATTGCCAGACAGGCCCCTAGAATCCAGAAGGTCATTTTCTGCAGAATTTTATGTTATATTTTTAGGAGAATGATGTCTTCCTTTATTTCATGTGGTGTTTATATACCCACTCTTAGCTACAAAGCAGGATGTTACATGCTGTCAGCTTGGAGAAGTGTAAGTTAAATTCAAGGAACCTTCCCAGACTGATTAGTAAATAACACTAAGTCAGGTAATTAAAGCAAAACCAAAAGAGTAGGAGCACTACAATACTGCAAAGGTTTGTGATATTAACAGCCACAGTCAGAGGTCAGACAAGGTGCTTGTTTGTGTCTAACACAGCCAAGCAGAAAGGAAAACTCCTCCCACTTAAGAAGTCATAAAACTGAAGAGAGTGGGCAAATTCACTGCTTCCAGTGGGGCAGAAAAGTGATCAGTCACACCCAAATCCTTTCCCCGTTTTCTCTCCCAGTCCTTGATGGTGGTAGACAAGGTACTGAGGGACTGGGCAGTGTTAGATCAGGTCTTATGGCTGGACTCAACGGTCTTTAAAGTTCCTTTCCAGCCTAAATGATTGTATGATTCTATTACAATGGAGATGAGATCCTAAACCCAGATCTGCCTCAGTTGCAAGATGCTGTGCTAACACATAGTTCCTCTCCAAGGAGGAAAACTCACCATCAGAAATGCAGCTATAAATACAGATATGTGGAAATTTAATATTGAGCTTGCTGTACTCAGATCAATAAGAGATTTTTCACCAACTTGAATGGAAATAGGATCAAGTTCAGGAGATGGGAGATATGCCAGCTTTGCTCATCAGCCCCTGCCTAGTCTCATTTATTACAATCATCACATCAGAGGGAGGTCTTTAGGATCAATACAAAGGAGAAAGAGACGCAGTAAGTTTGTATGAGATGTAAAAATGGGTTTTGAAACTGGGGATCAAGAGACAATGAGACAAAAGGCAAGCAGGAAGAAGCAGAGGTTAGCAGCTGATACAAATCATTACAACTCCAGGAGAACTGTGAAACACCTTCGTGAATACAGGGCTTAGAATCTACCAGGGTAAAGCACGAGGAATGAAGAGATTGGAAATGGGGTTTTACTCCAAGAAAAGAGGATGGCTGAGTGCATTTTTTTTAATAAAGGTAATTAGTGGAAATAAAACCTTTCTCTCGAAATTGAGACCTGCAATTACTCAATGGATTTGTTGTCAGCCCACACAGGGAAAAGCATTTGGTAAGAGAGCTTTTAGTGGTGTGAGGGGAAGTAGGAACCAGCCTGAACACGAGGGACAAAGTAATGCACTGATTAATTTACACAGTATTTTGAAGTCTGTAAAGAACAATTGTTAAAATAACAACAGAAATTTAGAAATGCTGAGAATTGAGTGTTCTCAGAGTGCACAGTTACATTAATAAGCAAACAAGCCATTTGTGGGTATCACATGATGGTTCTGCAGGTTCATTTTTATGAACAACATTTGATTCAAAAAATATAAAGATGCTTCCACTGTGACCAGCACAAAGACAAACGAATTAGGGGCTGCAAGCCAAAGAGCCTATTTTATCTCAAGAGAAGGGTTGCTTACTCATCTCTAGTCAACAGCCCCTTTTAAACATACTGAAAGTAATTTTAAAACCCCAAGGAATGATGGAATTTAAATGATTTGTGCGGGTGGAAGACTGAGAGGTTTTTCTACATGACCAGTTACTCACCAGAAAAATAGCAGTTGCCATATTGCATTGTTTAATCATATTTATAAGAAATTTATTTTTTCCCCAAATTAAACTCCAGGCAATCCAGCTGAACTCAGACGCATCACAGCAGATCAAATTTGCACTCCCTTTCTTTGCAGTGTAAGTTTGTTGCAATTGGCTATTTACTTTCCTCGTGGTCGTAAGTGCATTTCTGAATGAATCAGTACATTCAAATCATTCCAGTGAATCAGTTGGTACTTCAAATGAAGTTCAAATGAATTCAACTGATTCAGCCAAATTATAGAGAGCAAACAAGTAGGTTCAGGTGGTGGGTTTAGCTATCTGAAAACCAGGTTCGGTCCTCTGCTCCAGCAAAACATGCGGTGTGACATGTGAACTGCTTTAGATCTCAGTCTGCAAAGTTATTTAGGCACTTCCCACTGAAATCCCCTAAACCAGACTGAATCCAGGAAGCATCCAACTCCACCAGCAATTTCCTCTTCTATCAAAACTATCACCTGAACCCCAAAATTGTGTTCAACTGTTCAAGTCAAGAGAGAGGCAATAAACCCTTTAAGCTTTTTAAAGAGCTCTGCTATCAGAAAGGAATGGAGACACATTTTTGTTGCATACATGAACACCACTCTACACTTGAGTTACACATCTTTTTTCTGAGATACTAAGGTTCCTCTGAAACACAAAAAACATCCCACAGACTAACCATTCCTCCATCCACGAGATAAACTCAAATTTCCAGCTCCACAGTTAAGCAAATGCAAAATAAAATGACTAACAAATTAGTCACTGAACAAGTATATTTATAAATAAATTATATATACTGCATGAATGGTGTCTACAAATCACCACTTGAAAAGGGCATAACTCTCTAAGGCCTGAGAACAGTCATACAAACCAGGCTCATTTCCACAGGTCAGGATTAGAGCCTTAGACCCCCTCCTGAGATCCCAGACATTTAGCTTGCCCTGGAGCAGACCCTCAGCACACAGCAGGCAGATACTCCACAGGGAACCTACCAAGCATACAAAGAAAGAAATATTGAAAAGAAAATGAAGTCCCAAATGGCCTTTACTCTAAAGTCAGATGCTATTTGTGGGTGGTGGGTGAACCTCAGCATTTAACTCCAATATAAGGCACAGAGCTGCAAGGGAGCACAAATTTCCATCTGGGCACAACTCCAATTTTGTATTAATAAACTGGCTCCTTTTTGTAAACAGAATCAATATCCTGTTTAAAAGTGATTCTCAGAAGAGCAGGAAATTAGAAAACATTAGTATTAATCAAACTTCTACATATGAAATATTGTTAATGTTAATGGATACATTTATTTTTGGGGGTTTTTTTCAGTGTATATACACACATACACAGAGAATGTTACCCTGAACACATGAACTATGTGCCCATTTGAGATATACAAAAGCTCCGTATTTCCTTCTTACTAATGGTGGCTGCATGAAGACCAAATATGTGCAATTTCTGCTTTCACAGATTATGAAGTTTAAATATAATTTTGCACGTTGAATCATACAGAATAAGGTTTTTTTGCTTTTTAGTATTTCTCAGCTATATTGGATACACCTTTAAAAATAAGAGGGAAAAAAAAGAAACATGCAGAGATTTCCTAAAACATTTAATTTACTAGTGGTATACCAAGTGCCCCTTTCCCTGTCCTTGTCAGGAAATTTCAGTGAATCAAATGACATCAGTTACATCATTGGAGGCATTTGAGTCTTTGGCTGGCATTTTTACATAGCTAAGGAATTTCCAAGCTCTCTACAGTTCTTCTTTTCCAGAAGGGTATAAACAGTTCCCAGTTCAGAAGAAATGTATCCAGGACAGAAAGAGGCCTCCCTGGGGAAAGAGCAACGAAAGCAGGGACAAGGAGAAGGACACAAGAGTGAAAAAGGGTGAGGTCTGGGGGAACAAAATGTCCAAAAAGATCAGTAATGTGGTTTGGCTTGCAACCCTGATGAATATTAAAAGCACTCAGAAATTATTATATGGTCTGAATGTGAAGAAGGAGCATGGGCAGAAGAGAGAAAGAGAAATTTTTGTAGTCTTTCTCAAAATCTAAAATCATACAAAATCTTCTACAATGACAAAAAGTTCTGCTGCCAAGAAATTAGTTTATAAAACAGGCTGACCGTGCAAGTCTAAATTTAACTACAGCATTCATTACCAAACACACTTTGAAACACAACACACCCAGAGAAGGTTGGTTATTTACTCCACCCAGACTATCATTCTAGATCTCAAAACTTTGCTTCCTGGTTGCATCAAGCTATTTTTAAGTTTTGAGCTGAAGAGCTTCAGGGCTTTTGCTGGGACCTATGAGGGAAGTTCCACTTGAGAAGAATACACCTGACAATATCAACTGCATAAACCCACACTGTCTCCAGAATCACTTGCAAGCCTGAAGTGGTGTTTTATTTACTGAGCCTTTTCCCTTTTGTGCCTGCACAGTCATGAAGAGTAACTTTTTATGAGCTCTGCTGGAACCCCAGTGGGACGGTTCACCGCGATGCCTTTGAAGCAAAAAGCAAACATTTTTAACTGTGTGTGAGCAAGATTAGCTGTGAACTGCACACGTCCTGCCCTGCAGCTGAGATCACTGCTGACTGTCCTGGCTGTGGATTCCACAGCCTGCTGAGTGGGACAGAGACGTGACAGTTCATTGAATCACTCAGTCATCCCAACATACACTTGGTCTTTTATTACAACGTACAGAATTCACCCAGGGGAAAGAGAGTGACACTCTTCACAGCCTTCGACATTTCTACCCTTCCACTAACGTATTTCAACAACTTCAAACCATCTCTCTTCTATTTGCCTTTAAAATGTTTAGGTGTTCATACCATCAAAACTGGAGATATATGTCCTCAAAACTGTCTGATGTCTAGTTTGCAGCTCCCAACTTACACACACAAGTAAAATGCCCACAAATTAAGGCACAAGGACTAGAGATGCTCAACTGTACTTGTGTATTTAGCAAGTGCACAAGTAAAGGCAATTTGTTCCAGAAAAGGGAAACATAAACTACAGACTCTCCACTGAATATCCTGCAAATGAAATCACAGATCATGGACAAGTTTCTCTGTTATTGTGCCCTACCTTTCATATGTGTTTTAAAACAAACTCTAAACAGTAATTGCTTAATGCACCTCAAATATGCCTTTGGGATGTTCCATGGACAAGTGCATAAAGTCACTAGTACCACAATGTACTCAATATATTTGAAATATTAACTTCCTTTAAAATATCATTATTTTCTATTGTTACCTCTTTTGCCAATAATAGCCAAAGGATATTTGTATTAAAAAAAATTCTCTCCTCTCTGTCATTGAGTAAGGCTTCAATACAGCTCTTCAATCACTGCAATACAATGGTCACAGAGATGCTGGATTGGTTTTTTTCCTACAGTCATAACCTACAGCAAAACCTTGGCATGGGCAGAGAATTTCTTGTTAAAGACTAAAACGATAGGATGCCTCATTACTTTTGTGCACTGAAGAAAATAGGATATAAATATAGCCAAAGGTTAAACCAGTCTTATTTTATACAAAAATGTAGGGTCAACATGGCAGCATATTTTCTGTATGAAACTATGTACAAAAACATATAACCAACCAGGCAGGGAAGACTGGGCTTTTCATGTCTTGAAACAAAACTTGTCTTCCACAGCCTCGGTGAGCACCTTGGTTTGAGCAGCTCAGTGCTCCTGTCGGAGGTACAAGCAGGATCTCCCACAGCAAACCAGTCTGCCTCTCAAAAAAGGTTCAGCACAAAAAGCACTCAGAGGTTACACAAAGTCACTGTGATTGCATTTAGAAATGATCCTCAGCCTGATTATTTGCTTTGTGCTGCAAGCACATTACACATGAAGCCTCACAAAGCCTCCTGCACAATCTCATGCTCTGGAATTCCATGGCAGCAGCTCAGTAAGACACAACTGAGCTACAGGACCCCTCCTGGCCTGACAGCCCCAAGGCAAAGCCTGGCAGGGCAGCTCTTACTTCAGCTGATAATGCCTTTGCCAGACTTTACACATCCATGCCAGGCATCTGCCTAGATGGCAGAGAACAGCAGATAAATGGGGAAAAGAACTAAAACACATTTTGCAGGAAGACTTTTCAGTGGGAAGGGAAAGGACAGAACTTGGGAGGTGCTATGAAAGGTGCCAGCAAAAGTAGGATTTGGAGAAACATCCCATACATTATGTAGTATCATATGGCCCTAGATGATGTAATTCCATAACATTTTTCCCCACGTTCCCTGTTGCTCAGGACAGATGCAAGCAGGGCTTGGTTTGTTTAGAGTAAAAGGCTCCCATGTTATTGCTGAAGGTCAGGAGCACATTTGAAACAATTTCTTTTGAATCAAATTTGTTCCTCCTTTGGACTGGAGGTCCTGAGGTACAATATTTCTGAATGCTGAGTAGCTGCACTGGAAGCTGTTCCCTGACTGTGCAGTGTATGTACCACACAGTGGGTGCAAAAAAAAGAACTTGTGTCCCAGGTGCCAAAATTTAGGCCCCCAGCATTAGTAGAAACTCTCCTTCCTACTGTTTGTTACCTGCAAAATGGGGATAGTATTCACATCTCTCAGACTGTTTTGAAATAAAATGATAATTACAGAACAAGCATACAAGAAAGCCTCTAAAGAAATTAATCTTCTTGTCTATGTGGCTGAGTGGAAACGTGCATAGGTCACCTGGAAAATCAGAAAAGAACAAACTATCAAGTTGCTGGCCATTTTCATGTCCAGGAGGTTCATTCACAAATTTCGCTCTTGAAATTACTCCCTATCCAGCAAACCTGACAATGTCCTTTGAGCAATTTGCATAAAACACTCACAGAAGGGATACCTCTCAACATGAGACTCAGCTGCCACATAAACCCACAATAAACTGGAAACCAGCAATCAGAGTCTGAGGGTTTTGATGGAGGCATCCACATACCGAAATCCTTTTATTTTCTGAGCACAGCAAATGAGGTTACAGAGCATTTTACATGGCAGCTCTTCCTCAACGACACCACTCTTCTTGACAGAGTTCATTTCGCTATAGCTCTCACTCCACTCCACGAGGAGCCAGAAGTACAGATGAATTTTGGCCTTTGCAGAGAAGAAATTAACCACAAAGCAACACTAAGACCTCCACAAATAACCTGCTCCTTTTGAACTCTGACTATAAGTACCTTACAAAGCACACACACTGCTGGAGAACCACATGTTTATTACTGGAAGCCGTGGCTTCCTTACACAGTCTTTGTACATGGGTATTATCAGCATCTGCAAGAAGAGTTCTCACTGCTGCTGAAAGGAGGAGGAAGAAGCACAATGCAGAACAGAAGAAGTATGTGCAGTGCTTATTACCTTAGAAAACAGCCTGTGGATGGATGCACTCATGTGCAAGGATTGCTGCAGCCAAGCTACAACCACAGATAAAATTAAACTGATTTTTTTTCAGCCTCCACTGTCCTCATGTAATGTAAGATTTTTACTTTCCCTTTCTGACATGCCCTAAAGCCTCCTGTATTCCGATCTCATGGTCTTTTCAGCAGGACTTAGGATGAACCCAAAGCCTCTTGTTATATCCACTTTCACTTCATCAGATATACCAGGAGGCACCAACTTTCAAACTGGGGAGACTCTTGAGCTGTTTGCACTATTTACAAGATAACAACGCAGCTCAGTTTTTCCCTTATTTGGTTCTTTATGTTTTACTTCAGAATTTGAGAGGTAGATGAGAATGACATGAGTGAAGATTTGGGTTGATTTAGGGGTAACCACAGCACTTTGTCATAACACTTTCATAGAAGGAATGCCAAAGGCAAAGTATATCATATAAAAAAAATAAAAATCACTAACCCAATTTCTTGTTTCTTACTGATCTGTAGGAAACAATACCAGATTTTTACCAGTCTGTATCATCTGCCAGAAACAACACTAATCTCTCCAAGCACATCAACACTCAATATCCTCTCAGAGGTGTGAGTGAGCACAGCAGGAAGCTGAGAACACATCAGTTCCCCAAACTGGGTTTCTCAGTTTTAAAACCAACACATGATGCCAGCTCAGACTTTTGTCATTTCCCAGCCTGAGTGAGGATGAAGCTCAAAGGCAGTGCTTGGATTGGCTCTTCCTTTTCTCAAACTGCTCAAATAACATTTTTCTGGCTGGATTTGTTTTTAGTGTAGGTATTTGCAAGTCATTTAGTTCATAATGGCTGCAAGAAAGATAAACATAAATAATCATGGCATCAAATATTGTAAGGCAAATTCTTCAGAACCAGATCCCCAAGTTGCACATTACATACCATGATCTACTAAAATCTATGGAGCTGTGATAATTTACATCCATGGAGAATTCTGCTCATCATATAATTCTACTAAAATATTTTTTCCCTTGGTCATGTTGCAAATATCAAATCTAGGATGCTTTAATTCTGAAGGTCCTCTTGTGTGCACTACACTGCAGAAGGTATTGAACCCTCTGAAAAATGAAACAGGCAGATGAAACAGTGTCACTAATTTCGGAATGTGCAGCTGATTTTTATCACATTTCAATAGTGTTTCTAATCTCCCATGATAAAATATAAACCAGCTCTCTGAAAGGCTAAATAACCAATTTCAGCTGCTATGATCTGCACAAAGACTCTGGTTTAATAAAAGATATTTGCTTCCATAATTTTTAATACATCAGTTTATGCTGTACTAGATAATAATTTATCCAAGTTTTAATTCCCAAGCTCTGTGCTGTTGACATTTAATAGTATTTTCTGAAAAAGAAAATCAAGAACAAAAGAATTACAACAAAGAGAATGGTGAAGAGGAAGATCTAAGAAAATCATTCTGTTGATTTTTTCACCTGCCTTAGGTGTGTTTTATGTTGTGTGTACTGAACTCCTGCAATGACAGGAGTTCATATTAGTTAATTAGCTGATTCTTTTCATAATAATAATGTTCATAACAGACAATTGCTGCTGTAGAGCTTCACTGAGCTTCTGGTGGAATAGTTCAGCACTGTAGAGACACCCTGCACTCACTCATACCCAGGTTTCCTCCAAAACTTTGGATAGAGAAAAGCAATAATAGCTCAATCTTTGTTACGATTTGAGTTCATCTTGTCTGTTAAAACCACGCCACGGGTTCTTAGTTGATGTTTCATTAAGACTCAAGGTGACCAGACTGGCAGTACCATAAAACACAACTTCTGCCATGAGTTCCTCTCTGCTCTATCTTGCTACAGATCCTTGATCAAGAGATGGGAAGAGAAGGAAGATGGGGCTGTTATTTCCTGAAGAAATAAGTCATTGAACTAATAGGGAAAAGAAAAAAAGAAAATAAAGAGCAATATATTCTCAATATTTTCTTGCAAATCAAAGACCTCTGCCAACTCTCATCTCAGGGTATGTTCAAGTGTATTTTCTGAGACATATCACAGCAAAACCTCCTTGTGCTCTGTATTCCAATAAACATGTAGAGCTTTCCACACCCAGTGGATACCCAGGGGTTTTGCAGGCAGCCATCGACATGCCTAATTCAGCACTGCAGAGAAGAGCTGAGGGTGTGGACAAACACCCACCTTGTGAACAGTTCTGTGGGTGGAAAAGGTTTATCCCCAGATGTTCATCACCATCACCTGCAGAGGTTTCTTCCCCTTCAGAGCAGCTCCCAACTCTTCACTTTAACTGGTACCCAACCCACTTCAGACAAAGCAAAGCAGATTAGCACAGACCTGCCTCTTGATCCTGTGAGAGAAATTCAGCCCAGTGAAAGGCCCCCTGCCCTTCCCCCTCCAATCCACTCATCCTCTCCCTCATGCAAGAAACAGCACTTAACTGACCCCTTCAGGCATCACAGGATGCTAAACAGACAAATAATGATTTTTTATTGAACAAGGGAAAAAAAGGGAGAAGGGAGAAAGCAGGAAGGCCTTCTTCAGCTGCAGTCTGGGTGTATCTTGAGTTAAAGTAACCATGGCTTTATCTTCAGTATACAAATGGGAGATGGAAGGTTAATTTATTTCACCTGATGAGAAATACTATGTTTTCTTGTCAACAGATAAAACACAGAATGGGACAGAAAAGAGTAAGCTAAGTATACTGCAAGACAGTTTTAAACTATCTCAGACCTTCCTCTTCTTCAAGATCTTCTATCCTTCCCATGGCAAGAAAATCTTTCACTGTGCAACCATTTAGAAAGACTATTCAGATTGGTTTACTTTCCATTTCTCAAATCTGAAACACCAGAATGAATAATTACAAGAGTGTTCACCTTTGATATTAGTTTTAGGGCCCTCTAGGGCAAGCTGTTTAATTCTTGTCTTCCAGGCTAAAAACTATTTTTCCTTCTTGAGAAGCAGCTCAGAGAATGGCATCAGTTTGATCAAGAAAGATTTGAAATAGAGAATAAAAAGAATCCTTCATTATGGGCAGATGCTAGGAATCTCTTCCCTCCATCTGTTTTTTCTGTCTTTCAAGAAGACAAATCACTAGAAGTTTAGACATATAAAAAATAACAGCAGCATCAATTTTGAAGCAATGTGTATTTCAGCAGACAGCACATCAATCAGTTTGTTTTATAGAACCTGAGAAATGATGTTTTAACTTTTACTATTTCTTGTGTCACTGTAAAAAAAGATCTAGTTTCTCTGCTTTGCAGTACAACAGATAGTATTGTCATATTCAAAATTATACTTACTGCTTATGCATATAATAACTACAACATTTGTCCTGCATTTAATTTTATGTCTGTGTTCCAGAGTTTGCTTGGCTAAAAGAAAAAGAAAGAAGGAAAAAACAGTGTATGTGTGTTTTGGATCTAAGTGTATTTCTTAATGTGCAGTGTCTAATTTGTGGAAACAAAACAAAACAAAAGGTAGAACTGCTGTGTATTTTAGGAAAGGTAATCCAAAAGCCTTATAATATGCACCTAAAAGGTAATTACACCTTACCTATGGCAAGTGCATTTCTGCAAAACAATGGCAATAAGCTCAGACCAAAACTTTCTCAGCACTTCAGTTTCCCCTGCCACTGCATAAATAGCTGTTTTATGAAGTAGTGATGGTCTTTTTTAATATAGCTAACATTTTTTAATGCATTCTGGGTAAATCTTGCAGTGACAAATTTAACCCACTCACTGAACTGCTCTGCACAGAACACTGATATTTGCTTTTCTTACAGAAAATAAAGCCTGAGCAATTATTTTTGTAGCTGTCCACAGTGGCAAAAACACCGTCCCTGTCACCCCTCGTATGGCTGAGGTGATTTAGAGCAGCAAATAAAGCATTGTGAGTCTGCTGTGCAATGTGGGTTGTGTGGGTTACCTACAGAATAAGACAGGCCTTTCCCTCCCTCTGCACCTGGAGTCCAAGCTCTTCTCATTCCATCACAAACATGAACCTTTTCTTCTTGGACCACACAACCAGAATAGTTTAACTCTGTGTCCTAACTCCCAGCATGCCATTCCAGAAACATCATCAAATTCTCCTTCTTTGAAAGCTGGCTAACAAATAAAACGTTTTAAGTGCCAAAATATTAGTGTTAAGCCAGAAATGCATTTTTCAGGGAGGCAAAAAAACACCTTGAAAGAACACGTACAAGCAGCTTTGCATCAGGATCAGTGACATCCAAAGGACAAGAGGA
This sequence comes from Formicarius rufipectus, assembly GCA_013399695.1. Classification (NCBI taxonomy): domain Eukaryota; kingdom Metazoa; phylum Chordata; class Aves; order Passeriformes; family Formicariidae; genus Formicarius; species Formicarius rufipectus. The sequence goes on along the minus strand of VXAU01001886.1, from coordinate 2,535,216 downwards.
CACATCCCTGAAGGTCAGTCTGCTTAAGCTCACTGGCAATCAACAAGGACTAGATACAACATGTATTCCTGGCAGCCAAGCCACTGGTGGAAGTAACCCCTTTAAACAACCCCAAAAAATCCCTACTGCAGACAGTCTTGCAAATTATTGATGTTGTTCCATGTGTTTGAAAAATGACAATAAATACCCATTGTTTCACACACCTCTTTATTCTTCTGCCTTGCCTACTTCATTGTAAGCTCTTCACAACAGAAGCTGAAGAGGGGCTGGGGGTGTTTTTTAAAGCTCAAATCAAAAGTGCTAAACCGAATACGGCTTTGAGCATTTCTGCATTTTCACAGAAATAAAAGTCTACTTCATGCAAACATTGCTTGCTTGGCCAAGAAAAACCGCGCTGCCTAGAACCTCCTCCTTTTCCACTTCTTTGTTGGCTTCTTCACTAAAACGTATTCGACTCAACAAGGACTCCTCACACGACTTCCTAAAGACGCCACTCTTCCCCGCCCCGTGACTTTCTGGGGCCGGCCGTGCCTTGCTTTGCCAGCCGCTCCCAATTCCCCCGAGCCTGACGTGTCTCTGTGCGCGTTTCCTCCGCACCCCGCGCTGTCCCGGGCAAGGCGCGCTGGGCAGGCAGGGCAGGCGATCTGAGTCAGCACCCGCACTGCCCGCCCTGCCCCTGCCAGCCCCCTGCCCCTGCCAGCGCCCTGTCCAGCGCTCCTGCACCATGAATCGGTCCCTTCCCCCGCGGCAAGAGAGCCCTCCCTGTGCTCCTGCCGCCGGATGGGAGTGACAGCTGAGGTCAGACCTTGCGTTGTTACCAACGTCCATGCACTGATCTGTGTCCACCAAAGCGCAGCTGGTTGAGGTCCTGGGCAAACGGAACATTGAAGCCTCCGAACTGAGACCACAGAGCACAACATTCCCTTACTCTCTATTCCCCGAGCCAGTTTCTTACATTTACCGTGGCTGTGAGCCCAATGCGAGCTGAGAGAAGGGAAGATGAGAGATGATAAGGTGGCACAGCATTTCTTCATTTCTTTAGCTCTTCCAGCGCCTTTATTATTGCTGGAATGTAACACATTATCTCTCTTCGTATCCTGGCAGGTCCTGATCTTATATTTTAATATTAAAACTCTTGGATTCTGCACTACTGTCCTAAAGAATAGACAACTATAGAGACCAGCGAGCCTGGGCTAAATGATACAAAAAACAGATCGTGCCTGTGTATCCTCAATCTGATCCACTTTTCCTGCTTCTCCAGGATTATGGGCTACATTTTTCGTAGGTGTGAATCAATACAGGCTACATCTGCTTACACGGAGTTGGCACCACAAACTATGTAAACACCCAAATCCCTAGAAGGAATTTGCATCCTTCAGCTCAATGCCAGTGTCACTATCTCCTCAGGCAGGCTTAGTAAGCACTGCCCCAGATGTTTCAACCAAACCTGACAAGCTACAAGAAAAAGCTGTAGAAGAGTTCTCTGATTTGACAGAAATAGGTTGCAGGGATGAAAGTCCACAAACTATGGGAAACCATAGCGAGACATCTTTGCTGACACCCATCTCTATCTCCTCATCAATATCCACCAGGTCTGTACCTTCCAGCAAAGGTGGATTAACACTCTAGGTAGAGTTTCTTGGGGAATGTTCCCACAGTTTCTGCTTCAATACAGAAATCTCTGCCAGAGATCACCTTCTGGGAGCAGCACACCCTCCCAGCAAAACGAGCTTCAGTTTATGGCCCAAGAACCTCAGAAGCAGATGAAATGATATAAAAGCAGAAACAGTTGTGGTGTGGATCTAGGAATTACAGAGTGGGACAGGTTACCAGGCAATGCAGAGTAGAGGTGGAGGAAAGAAGCAATGCTCTGGGCCCTTCATCTCACTTTAGTGAACCTGTCCCTGTGGAAGCAACTTTTTTGATTCATGGACATTCTACCTTGACTTTGTACAGGTACAGACTGTTGGTCAACAAATTAACAAATTAACAATCACCACAGCCTGAGCAAGAGCTGCTGGAGCCAAAACTCAGTGACATTCTCTGCCCCTTCTTGAAACTGCCTCCTCACAAAAGCAGCTCCTGTGTCCCCAAACCTGCCTGAAGCACCTAAATCAGCATTTATCCTCCTGATTGAACAGTTATAACAAAAAAGAGTATTTTCAGAACAGTTAGATATGGATGCATGCTACCCACTGACAGTAAGAAAAATCATAAAAATCTTGAACAATGACACAGACTTTCCAGGCATGTAATAACCACTTGTCCCTAAGAGGCAACAACAGCTGCTGCAGTGGATGCTAAGAAGCCTCTGCTGCCATTTCAAAAGTTGTGTTATTTTAATATAATCTTGCTTTTATTTTCACACAGAATACAGCCCCTTTCCTACACTGGTAATTTTATGCCTTCTAGAAGGCAGTACTGTGAGAAACACTCAACATTGTGATGAGCACAAGCCCTGTTCCAAAGAACTGGTGATGACATGATATTGTCAGCACCAGTTTTAATATCCATTCAGCTGGAATGCTGAACAGACCAGGGGACCTTCCCCACAGATGTACAGAAATAAAAGGCCTCTGTTGGCTCCTCTAACAACACCAACACACGTACTAAAGGAGATTCAAAGCAAAAGGAAACTGTACTTCAGAAAAGCCAGTGCAAATGGAAAATCAGGTGCATTGTTCCAAACATCAGACAGCCTTTTGTGTGATCTGGCGGAAGATTCTGGTGTGTCCGAGTCCCTCTGACTCATGTCTTTTGCATGTTTTCCATACAGACAAGCCACTGCTTTCCAGGCTCACTGTCTTTCACATGAATTCACAGCAATCTGATGACACAGAGAGGTTTGCAGCTGGTTTGGATGGTGAACTCCCTCCCTGAACATCCCTATGCAACACTCCATGCATGTGCTCCCCAGTGCGGAGCACAGAGACCCTCCCCCAAGGAGATTCAATCCAAAAGCTGCATGGAAAGCAGTCCTGGAGCATGAGGTGAGACAGTCAATGTGATTCCCTCCTGCATCCAGTACTGCACCAAGTGGAATCACTTGTTTCAGCAGCTTATAGACTCACCCTAGCTAAATTTGTAATACTTAAGTGCACAGGGCTCTCTCCTTTTTAAGGCTAAAAAATGAGGTTATGGTGGACAGCTCAGGTATCCTGTAGATGCTTCTGTGGGGTTTGCACTACCAATTAATTCTCACAAGTAATGAGGTACAATTCCCCCTGAGAATGTCTGCTTTATCTGTGATATATTCCCCAGAGAAATGTGGAAATCAAGCAGCCAAGGTTCAGATTAATGAGATTTTGGTGGGTTTTTTAATATTCTTTGAGAAGCTACAGGAATACAAATTTGACATGGAAGCCCTTCTACTGTTTCTGTCTCTGGAACAAATACAATATAATCAGTGCAGACTGTTTTAACACTCAGAAAGGTAACAATATTTTTTAATCAGTGTCCATATAAAGCTATGTCTATTTAAAAGTTCAGCCAATCTCTTCAGAAAACAATGAAGATAAATGACTGTTGTGAATTAGTTTAGGGCTGCTACTGTAAGATGGCTCAGTTTCTCACATGTTATAGATAGTGAGTTCTATAATTTACTCTGGATTTTATTCACTGCCACTGTAATAAAAACCCCAAGAATTTGGCAGCAATATAAATGGTTTCCCATCAACATGAATAGTGTCAGTGTGTGAACCTCTATCTGTTTTCACTTGAGCTCAAGTAAATCAGAAGTTAACCACTTAAATGTGAATTATACTGATACAAGTTCAAGAAGGAAGGGATCAGACCCAGACATTGATTCTGCATGACCTTTGCTAATGAAACCAGCTCTGCCATTGTTTACAACCTCACTGAATGCTCTCACAACCATTTGGATACAATAAACAGCTCTTGCTGATGGCTGACTGCTAAAGAGGAGGGGGGGGGAAAAAGAAGAGGTGTATAATGGCCACACTAAAAAGCTTTGATAACAACACATCAACTTCATAAACTTGTGTCCAGCAGTAACACAAGTGAACATTCAGCCAACCACAAGCAACAAAGGAAAATGTGGATGACTTCATCAGCCTGTCTGTTGTGCCCTGATCCAACAACATGACTCAAAACTGAAATAAAGGAAATTTGTCAACAAGCATTTCCTCAGCTCAGAAGAATCCTCAATTGTTATGGCTTTTACTCTGCACCCAACTGGGAGTGTCCCCCAGACAATGACTGGGCAGGACTGGGTGCAGATTGTTGTTGCATTTTACCAATTCCAAATCAATAAAACTGGTCACTGAGGTTGAGACTCAGTCTGTGTCAGGTTCAGGGTACAGGAGGGACTGGAACAGACACACAGCATCACACTCGAGCAGTTCCATCTCTTCCTCCTGCACTGAAACCTCAGTTGTGGAAACACAGCAGAGCAACCCCTGCGAGTCTGAGTCCTTGTGGTCCTGAGGAATGAAATTGTGGTTGTGGGAAGCTGCTCTTCAGCAATGGGAGCTCCATGGAGAGCCAGCAACAGATTAGATGAATAATCATTATTCAAAGTAGGATTAAGAAGTAAACAGTGCTTTGAGGATGTAATTTATGAGAAAGAATGACACAATCCCATACCATTTAAAGAGCACCTTCTCAAACTGCCCCCATACTTTCACACCCACACTTTTTCCTTTCCCCTAAATGTTAAAGAGCTGAGGTAGAGGCCTCATGCATAGAAACTGCATATGGATACCTACCCATTTTTTCATATATTTGTGAAAAAAATCTGAGCTCTGGAATCTGCAGGGAAAAAACTGCACACAATAAATTACTTCAAGGCATATTTTGCTACTCTAGCCAACGAATATTTCTAAGCTATATAAAAATCTACAAGTAAATAAAATATTAAAATCTACAAATATATAAAAATCCTAAGGCATCTTTACAAAGGGCAACATTTTATTTTTCTGATCTGGAATCTTATCATATAAATATAAAGCCAATTTTCAATACCAATAAGGGTATTTCATACACAGCTTTACTGACTTCACAATTTGCTTTATTGATGAACTCAATCATTTTTCAGTAATTTATGTGTTAAAATGTTATTTCCAAAAACTTATGATTTTAATCTTATGAACTATAAGATAACCTCATATCTTTATTCTAGTTCCATCCATCTTTCTGGCCAAAATTCTATTCTTTCAGAGCACTCTGCTGAGAAGTATAACAGGGAATTCTCTTCAAACTCCCAATTTTCTGTCTTTTAAGGGTCTCAGTATAACAGAAAATTTAAGTATTTTTTAAAAACATCAACAGAGAAGTGAAGAAAGAAACCAAATTAAAGCACATAAAATCACTCAAAGCACTCTGCCCATGGCTGGTAATCCCCAGTGTATGGATATGGGATAAAATGCAAGGAAATGGAGTTAGTCTGCCTACATTCACACCCCAGGTCACCAGGACAGTCAGGAACAGAACCCTATTTCTACCTCCTGGCCTAAACACCGAGCTACAGTTCTTAGAAATGGAAAGAAACATTGACAAAAAGCCCCTGCCTTTAATAGGCTGGTTAGGAGAGAACAGTCTCATTGAGGTAAATACTTGTTTGTGGAGATTACTGCCTGTCTCACCAATACCCCAGTGACCACCTTGTCTGCACCCATAATTAGGGCAAGCCCCTCTGTAACTGCATGAGGTCATGTTTTCCTTTCAAGCAGCAGTAAATTACCATGCTTGTTATCACTCTCTACACAGGTTCCCTCAAAAATTAGATTATCTCTAGGAGCATCCTTTGTTATTTTGTCACTTTCAGTATCACTCTCACTATAGGAGGAAAAAAGGCCAAAAAAATTCAGCATTTAGGGTTTGAGAAACAAATATATTAATGCATTACGGGAGGAAAAAGGAGCGAAAGAAGCAGATCATCCTGGAACTGCCAATTTTCTGTATCCTTTGAGGATTAGATCCAAGCTTATAATTTCTGGGAGCAATTATCTAAATAGAAATGCTCTAATTGCACCAGGATTGTGTTTTCTCTGGAGTGTTATTTCTTTCACGTCTCCTGCTGTTTATTTATATTCAGCTAAATAAAAGGTGTGCTGAGTTACCCAGCGATTTACACCACGGTAGGGACATTACCAGTGGTACACAAGAGACTGCTGGAGGAGCACAGAAAACCCTCTAGGCTGTCCTAACTTACTAGAACTAAGCCCATTCCAGTTTCTGTCTTATAAACTCACAGTTCAATAAAGAAAACAAAGCAATTCTTCCTGGATGATTGCCAGTGAGCTGCTTTGTTGTCTCTGGAATCACTGCCAGCTCAGGGATAAGTAGGGAAAAAATTAGGTATGATGCACAACTACCCAAGGAAAACAGCTTAGCCAGCTTGGTTTTCCATGTGTCTGGAAGCAGCAAACATGTTAGAGGAGAGGCAAAACACAGCCACACACATTGTTCCCTCAGCATGCCAGCAGTTTACACTGATCATTTCAACATGCCTCAGTGGCTGCTATAATCAATATTAGATATTGATTAGATCCACTGAGAAAGGGAACAACACTAAGACAAACAGCCAAGGATGAAAGACCCAACACTTTAATTAGTTTCACACTCTAGAAGAGCAGGAAGGCTGGAAGGGTTGGAAGGGTTGTTGTTACACACCTTATACTCCATTGCATGGGAAAGGTTCTGTCTGTCCTAAAGGTTAATAAACCTGTAAGATGTGCACACATTTGATGGGAATGCAAAAATTCCTTCACAGGGAATTGTGGCTGCTGTCTGAAAAGGGCTCCTAGTCCTCCTTCCCCAGAATTACAGCAAAATGTCAGAAGGAAAAGCAGTGAGGGGAACCTCAGAGTTCGCTGCATTCAGCTTGAAAACCAAAATGGACCACATTAATCTAGAAAGTCTTAGTGGCAACGTCACCAGTGGCTTATAATTCTTAAAGGGTCGGGCAACAAAGTTTCCTGTTGCACATATCAGTATCAAAAGCTATTTATTATCTTAATTTGAGGTTATTTATGTTTATACACAGTAATGGAGAAACAGAAAAAGCAGAAAGGGCCAAAACCAAGAGAATTTAGAAAAGGACAAAACTCTGGAGAATGCATGAAAATTGCAGTTTTAGGGGCACTAAGTATCGAGTCAGGAGTAATTCTCTAAACAAAGTGTCACTGCTTTTTGCAAATTCCAGTCAGGAATATCTGTCTCATGTTAACAGTGAAGAAACAACAAATAGCATGTTTCTCCCTTCCCTAATGTGCCACTGCCAATGGAGAACATGACAGGAGGAGTAAGTGAAGAGGATCTCTATCTGGTTTAATTCTGTTTCTATGTAGAATAAATTAATGATAACCATTTGCAAATAGGACAATAGCTTTTAGAATTGTGGCTCTGTTCTCAGTTCAAAGAAAAAAAAGCATGACAAATGGGAGTTTGTATATAAGCCTGATTTTTGTACCAAATTTCACCATGCAAAACATGCACAGAACATTTGTTGATGAGCCACAGGCATCTTTGACTCTGTCCCAAGAATAAAACACAAAAATATGCTAACTAGCAACAAAACCCGTAACAGCCAATACATTCCAATCCCTGTCAGGGACTGAAAAACATACATTTCAGAAATACACCTACTTAAAGCTAATTTTCTATGCTGCCATGAACATTACCATCAGAGAAACAGTATCTCCTTGCCTGTCCTTTAACAATGAGGAAGATGACTGTGAGTAAAATAAACATGATAATTTCTTGTCCAAAGCTGTCACTCAGATTGATGGAATAACTGGGTTTTTCCACAGCTGAATTAAAGAAGACACATACCTGGTAATTTTATTGTTTTTCTCTATTTCTCCAACTGAAGGGAGAACCTTTGGAGCCTGGGACATCCGACACCAGAACAGACAAGTCCTACTCATGCACATGCAAAACATGAATTAGTGTCAAAAAAATGGTCTGCTGCAACAGCAGATTCAGAACTGCTCTTGAGGGAGAAAATCCCACTTAACTAACTGGAAGTTTTTTTAGTTTAGTGGCTTTTTACCCTTTAAGTCCATGGTTCACTTCGGCCACTCAAGAAATATTATTGCCTCACAGTACTAGAATATTTTCACACATAACATTTTTTAAGGTGGCTGCATTTCAATGACTAAGGTTTTGAGACAAGAGGGACAGATAAGTCTTTGCTGCCTTCTTGTTCAAGTTTATGGCCTTAGAATCATGAGATCAAGGATGCAAAATGTCCATGTGGAAGCCAAAATCCAAAGTATGAATTAGGGGATTTTTTCCCCCCAAATAGGTCTAAAGGTAGGAAAAAAGGCAAGATGATAAAGGGTTCTGGAGAGCAGAGTGCTCAAGAATCCCAGACCAGCCTACAGCTCTTCCAGGCTCCATTTGAGCTGAAAGGGCAAGAACGTGCCAGTGAAGAGTTTGGAGTTTAGAACATCACACACATTTTGGGGACTACCTTTTGCAAGTCCTGCCTGTTCACCATTATTTTTCTTCTCACGCCAAAGGATTTCCAAAATAGTTTCAAAGCCAAGGTTTCATGGTGTTTTAATGACTTGGGGATCCCCAATCCTTCAAAGAAAAACAGGTTCCCTACATGTGCTCAGAGGTTCGTGTGTATGTCTCTTCACGTAGTGAAGATGTTTTACTGTTTTCATACAGACATCATTATATCCATTGGTGAAAAGAAAACTTTTCTGAAACACAAACTCACATTCTGTTCTGTCTTCCACAAAATTAATTTTTTACCACCTAATTTGCAACTGTGATTACACAATTGCTCTTTCAAATTACAGCAATCATTCAGATTTACAAGTCTATTCAGGAACACGAGATTTAGAATTGAAAACCTGGAATATACACAGTAAACTAGTAGTTTAAACTCTAAACATAGTTTAAAGCATAAAATTCTATCAATATTCTTCTTCATTTACAGACAAAGAGCAACTTCTATTTTATGATAAAGGCCTCAATATTTATTCTCTATTAAATTCAGTTATGTTACTATCACTGCCAGAAAGTCTTTCTCTGGTAGATTCATTCACTTTCAGCAGAGCAGGGATTTTAGGACAGTGTTATCCATCAACCAAATCTGTGAAATTCATATATCCTGGGACATTTTACTGTCAGCTACTGTTCTCTTGTCTTAAACGAGTCTCTAAGTGAAGATGTTTAACTGCAAAGGCGGATGGAGCTAGACTAAGTTGGCACTTCAGGCTCTAGAAACAAGGAAAGCACCAGCTTTGAAAGCTTTACCACTTTAGAACTGTTTACAAAGTTTATGAAAAAAAGGCCAAAAAGAGATACTGAAATTAAATACACAGAAATAATTGCAAGGCCGTACTAAATGTATGTGCTGTGTACCACAAAGCCAAGGGGACAGAATAAAATTGGTTTGCATTAAACCAGAGGGGGTTGAAAAAACAAAAACAACCTTCAAGAAAACAGAACAACAATGGCATAACTCAGCATATTTATATTTGGGTCAGATCCAGCTTTGGAAAGGATTCTACTCAAAGTGAAAGGTGAATGGAGAAAGGGAGTTCAGGAAGGAGGAGGGTGTTTGTCTTTAAAATAAATCATTCAGAGAATGCAATGAGCAGTGGATGTATTATGCTGCAGGAAAACACTCCAAATACCTTTAAAAACACTGTAGTGGCATCTTTGTTGCCTTGACTGTTATTAAGCAGAAGGCAAACAAATGCTTCTTTGCAGAAGCAGAATTTGGAGCTCTGCCAGGAATGGTCACATCTAACACACATTCTTTATGGCTGTATAAAGTGCAATAATATTAGTCATTTAATGAATAGTTGGAGGATGTCTGTCCCAGGACATGAAATGATCATAACTTCTTAAAGGGAAAGAAGGTTAAAAATGGGAATTTCTTCACTCAGGAAGGTGTTGTGATTCTCCCAACCTCAGGTCTCCAGAAATGTAGTTTCTAGCTTCTGTTAAAACAGCTGTCAGAGGCATCACTGCTGACCTTTGTAAATTCAAGACCTAACACTGTTTTCTCTTTACTTCTTACAAAGCCCCTTCAGTATCTCTGACATCACAAACCACCCATCTCTCACTAAAACTTCCGTTTGGTACAGAGTTTATCCCCTTCCTCCCTGCCTTTCTTCTCAGAGCTCCATTCAGTCTCCTCTTCCTTCTCCTCCCTTCACACACTGTGGACATTTTCCAAGGGTCTCTTCTCACCCTTCCACTTTTTCACATTTTCTGTTTTTACCTTTCTGTTGACCTCATTCATACCTGTGGCCTCTCCTCAGACAGGGACAAACAACCCTCAAATGTTTCACTTTTGCATATCTGTACCCTGCCACCTTTCTCTTGGCTCACAGATACTGCAACACTAAATATAACAATAGAATTACACATTTATCCCACCTAACCTCATTCCAACCACTGCCTTTCTCTCCAAAGGGAATCTTTTACCCAACTGCAGATGAAGGGTTTGAAACAGAGCAGTAAGATAGATTGTTTCCTTTATTTATACCTCACTTATTTTCATTTTACATCATTTATTCTGCATACTAAAGAAGGAGAAAAAAAGATCTGTCTGAGAAGGAGAAACTTTCTTTGGATCTATCAAACAAGGAGATGAAACAGGACACGAAGAAACAACAGCTTTTTGTTGTTGCTCAGAAGATAACTGAAATTTCATGAAGTGCAGAGCTGTTTGTTCATGGAATCTGATCACGTAAAGCGTTCTGCACCTCTGCCACTGAATGTTGCCAGTACAGCAGTGTTGTTTGGGGTTTTTTAAATTTTGGGTTTAGATTATTTTAGCTCTTTTAAAGCAGCTCCCCATTTTCCTAAAGAACTGCTGTTTCCAGCCATCAGACTTTGATACTTCTGCTCCAACAACGTGCCCGTGCCTGGCTGAGCATTTGCTCAATCCATTTATTCGGCTTCCCAGCCAGCTCAGCACCACCTATCACACACATCGTGCAGAAATTTCTCCCCAGCATAATAATAAAACTCCAACTTTGCCACACAATGACAAGGTCTCCATATTACCAGAATTGCTCTCCCTCCTCCTCCGCCCCCACCCAGCTCCTCATCAGTCTCCAGCATGACTCAACCCCGCTGAAAAGCAGTGGGTTTACAAGTCATTTCATTTCTTTCAAGTGAGACACATCGTAGGGAGGAAATAAATAAAATGTTTTACAAAAGATATATTCAGTGCCTGGTTCCTGGTGGAGAACAGGGTCTATCTGGTTTCATGAGCTGCTTCTAACTAGGGATTTTCCTACATCAGTTTTGGCTTAGCCAGGTTGAAATCACCATTCTGAAGCCCCTCTAGAAGGCAGCAGGACCTGGCCCAGGAGCACATCAGCATTTCCTTCTTGCTCTTCAAGCTGACAAACATGTTTTGGAACTATTCCTGTTACAATTCCTGCCTTATCTCCAAGACTGTGGGCAGGCTGAAGACTGCCTTTGCACAAATGCATTTTTCCTTAGGTCCTGTGCTGAGGGCCATCCTTTGTTTGCCAGAACCCCAGACTTCAGCTCCATTCTGAGGTTTTCAACACATCTTTAACAATTTCACTTCCAAATTGCAGGCAGTTTATTGGCCAGCCACGAGATGTTTGTGTACATGCTCTTCTTTGTCTCCCTCTCACTGGCCAGTGTTAAAATTTATACAGAACAAAAGAGGGGGAAAAAAAGAAACTTCCTGTCATGTACAATCCTAAGAAAAATGAAGTTACTGTGTCTTATTTTCAGTAGTCATGAGGGATTAAAAGTAGAAGCAAACATTTATCTGGATCAACTGATTCATCATTATGATTGCAGCTTCTTTTCTTTTTCCCCAAGAGTTCCATGGTGTTAAAATTTTGATGATGAATTATGGCAAGTTTTGAGTATCCCTGTTAGCTGCTACTTGCCCTCACTTCCAGTCAAGTTGCTTGAACTGACTGCTGTCAGCACTGTGCAGAATTAAGAGCCCTCTTGGAAAAGCATCCCCAAACCTATAAAAATAACTGCAAAAGAATCAAATGGGGCAGGTGTGAGAAAAGAGCAAAGAGGGCTAACAGAGGAGAGATGGCTCATTGAACTGAAGGGGGCCAGGTAGTAGCTGAAATTTCAGTATTATAAATAGGACATTATGTAGCTGAACTAAAAATAGGAGTTTTATTTTTACTTGATGTTCCTTGCTGCTGGCTGCTGACCTAGAGAAAGAAGACTCAGAAAGGAGAATTAAACAATTCCCCACAACCATACCAAACAAAACCACCAGCCTGGCTCCCGTGCCTATTTGTAAGCTAAGAAGAATACAATTTTTTAAAACCAATTTCAAAGATGTTTAACTGAAAGAGCTCCCTAATGCCTGAATGAAAAGAATGTAATAGATACAATTTCTGCAGAAAACCAAGCGCAGTTACAAATTCCCTGTCTATATACTTGCTTAAAACAGAAAATGGCTGATGTATCCACTGTGATTCCTTCACCCACTCTGTGTGTGCAGCTGCTCTCCCCTCTCTGCTCAACAGTAATAACACACTATCATTCCAGTACTTGGTTTCAAGTCGAGATTGAGGGGCCCAGCAAAGGTCTGGAGAAAAGTGCAACATCAACTTGCCACCTGCCAACTCTCTCAGGGCAGCATCTTGTGTTCTTCCCTTTCCCAAGGACCAATTTTATACTCAAACAGAGGATCCTAATTTAGCTATGGTAAAATGGTAGCTTTTCTAGACAGCTGCTGAGGTGGTTGTTCATACTTCATTTAAAAAAGAAAAAAAAAATTAGCACAAGCCTAAACCACCAAATCTGGATTTAAGGTTCAAGCTCACACATCTAATCCTCAGAACAAAAGAGACTTGAAACCATGGTTTTGGTTCTGCTTACAAAGATAAGAGGAAGTTGTAAAACAAAACCAGATCTGAATCTGAACTTAAGTTCACAGTTGTTTAAGTCTATGGCCTAGTGGGGGAGGGCATAACTAAAATCTAAGGGTCTTGATAGACTTGAGGTTTCCCTGGGCTATTTTTGGCTATATCTGCTAAATACTGGATCTTTGTGATGTACCACAGACCCAAAGGGGCTGTGCTCAAGTATTTATCCATCACCACTTCTGTAAGGAAGCTGAAGATAAGAATATGCTGATTTGACTTTGAAGAGTAAGCCATAATTACTTTAAAGAGTTTTATGGCAACAGCAAAAATAACTTGCATTACTTGTCATCACTGATCAAGTAGAAATAAAGGTATTTATTATAATTATAATTATCTATGGGAAAATACTTAGCATCTATATAGTCTGTATGTAAACCTACCAGTCAGTCATGCTTTCTCATGGGCTGAAAAATAGCAAATTCCTTATTTGCTGTATTTGTACACCGTTCACATCCTTCATTATATTGATGACCTGATTTGTTTGGGAATGGCAAGACTCAGAACATAATTCTGCACTTGGCTCAAATAATTCTAAAATGCAGGTTAGCACAGAAACAGATGACAATTCAAAACTTCTTGCTGCTGCTAAGCTATTTTAGCTTCTTTAGCTGTCAAAGCCAAGTCAAACACACCTAAATTAAAATGCCTATTTGCAGTGTCTCAAAAGACAACAGAAAGATTAATGTATTTTGTTTCCTCTCTTGATTTTTGGTAATACTTTTTCACTTTTCATATGCTGAATCAAAATCCCCAAATAAAAGTAAACTCCCTCACTTAAGCTGCACTGTTGTATTACTGCTGGGTCTCAATACAGCAGGAATTATAGTGGAAAACAAGAACCAAAACCCTTCCATACGGGAAATGTTGGCTAAACTGGCCATTTCCTTTCTTTCACCATTGTACTAATTTTTACATGTTTACACACACCCCACCACTTCAAATGTAGCTTTGGATGCTACTAATAATTTCAATAAACCTACATTGGTGCCTTTACCTTTTCCTCTTCCCCTTCTTTAACAACTCACTAGCAAAAAACAGACAAGAATTGCTGAGCAAGTTCTGGAACCCACTTGGAAGCAAATGGAAAGGAACACAACAACTAAGGAAAGACACAGCCAGCCCCAGGTTCACCTGGCCTGTATTTGCCAGGTGTGACCTACAGCTATTAAGTACCATTTTTGGTGTAAGGGTATGAGGAAACTTCAACTCAGCAGGACCACAATCCACTGTTGATCTACAGCCAGAAATAATGCAAGGCTGCAAATAAAAGTCCTGGTCAACTTATTAAAACAGATATTTTTATGTGGACAAGGTTCTCCCTGCTCAAAGGGAGAATTCTCACTTCCCTTGCAGGTATCTTCACTTTCTGCTTCCCCATACACAAGTTCTGTGTGCAGTATCTTCCAGCACATGGCAAGATCTAATAAACAACCAGACATAACATTATAACATCTCCAGTGAGTACTGGACACTGGAATTCATTACTACTCCCTGCAGTAATAATGCAACTTCCCAGCAAGAGATTTAGTCCAACAGCATCATTTTCTCCCTCACCTTGGGCACAGTCCCAAGCACAGAAACTGCAGCCCTTCTTGAACATAAA
>VXAU01001886.1:2508666-2520728 GCA_013399695.1 Formicarius rufipectus | reverse complement strand
AAAAACAAAAAACCCCCCAAAAAAACAAGGGAGAATGTTTAGCTCTTGTTATAATCACCTGATTTAAGAGTCTCCATTTTGAAATCCAAAGAGGTCCAGAGGAAAGTCCCAGGTTTCCTTGTTGCTGCCCTACTTTAGCCCTCACACCATCTATTCTTGGCCATCCTGCAAACAGAACCAACAGTAGCACAGCTGCATCAGGGTAAGGGCAAACTGGCTTTCTGAAGAAACTTCTAGTATTGAAATCTTTTCCTCACACCAAATGTCATAACTGCAACTAGCCTCTTCCATTTTCCTACTTGAAATAAATAACTCTCTAATCACTAAAAACATCTCAAACCCCACTCCCCACAGCTGTTCCGTCTGTGACAGGAACAACCAGCAGGTTTTGGACTGTTTGCTGCCACACACCACACACATGAACATCCACTTAAATGAAGTCACAGTGGACCAATTATGGAGATTCTGTTATTCCATTTGGACTTAGTCATTTGGGGATTTGATTTTTGATTTGTTTTCCTCTGAGGTTTTTTGGAAGCACTAGTGGGATGAAGTTTAAATTAAATTGGGACCATCAGCATCCCAAAGACAACTATTCAGTAGTACACATTTAATATTGATTTAATATGATTATGTGGGTTGTTTGTAACCGCAGCTGTCTAACTAATGCCACTTAGACACAAAGTACTTTATGTATTCGTTACCAGGAATGTTAGAATAGGAACCAAACCAAAACACAGCTAAATAATCCACACAAATATTTAGCTCTGAAAGCTACAGGAACATTTAAGAATTAAAGCTGGAATTTTCAGCTAACCAAGACAGCTGAGGTGGGTTTTTTGGTGAATTGCACACATGGTCTTAAGTCCCATTGCATAAATAATTACAGTACTATAGAACATCCAAAGCAAGTGACAAACCAACAACTATGTTACCCAAAAGGGATCACTAGCAAAATAAACTGCAACAGTGCCAGCTGTCTTTAAGAATGACCTTATATTCCAGAGCCAGGGGCATCACCAACATCCTGCTGGAAACTTTGGAAAAGGGGAATGCCTGTGTTACGGTACAGCAGTGCTGTTTATAAAACACCTGTTACAGCCATAGCAACCAATCCAAGGGGGTGGAAAAGGGGGAGGTGTGGACTTCTGATCCCACCAAACACCTCAGGTGGGATCACTGGGAATTCCCCTCACTGGGGTTCGACCACACCCGGGGCCCCGTGGCAGGGCATGCTGAGGACACGGCAAAGTCTGGCCACAGTGGTTTGACAACAGCACTGTCCTGAGCACAACATCGACTCGATTCAAAAAAATGAAGTGGGTTATAAACGAAATAGGCTTGTGCAGGAGAATTTGGCATCGAGGAGCGATCGATGCCATCCCTGTAGCACGTCGGGGCAGGGGGCGGCTGTGGGAACTCCGGGCCATGAGGGCCCGCTGAGGGAAGGGCGCGAGAGTCGCTTTATGGCTGTGTTACCTGAGGGGGGCGCCTCACCAGCACCTGCACCCGGTCCTGGGGAGGGCTGAGGCCATCCTTGGGGCACGGTGACATTCCTGGGCACAGCACCATCCCCGGGGCACAGCACCATTCCTGGGCACACCCCCATCCCTGGGGCACAGCACCTTCCCTGGGGAACCCCATCCCTGGAGTACTCCTCATCCCTGAGTATCCCCCATGCCTGGAGCATCCCCCATCCCTGAAGCATCCACACGGGGCTGCCAAGATGGCGGCGCAGCCTCGCACAGCCTCGCCCGCCGGACAGAGCGGCCACTGCAGGATACGGGATGGGAGAGCGGGATACGGGATGGGAGAGCGGGATACGGGATGGGAGAGCCGGATACAGGATAGCGGGATATGGGAGAGAGGGATACGGCACGGGAGAGCGGGATACGGGAGAGAGGGATACGGGACGGAAGAGAGGGATACGGGACGGGAGAGAGGGATACGGGACGGGAGAGCGGGATACGGGACGGGAGAGCGGGATACGGGACGGGAGAGAGGGATACGGGACGGGAGAGAGGGATAGGCGATAAGGGGAGCGGGATGCGGGCTGAGGACAGCGGGATGCGGGAGCCGTGCCCGCCGTGCTCCCGGCCGCACCGATCCCACCGCGCCGAGCGCTGGCGGCCCCGGGAGGCAGCGCCGTCCAGCTCGGGGCACGGTCATGCCCGGTGTGCGGTGGCTGAGAGCTGCGCCAGGGCTCGGGAAAAGCGCTGCAACATTCCCAGTGCTGTCCCCGCCGGGCGTCGTGGCACGACCGGGGAGCGGAGCAGGCAAGGGCCGGTGCTCCTCCCGTGTGTTTACCTGCAGGCAGGAGAGGTCAAGGACAGCTTTCGGTCAAAAGTTTTGTAAGAATTACTCGCTGATGTCCTGCAGGCAGAACGCGTCCTCTGTGACCTGCGCTCTCGGCACCTTGGTAGTGGGGATGCCCGGTCGTATCACCGTTCACATCCCTTAGTGACACATATCCATATTCCTTAAGGCGTTTGATACTTTTGTCAAGCCAGAACAAATCTCCAGGTTCCCAATGGCTGACGTCTGTACTGGAATGAGTTCTGTCAAGCCATCAGTAGCATCCTTCCAGATAATCAAGTTCCCAAAAGATTTATCTGCTCAATTACCTTTTGCAAATGTAGTTGGTTTTATCCAGAGGTTTACATTAAAAGTCTCACTAGTTAAAGCAATAGCACCATATCAAGGTTTACAGCCTTAAAATGTCACCATATAGTTCAAAAGAGTGATTTTAAAGTGTGATGGTTAACAAGAACCATTTTTAGGCTATTTTATTCCCATTGATAAATTTTTTTGCTACACAGCAATTTAAGTAGGTTTGGGGAACCTGGTGTGAATTTAGTGTTCACTTGAAAGTTTTTATTAGTAGACCTTTGTGTACCACGAGTCAGGTTCTGTTGAGGAGTAGCATAGTTACCACTGAGCCTATAAAATAATCCAATGGGACCAAGATTTGCTGATACTCCATTTCAGTCAATGGTAATAAAATTGAATGTGTAGTTTAAGTTACAGCCCTAAAATCCATTATGTTCTCCAAGCAGAGAATCCAGTTTTCTTAAGCAAAACAGTTAATTGTTCATTTTTAACTCAACTACCAGATTCTGGTATTGTAGTTTTCTTGTTGCTCATGTCCTTTTAGGTATTCCACAGAAATGTGTTTTCATTTATATCAAAATGCTTTTGTTTTTTTTTCATGCATTCTTTTAAGGTAATTAAGAATCATGCCCAATTAAGAAGTGCCTGACTGTTGAATGTGGTGAAGAGCTTCACCAAAGAGCACAACACATCAGAAATACTCATTACAGTGATTCCCAGTTAGGGGAGGAGTAACTAACTTCCCACCTGCATGTTTTAGAAATAGTTCTATTAATCATTCCTGTGGAGTTTGCACCAAGACTGTATTTCCTATGGGATCTTTTTGAGTAAACTCTGATATTCAAGAAGTTATGCACACCCATAAAACCCACAATCAGCTCATCCCTGTGTTGATGAACAGCTTCCCAACTGCTCCAACCACCAGTGAATCGGATGGGGGAAAGGAAGTGGCTAGACAGGACTACAGTCCTCACCCAGCTCAACTGAATCCAGGCTTTACTGCAAGGTCTGGAAACGACACAGTCTTTATCTGCAACAAAGGACATAATTCCTCAAGGGTGTTACCAACCAAAGTGGAACAGGGAAAGACAAACAGTGCATTCATAATATATTAGCACTCAGCGTTTCAGCTTAACAGTAACATCAGGTTCAAGTGCTGTTGTATAAAGAACTTAACACCAGGACAAGAACTAGCCCTGCTGTTCTTACACTGTGTGCTGTTATTCAGCAGAACAGCTTTCCTGCTACTAGAAAATAAATTTTTTAAAAAATTAAAAACAGGAAAAACAAGATGTGATCATTTAGTTTTCCACCAAGACAAAGTGCACTACCAGTTGTGCTACCAGGTGTCTCTGGTAGAGCTGAAGGGATTTTGCTATCACTCCCTTGCTCTGTGCTCCTGCCCACGTATCCTAGACTTTTGTGGGGCTTCAATACAGCAAATCCTCACTGCTATGGCCAGGTCTGTATTAGAGCTGCCATTTGCCCTGTTTTCCCCTTCTTCACTTGCCCATGTGAAATGCCAGTGAACTTCCCACACTTGACACAACACAAAATGACATCTTTTTCTCTTCTCTTTCAGACATGCTCTTTTCCAAAAGAACAATGGAGGAAATGATCCTATAAACTTTGGATATTACAATAAAGTGTCCTTTATTCAAAGCCCTTATAGATAAGGTTTATTTCACCCAAGACATCCCATATTCACCACTCAGCTCACTTTAGGAAAGAAGAAAAACAATTACCATTTCACCCTTAACCCTTGCTCTGTCAGAGAAATACTAAGTATTATTACCTCAGTGTTTCTCGGCTTCAGGATCAAATTAGCAACATAAACTCTCAAACAAAAGGAACAAAACCCACAGCAATCAATAGGCACTCTCATCTCACACTACTAGTGGGCAATTAGCGAAGAGAAACAGAAGGATGAACAAGATCAGACTTTCACTAGCTAAACAAAGTTTATCTGTAAAAGAGAATTATTGCTAAATGTAGTTCAAAGTATCAATAGAAATTGTGTGTTCCGTTTGGTCTTTCATTCACTAAGCACATTGATCTTTGAAAACAGGATTGTGACTAATGAGCTGTGTTAAGTGGCTCTTGGATTTTTGTTTTGTTGCTGTGTGAAAGATCGGGTCTCACAGAAGCTGATGAAAGAAACAACAGCCTCAGTGCTTCTGCAGTCAGATATCAGCATCTCAACCTAATCTCTAGAACAATTCTCAATTTATTTATTTACTTAAAGGCTACAAATCCCATTTAAGAGCTTGCCTGAAGTAGGTTGTGTCATCTCAAATGGAAGAAGCACAGATTCAGAGTTCCCAGACAGGGCAGTTCACTATGAAGTACTCTTTGAAAATACTCCAAAAAACACCAGTAAAGACTGCACCACTTCCAACCATTCAAGTATTAACTCAACAGTGCACCATTTACTTCTTCTGGGAACATAAACAGCATGTCAAGATGCAGAAACAATTGATTCAGCTTTTCTTGGAACTTTCACTGAAAACTTTTGTGGTCAAGTTTTACCAGTTTAACTGGGTCCACCCAGGTATAGAAAAACAAGTAAACTTACTCTACCTAATTCACCTTTCAAAACAGATCACAAAATACAGCTTTCTTCCAAAAACAGGGGCATGTACCAATTTCCAGACTGAGCATCAACAGTGGTTCTTAAAATAAATCATACAGTTCATTGTAGAATAGATACCCTTTTTTCAAAAGGTTTCAAGACACTTTGTATATTTGGCTGAATTAGTTTCTTTAAAACAGTCTTCTGTTGCTTGGCAGAACAAGAGGCATTATTTAAGAGTAAGGTGAATCCAGAAGACACACAGAAAAGCAGCTCCACCACAGGACAAATGAGTGTATATTTTGATACCAAATCTTCTGAATTCAGAGACTTGTTGAGGACTCTCTGCAGTCTGATGGCAAACAAACAGCTCTTACAGGCTAACAAGGCAACTTGGTAACAGTCTGAGTTGCCTTGCCCAACTCAAAGGCAAGTTACACTTCCTTTCACTTCAATGTCAGCTTCTCTTTAACTGCAATAGCCATAACTTCACCTTTGTAGCAGAGAGTATGGAAGAGTTATTTAACTTGTATTTTTGGCAGTGCTCCTCTTCCAAAATCACTCAGCACACATTGATTGTACTCGACAAAAATCAAGGCGACGCTTTGTAAAGCCCTGGAAGTGTTCCACTCTGCATCTCTAAAGCCTCTTGCTTTGGGTATGATGAACAAATTGTCTTACAACAGTCTACACTGTACATACAGTTGGCAGGGAGGATTTTTAATCTCCTCAGCTGAAGTCAGTAGTTTCATCCTTTTAGCTCCAATAAAGATACTAGAACTCCAATTATTCCTTGATAGGCGATTTCCAATTTCAAGCCACATCTATTTAAAATTTCTTTTTCCTAATCCATTTAAGAACTCTTATCACAACAGTACAAAGAGTGATGGAAAAAGTAATTCAGTGTTTTGAAATGAAAAATAAACAAAAACCCCCACAAAAACCAAGATAGGAAACTGCTAAACACAAGGAAATAAATGCAACTCAGCACAAAGTGGAGAACACAGTGGCCTTGAATACATAGCACTCCACACAGACTGATTGCTCATTACTTAATAATCATCAAACTCTGCCAGAACAAAGACTTGCCACAATAGTTTTCTTTTAGAGGTCAAAAATGAAGTTGTGAGTGATCTATTATATTTATTTTTTTCCAGGTTGTTTCCCTTGCTGGGAATGAGTGTGTATTAGGTGCATTTATTTTTTCCTCATTTCCCAGACCACAGGTTGGCCACTGGTGATGGAAGAGGAGCATTCTGGAACTTCCAGGTGCATGTCCCCATGGAGCTGCAGCTGCTCAGCCACAGCCCAGCTCACTTCTCTGCATTTCTGTGAGCATTAATTATCCTCTGTCGTTTCACCCGGTTCATGGCCCTGTTTTCTTCATACTGCAAGACAGATAAGGAAATTAATAGATGAGCTGTTATCATTAAACAGATATGTCAAAATTAAAAGTGCAGAGAGGGTTTATTACCCAGGAACAGAAGCACTGTATTTGACTGATGCATTAGAAATGCAGCTCTTGTTAATATCTACATATAGGTTCATTTTTACTTTGAAATTAACATATATTCCATTAAAATACATGCTTCTAACTTTGAGGTTATTAAGCTAAAGAGTATTAGAACACTCCAATGAAGAAGATTGAGTTAAATCTTAAGAAGGAGCTTAATTATACAGCAATCTTATGTAGGACACTTCACATAAGGACTGGGCAAAAAGTTGCACTGGTGCTACTCTAGAGCACAGGTCAGGCTCTTTTCCTTTTCAAATACTGATTAATGTGTGTCTGCCTTCTGAAACATGGATTTATCAGTAGACTTGGTCTACTTTTGATCCTGGACATTAATTACATGCACAGATAAGGAGTATATCGAGATGAAAGGAACAAAGGCAAATTTGGGTTCAGTGAGGGGAAGGCATTTGGGATGTTTTTAATAGTTTCAGCAAGAAACACAACAGAGAGAGGACTGCAGGATTCCATTTTACATTTAAAATGGAACATTTTCAGAGTTTAGATACATGTATAAGAACACCATGCTTGCAAGTCTGCCCCAGCACTAACAGAAGCTTGAATAATCCCTTCTTTCACTGCAACCAAAAAGGAAACATTTTCATGGCTAAAGAGCATGAAAAATTAAAAGTCGCTGCATGATTTGATATATATTTCATGAGAAGCAAATTATTCTTGTCCTTAAGTTAGAACATATATTTGTTCAATTTTTTAATAATTGGTATCAAGAATAAAACCCAAGAAACCCACAAATACCCACTTCTCCATATAATGTAATAAACTACTAAGGAAATTGATTTTGGAAAGGATTTGCAGTTTTTCATCCATTATACTGATTGGTCTATAACTGAAATAATGACCTGAAACATTACTTAACATTTACAGAAGGCTTAACTTTTTCCCATGCCAATATTTAATTTTTCAATAACCCATCCATGTTTTTATGTAGAATGGGAACAATGGATCTTTAAAAGCTACATCTGTAGCTATTCAGTACTTGTAAGCAGTCTTTTAGGGGCTTCCCAGTAGTGGTATTTCACTGTAGCCACATTTTAGGAAGGCAGACAAATATACTCATCAAGAACCCTTTTAATGTAAAGGGGTCAATGGAATTAAAATAAGCTTAATAAGATTACATGGAAAGAAACTTTTTACCATTGTGAAATTTATGCCAAAATTAGAAAGTGCCATTTCAAGTTAAAAGGTGTGTGAAAAGTTAATTTCTGCATTGTCATGTAGGCATGACAACCCTGAACATAAAGACCAGTTGACAATCTTCTGAAAACGTGCCCATTAAGACAGTTAATCCAGTTAAAGCCAGGAGTCTTCATGCCCTCCTATCTGCAGACAGTTTCATTAACAACCCGAGTTTCATTCAGGGCCTAACTCAGCAACTCATTAAGTCCTTGCAGTCAGTACCTGGGACTTCAGTTGTGTAACTCATGCAGAAGTGACCATTACTGCTTTATATGCTACTCCTGTGCAAATACTACGACTAAAGAAAAATTCAGAAAAAAGTCAGAAGCAATCTGTGAAATGGCAGTTCCTATCTGCAGTATTTGTTTTGTTAAAACATGTTTGCCTATTTTTGTATGTAAAAAAATACACCACGCCATTTGTTAAAGCCAGATTTCACTTGACAAATTTATCCCAAAAAGTTTAAATTTGGTCTCAAATGCCCACACCAGAATGTGCTTACTTTTACTGGTTTGTGCTGCTTAGTGAGAAGCAACTCCAGTTCTAGCCCAGGTTTTATTAAGCACTTAACTGGCCGTATATTTGTTTCTTACCTCTTTTCGTAAGCACTTCCTCATCTCCCGGTCAATGTCGTTGCAATGGCCAAAGAATTTCAAAATGTTGTGCTGATGAGTTAGGGAGATAAAAAAAGAATTACAATTCAAAGGCTTCTTCTCCTGAAGCTCTTAATTTCTCAGAATTCACTTGCATTTTTCAACATATCCTGATCTTTGTTTTCGTTCCTTTTTTTCGTGAATAGTAACGTTTGGTAACATTTTTCCTGAGTAGGCAGAAATTAAGAGCTACTCCTGAACCTCACTTGAGTCACCCCCACCTTGCTGAGAGTTGAAAGTATTCACCATATTAAATAGCCAGACTACACAAGGAACCTAAGATGAAGCTATTAAGTCTAAATTTAGAACAGACATTTTATTGATCTGGAAGTCACTCTTACAACTCTCACTCACACTGGCTTGAATAATGTACAAAACATAAATATTCTGAACTCTAGGGTGTGATAGGTAATGTTCCCCCTGCTTTAATTTTTATTATTTCTTCATGAGCTAGGGTGTCACTGCTCCATCATCCCAACAACGTGAAGAATGTGTTGTTCCAGAAGGTGCAGGCATTAGGCTTAACTGACTGAAACTTCAGAATCAGTTTTAAAAAAAGGGGGATTAAATTTCTCCAGATCTTGAAGTTAATAAATAAGATGGAATTACCATCTTTATGACATAGCTCAACTGTGAGCCTTATGTACAGTTAAGTGTTCCTTAGTTTGTGACAAACTGCAGGCCTTGTCCTCATGGGCATTGCCTGCTGACCCGATGATAAAGATTTGTGCTCTTATGAAGGATTTCCTGAGGCAATTCCGTATGGCCAGCCATCAAATCACTCTCAGAATTCCTGCTTCTAGGACTGCTTTCAGAGGGATGCTCTCTGCATGCCACACAACCTCATGGCTGTGGGTGCAGCACAGCACCCAAGTGATTTAGAAGATAGTTCAGTAGATATTTGCAGCTGCACAATCGGGTGAAGACAACTCAGCCAGTCTTGTACACATCTAATGAATTTTAAAGAAGACGATTAAGAACAACACAGAGGGAGAGCCACGTGCATTTGCACAGCTAAGGAGAGCTGGGTGCACTGGCACAAGTGACACAGGAACATCCTTACTAATTCAACCAGGGGACAAGATTTCAGCCAATAGGACATGACTGGGAGTAGGAGTGGGTTAATAAAGATTATGCCAAACACTTAACTATAGCAGGGCTATAATTAGCTTGTTTACACCTCTCTGCTTTATAAAGGGCATCAGATGACTCTGAAGTAGTTGTGTGAAATAAATGGTCACTTCACTGCACACTGATCTGGCTGTTATAACATTTTCATTTCACCTAATACAGATTTAATTTTGCATTCTACTCCCATACCAGTGTGTTAAATCTCAAGGTGAACACTCATGTTTCAAGCCAACTCCATTCTGACTATCCATACAGCAGTTTAATCTATGCTTATTTAGCCAGATTCCTAAAATGTCAACTTCTTGGTCCAGATTATGAGGGAAAAAAAGAACCAGTTTCTCAAAAATAGTTATTACACCTATTACAGTGGTACAATTGCAAGACAATATGCATTTCTTTCAGCTGCCACCTATTAAAATTACTCTACTTAAAGCACATATTTGGTACCAGAGTGGATTTACTAAAAAAATCAAAATAGTGACATCAAAGAGGAATCCCATTAACCTCTCCTCACTAGATGCAAAACCTGATATACAGGGCAAGTTCTAGATTAGGAATGAAGTAAATCAAATTGACTGTTGTTAAAGCACATACATACACAGGACATCCAATTAAAAAATAACACTTTTCACCTCTCAGAAATAGCAATTTAAATTGTAGATGAAGGTTCTTAGGACATTTTAGCCTTATAAGAAAACAGCAAGTAGTCCCAATAACTCATTAAGATCACTGAGTTCAGATTTCACTGGCTTCAATTTTAAAAGAATATTTCAGTACATTCCCCTTGAGTTTCAGATGAAAAAGTATTCCTTCCTTTCAACTGAGTGTGAAAGAAGCCATCCTCACCCTTCCTGCTCTGAGACTGCCAGCACAAACATCCTCTCACAGCTGAGCACAAGACTGACCAAAGTAATTCCTTTTCATGTAAAGATCCACTTCAAACAAAACCAAGAGAATATAATCTTGTGTATGACTATTATTGCTGCTCCTGGTCCCTCCTTAAATCAAATTGGCAATAGATTCCTTTGAATCACTTGCTGCCAAGGAATTCAAGTGCACCTATTAGTTCTGTTCTCAAGGCAGTCTAATAAGCTACATCATGCAAGCCTATAATACTTGTAACTTGACATTCATTTAAAGCAAAAAAACCCCAAAAACAAATCCCAAACAAAAAACCTGTCAAGCACTACTTTTCCAGCAGTAAATCAATATTGCTGCATTCCTAGTCAAAGCACAGAAAGCCCAACTTAGTATGTCCAGAAAAGCAGGACAAATCTGCATCTATTTTCTTTCCTGACTGGATTTTTCATAATTATGAAAAAACAATTACAACATTTTAATTTTATATTGCCTGTATATTGCCTGTTCTCGCAACTGATAGACATTTTATTTGGCAATCCTTTTGATCCCATAATAGTTAAAGTGCAAGAAGAGTCTTCTCACTGAATTTCAGCTACTTGAACACTTTTAGCTACATTACAACATTAAAGTTCTTACAAAAAAATAATCAGCTAAAAAAAGGAAAGAAAGTCTCTATAATCTCTCAAATTACCTAAAGCATTTTTAGGCAAATCAAAATTTTTTGAACTCAGAAAAAAAAAGCATAACTCTACATTTAATATAACTTTTAGTCTCAAAGCTTGGAGATGTTCTGCCCAGGAGCACTGGTATGGGAAGCACCACCTATGAGATGGTATCAACAGGTTCCAGCTTAGGGGTTAAGATCCTGCACTACAAGTGCCAACAAAACCAAATTAAATGCTGCTGCAGAAAACCAGCACAGCACACTCACTGGAAGTGAGTTTTATGTTAAAACTCTGCTCCCTTCATTCTTGCAATTTAGAAATCATAATAAAGTGTGGTACTGGAAAGGGTTTTTGAGCTGTTACTGTAGATACTTTAAAATCTTGCAAAAATATTGTTATGCCTCTTCCACATAAAACACCTTCTCTCACATTGTGTGGGCTATCAGCCTCATTTTTCATTCTGTAATGACTTTGGAAAAGAAAAAAAAATTGCAATTCTGCTCAAAACAGTAAACCTAACATATGTGTTGTCTTAGAATTTACAGATAACTAACTGCATTAGAAAAAATTATCAACATCATATCTGAACATGGAGGTGAAAATATTTTAGATTCTATTTTAAAGTTGGCACAGATCATAGTTTTCACATTCATAGTCAGCATTTATTTTTGTCTCAGTAGAAATTATAGAATTTAACTTTTTTATGCACTAATATAACTGTCCACAACATCTATTTAGGGCATACTGGGAAAATAATTAACAACATGGCAACGATGCTGAAGAAACCTTTCATTGCTGGGGAGGAATCTTCTATATCCAGAGATTTACTGCAGAGCAAATTTAAAAAAAAAAAAAAAAAA
>VXAU01001886.1:2467797-2508661 GCA_013399695.1 Formicarius rufipectus | reverse complement strand
AAAAAAAAAAAAAAGAAGGCTTTTAAATGAGTGAGATGAAGATTCCATCATCTTGAAGCAAAGGAGAGCCTTGGAGGCTGGAAGACAATCCCAGGGTAGGTGCCTATTAAGATGGAAATCAAACTAATTCACAATTAATGTCAGGCACGTGGCATGTTGGGATCCCCATCAACACCTCTGCTTTTAACAGACTGAAACAGCTGCCCCAGGGGAGCTGCAATATGGACATACCATGAGTATACAGAAAGAAAAGAGTGCATTTGAAGTGGCTTTCATAGTTTCTTGAGGGGCACAAAGTACTAAAACGTGCAGAAGTTATTTCAGTCCTTAAAATGGGTCTCTATGTATCTGTAGCACAGGAAATTTTAAGGTATGTTATTTCTTAAAGCAATCACTGGCAGGATTTTACACATAGTCATCAGATACCTCTTCAGTGAAAAATACCAGCTACATTTCATGGCTGTTCTTGCCTAGAGGAGGGTTTTCTCCTTATGATCATATAGTATTCTCACTCATTTATCTGACACTCATTTCCCCAACCCACCCACTCTTTTCTCTGCTCAACACTCCTTACCTCCTTGTGACACTTCTTGAGCAGACTGATAATTAGGTTACACTCTTCAGTGTGCAAATGAGGAGACAGGTCTGGATGCATCTTTAGTTAGGGATGATTTTAGTAGCACAAGGACTGAGGAAATCTCCACCTGCCAACATTAAAATATGAAAGTATAACTAGCAAGCTTCATTTAACACATATTTTTTGTTAAAATAACACTGATAATATTTTAGATCAAAATGCAACTTAATATGTGTAATTTATATTACATGGTTAAAGGTATCAAAGCCAGCACATGTCTGATCTTCTGTACAGTCCAAATGTTAAAAGTCAACTAGAAGTTTATAATCTTGGCTATCATGGATATAAGCACACAGTTAGGATTTTCAGTTTCAGGGACCCTCTAGCAAGCATTAATCTTTCTTGAACTGCAGACTACCTTTTCACTGTCCTACTTCCATTTTCTGCTTTCTAGCTTTAAGAAAATGAAGTGTCTGTGATTTTCTTGTCACCACTGTCTTAACTCCAGACCAGACAAATACCAGTAGCCAGTGGTCAGATTTTACAACTGCCAAATCCCAAAGTTCAGCTGCACTACTGGCAGCTATAATCCATACTGCTATTCCTAGGATGCTCAAGGAATATACTCTCTCAGCTTGAAGAGGCACATACACTAATGCACTCACTATTTCCCATCACATGTTCAGCTTAACAACAGTTAGATTCCCACATGTGAGCCAAATTTTAAAATTCCAAACATTTAAAAGCCTCTTGAGAACCACAAGAATATGTTCCACAGAGTGTTGCAAACACATGTAGTGACTTCTTCCAAAAATCTTCCCCCATACTATCTCGAAGTCTAATATTACACCAGACTTACTCTCAGCACAGAAGTTGTTGGAAACTGTACAAGTTGCTTAAGCATTCCATCCAACAAATTAACAAATGAACCTTTAGAAATACGACAGCAGGAGCACGACTGGAACAGTAAAGTGATTAAGAACCCTGCTGTGTTACTGCCACCAGCTTTTGATTGCATGCCACACCAAGTGAGTATGTTTTAAATTTCTCAGCAGTTTTTTGCTGGCACTGGAGCAGTGTTCCCTTGAGAGGGTGACCCAATCATTGGCTCTGCACTACTTTAACATGTGGGCACCCAGACGATCATTAAACCTCTTCCTCATTCAGCCTCCCCGTGTGCTTCCTGAAACTGCCATCTGAGGTGGCTGTCAGGGAAGGAGAAACACCACCAGTGGCCAAATGGAACAGGGAAAATGCACATCAGCACAGGCCACAAAGTCAAACCGAGCACTTCAAGGAAAGAGTCATTATTTCTAAACTGCGGTGAGCAATCATTGCCACTGCTTACAAAGTTATTCTCAGGCTGTGGCTGATCAATGTCACAAAGTTAAAAGCCTTCTAACAACTCTAAGGCATTTTCCAATGGCACCTCTTGTAGGACAGAGGCTACAAATCAAAGGTCCCCACTGTCACACCAGTTCATGGATCAGTATTACTGGAAGTTTCAAAGAACATTCAATATTAGGCTCTTTCGAGTTCAGTTATCAGATATGACACTCGGCTCACGGAGGCTACAATGGCATAAAGGAACAAACCACCTTATGGTGCTCCTGGAAGCCTTCCCTGGAGCCTCTAAGTACTTGGGAAGTTAAGACAAAGCAGTGTTATCAGTGCTCAATATTAAACTGATGTTTAGGAAAG
Organism: Formicarius rufipectus; assembly: GCA_013399695.1. Lineage (NCBI taxonomy): Eukaryota > Metazoa > Chordata > Aves > Passeriformes > Formicariidae > Formicarius > Formicarius rufipectus. The sequence continues at coordinate 2,506,383 of VXAU01001886.1, read as the reverse complement.
TCAGATTAGACAGTGACCTGTAAATTATCAAAGAAGGCTCATATCCTTTTGCTGGAGAGGATGATTCCGACACACCAATGAGCTTCAGGAGAAACAACAACATGTATGAGGCAAGGACAGGATAAGCTACTGGTTTCCTTAGTTTCCTTTTAATAATGTTCTAATATGAAACACAAATTGCCCTCTTCCAAATAGAATTTAAGTCCAAATAGACAGAATTTTATATAAGTGGTCACTCATAAGGAATTGAAGTATGAAAGAACACTGGGAACACAAAAAAAATCACAGGAAAAAAAATAGGAATAAGCAATGTAAATAACTCTGAGAAAACTACTAACAGCAATGCTGAACAAAAAATAACCAAGGCAAATATACAGTTGCTGTAGAAGAAATGCCAGCAGCAAAGTAGAAGAACAATATCAAGAAAATACAATCAAGGAATTGCTTCAGGAGAAAAATGGACTGCAAAATGCTAAGCAAATGTTAATATAAGAAGTAAATATCTGGAGAGAAGTATTGAGATGATCTCCTTACATAATGGCACTGACATATTTCACTGGGATGTACAGAAATGCTCTGCCCTTTAATGTGTTTGAGATGAGATTTCAAATTCAGTGGAGTTTTTCATTGCTTGCTAAAAATTACACCATGTATGCATCTAAATTATTTGGTTAAAATACCTTAAAATGCAAATTTCTATAAACTATTAGCCTCTGAAGGTAGAAGACAGACAGGGATAAAGATAATTGATCTTTCAAAATGCTCAACCAGTTTAAAATTCTTTGCTACTCTTCAGTGGAAAAATAAAGAAATTGTCTCATGCCATTATCATATTCTGTCTGGTTTCTCTTAAAGGAGGAAAAATAGAGGATTTTCTAGCTTTATGGTTTCCATGATAAACCAGATATTATGTTTCCAACATAAATCAGATTTTTTTCTAAAAAATCAAAAGCCTAAACGTAGAAATTCTCTGACAATTATATTGAACTTCCCATACTAATATTTTTGTTTCAAAACATAATGAGATAATTCCTTGTGTAAATAATCCTGGACACTAAACATATCCAACTGCTAAAGATTTCCTAAGAGGAATCAACATGCAATGCAAGTTACCAAGAAGTGATACTCATCCCTCATCTAAAAGATTATCTATACGCATGTTCAATACGTTAAATATTTAATATTAATGTGCAAAAGGAAGCTACACTTATTACAGAATTCAAATAAATCCACAACCAGCCAGCAAGTGGGCAGAAGAGCAGGCAAGAACACTGCAGGCATTTCATCCGCACTCTGCTAGATGCCAAAATTCAGGATAAAGTGCTCATTTCTCCAGGTGCCAGTTTCTTCTCCTGACCTCCTCATGGCCACAGCAGCAACAGGACCCAGCTTATGGAGAAAGAAGGGGTTCGGTACATTCCCACTTCTGCCAAAGTGAATTATGAACTCAGCATGTCAGGAATCCACAGCAGTTCCTTTCTTTTCTTGGAGTCTCCCATTAATGTGAACTAACCAGTTCCCTAATGCAGAAGGAAAACTAATTTAGGTTGCTCCAGTCTTGCTGATTAGCCTAGTAGTTAATATTCCTGTGCTTGAGGACAACAATAAAAAAAGGTTTAAACCTGGGCTATTGTTTCCATATGATGCTTTTTCCATATTTCACTATGCGTCAGAAGACTACGTTTTAAACCAAGTTTTGGTTATTTAACCATTTAAAAAGAATACAACAGTATTTTTTTTTAACTTTCTAAAGTCAGAGATAAAGAACTACAATGAATTCACATACTGCCCAGAAAAATGACTTAAGGCAAAACAGAAATCCTTGCTCACCAATGATGAGAAATTGCATCAGAACACCTCCACTGCTAATCATTAAGCTCCTTAACCAGAAACACAGAACTTTGCTTTCCACAGTGCCACAGAACACAAACTGCATTTACAGCACCCAAATAACACCCACCAGGCGGCAGCAGGACCAAGCAAACCACAACACGGGCTCACAGCAGAGAAAGCTGAGCAAACCTGTAATTCCTCTAAAGCCACTCTTCACGTTTAACATTTACTTTTGCACTTCATTTCACTGTCTAACTTGAGTATGACCAAACACTTGGGAGTCTCAGATTCTCATAGTATTGTTCTGTTTGGCACTGGAAGAAAATACAACCTAAACAACTCTGTTTACTCAGTTAGTGTTTTCTGTAAAATTGTACAGTTTTAGCATAAAAAGGATTCAGTTCTACACCTAGCAGGTTGGTGTTACCCCAAGGGATCATTCATGTCAATTGAGCAGAACTTCGGCTTTCCCACTGTTATCTTTCATACACAAAGTATTTTTGGTGACAAGTTTTGAACACTCAGATGAGCCAGTGAAATGAGAAACCACAGTTGATACACAGCATTTCAAAACCCAAGAGAACTCAAAACCAAGGACTATATTTCTAGCCTCAGTAATATGGTTAACATCTTCCACACCAGGATTCTGAACTGTCACTCTATGCTGGTGTGCTTAATGACCCCAAAATCTCCAATATTTCCAAATTTAGAAGTCCAATAAAGCAAGCCTAGCCAAGCCTTACAAAAATTAGTCATAACCTCTCGAATTTCAGTCTCTAAAACCATGCACTAGTTGTCCAACATTACCCATCAGAATGGGGGAAATATTTTCAAAATGTATCTATCAAGACTTGTGAATGGCAAGAAACACAAAATGGGCCAATTATATCTACTTTTTTATCTTTTTAATTATGTAGATTGCATTTACTTTCCTTGAACCTAAACCCCAGTATGTTTTAAAGAACTTTGATAATCATACTGATCATAAAATCATACTGATTTTACTTTCTTACATGACCACTTTTTGCCAACACTTCAACATCCCTCATAGCAGCAGAATGAAATCCCTTGCAACTTCTAGTAGTAAATATCTGATAAAATTACTTCATACCTGATTTCACACACAGTAAAGCAAGTTAAGGTGGTAGTCCTAATGAATAAAGCAGGTTGAACACCAACTGCAATATCAACTAATTTCTACAGTTTTATTTCTAATATAAATGATGGAGTGAAGCTCAAACACTTTCATTTCCTACCAATTATTTAAGGTTGGATTAATGCAACAAACATCAGCATATTTACAGGACAATTAGTGGAATATTATTATTTCAACATACAGCCAGTACCACTGCACAATATAACAGTGTCACCAATTACTGGAGCTGTCTCTTACTATTGCTACTATGCCTATGAAGACAAGAATCTACAGTCAAGAATGACAAGATCCAGCCAGCATAAAACTAAAGCAGCATCTAGTGGGAGCGACTCCAGTCCACGTCAAGGGGTTGGAATGGGATGATCTTTAAGGTCCCTTCCACCACAAACCACTCTAGGAGTCCATGAAGATGAGGTGCTGTCCCCCCCACTCCTGTTTCCCAGCTGCACGCACCAGACCAGGCTTCATTTCATCTCCATTTCATCCATTTCCCAAAGACCACCACACACCTAGTGCTGCTAGGGGGGGGGAAAAAAGGGGGTGGAGCAAGAGGATCACACTTCTCTGCTGGAAAAGGCAGGGTCTGAGCCCTCGAGCAGCCAGATGCGCTGACGAGGGGCAGGATCAACACTACCAGAACGACACGGCCGTGCCCGGGGGTGCGAGGGGCCCGGGGCTACGCCGAACCAGCCCGCGCTGCCCCGGGGAGGCCTTCACACAGCGCCGGGGCACACACCGGCACAGCGAGGGCAGCCCCCGCGGAGACACCCGCGCTACCCTCCCGGAGCCCTCCGTGGGCCCCGCAGCGACACGAGCGGGCAGCGGGAGGGCCCAGCATCCGTCCCCGCGCTCAACTGAGCACGGCCCGGCGGTGGGGAGGGGACACCGTTACCCGAGGAGCATCTTACACCCCCTCCTCCCCCTCAGGGCCCCGCCCGAAGCCGCCCCTCACTCACCGCGGGGCGGGAGCGCTCGCTCGGGCCGCCCTCACCGGAAACCGCCTCAGCAGGGCGGGCGCCGGGCAGCGCTGTGATTGGGTGGGCGGGAGGCGGGCAGCTCTGTGATTGGGCAGACGGGGCCGAGCTGCGCTGTGATTGGGCAGGCAGGGCGCAGCGCGGGGTCTGATTGGTCAGTTCGAAAGGCGGGCGGCGCGCGGCGGGGCCTGGGGCCGCAAGGCGGGAGCGCTGAGGGACGGCCGAGCCGGGCCCGGCTGTCACTGCGCCCCTCACGCTGCTCTCCTCGGCCCGGAGGCTCCGCTCGGCTTCCGCTGCTCCCTCACGGCGCTCCCCTCGGCCCGGGGGGTTCCGCTCGGCTGTCACTGCTTCCCTCACGGCGCTCAGCTCGTCCCGCAGGTCTCCGGCGGTCCCCGCTCGACCCCGGGGGTCCCTGCGCACCCGGGCCCCGGACACTCCTCGGACCGGACAGGTAGAACCAGCCCCCGGTGAGACCCTGCGCCCCGTCGCTCCGCTGGCGCCAGACCTCAGGTAGGGAGGGAAACTTGGGAGGGCGGGGCTGAGGTCACTGGGGTTGTTGAGGAGGGAGAAAAGGGGACTGAGGGGTGAGGAGCTCATGGCAGGTTAGAGCTTCCTCGGGAGGGGCAAGCACTGTTTTCTCTGGCAGGGGCTGTGTCAGGGAGGGTTAGGCTGGATACCTGGAAAAGGTTTGTCCCCCAAAGGGTGGTCGGGCACTAAACAGGCTCCTCAAGGCAGTGGGCACAGCACTACGGCTGGCAGAGCTCAGGGAGTGTTTGGGTGACCCTCTCAGGCACAGGGTGTGATTCTTGGGGCTGTCCTGTGCAGCGCCAGGAGCTGGACCGTGATCCTCGGGGGTCCCTTCCACTCAGAATATTCACTGCTTCGCCAATAACACAACCCCCTGACAGAGCCTGACAGGAGCGTTTAGACAACACTCTCAGGCACAGAGTGCGATCCTTGGGGTGTCCCGTGCGGCTCAGAATTTGGACTCTGTAAGACTTGTGGGTCCCTTCCAACTCAGAATATCCTGCGGTTCAGTCATTCTATGAGAGGCACTGCAGAAGCTTTTTAACTCGCTGTTGTTGGTCTGTCTAAATCTGCGGTCGTGCCACTTCCAGGACTGACAGCAGCGTGTTTGCCAGTCGTGCCGAGGTGCAGCTCTGGCATCGTCAGAGGGGGCGGATCTCCTAAGCCGCCTCGTGCCTTGATCTTCAGCCTCTCAGCTTTTCCGGGGGCTCCATCATGGACGAAACTGTGGCTGAATATATCCGAAGAACTGTGCTGAAAATCCCACGGGATGAAATCAAGGAGATGCTGCAGAAATGGGGCTTTCTTTCCGAGGCACAGCTGCAGACTCTCAACTTCCATCAGATGAAGGATAACATTTCTCAGGAAGTCATGCAACTCTGTGAGGTACATACTTCTCCTTTGGGAGCTGTCAGTGACGTACAGGATGCATAAAAAGAAAACACATTCACCTTTGACCCTAACACAATATCAAATGACAGTTTGTTGCCTGGAAAATGTAAAGCTGAGCTGGTAATAGCATCAGTTTTGCCTGGTTTATAGGAGTGTAGAACTGACCTATACTAAGTATGAAAATACATGTTTTGAGCTCTAAGTTATACAAGTTAGATTAAAGCTCAGTATGTTAAACCTTTGAAAACTGGGTGTATTTCTAAATTGTGAAATAAAGGCTCATCCTGATTTAAATCTATTTAGTATGGGTAATGATAGCACTAGTTTATATATTAGACTTTTAAGAATTTTTTTTTTTTAATTTCCTTAGTTAGAATTACTTCCATTCAGCATACTATAAGCAAAAAAATTTATCTAACTCCGATTTTGGTGTACCAAGACCTATATGTAAGAGGAGTCTTTATTATATCATAATGCAGATAGATAGAGTTATTACTGATTTATCTTGAATTCTATAGCTTTTTGTATCATTCCCTTTGAATCTCATGCTCAAAGATTAATTACCTGGAGTGTAGATCAAACTGCAGGCAAGAAACTACTGGGTTATTCTCCTAAGATAGCAAATGGCATAATTTAAAATAACATTTTTTCTGAAACATTTGTATCTCAAAGTTGTCATGAAGTTTCTTTAAAATCTTTTAATGCTGTAAGGGTTAAATAAGGAGAAACCAAGGAGGTTAAAATTCAGTGAAATACTAGTCAGTGTGTAATGTCATGAATACCCATTAATTTTGCTTTCTAATTGCTGTGTATGATGCTATTAGGACAATGTTCTTGAAGCCTCTGCAGAGGAACAGTCAAACCTTGCTGAAACAGTTTTCATTATTGATGTCTCAGAGCTCAGTTGTGTGTACCCTGGGACCAGGTGTGGTGTCCTTGAGGAGAGTGCACATGCTGTGGACTTCATTTAAACTACCAATATGGAGGTTTTTCTTATGCTTAATAGTGTGATGGAGCATTCTGGACCTGCAGTTCACCATGCACTATTGTTCTTTCTAGGAAAATTCTGCAGACATAAAGCAAGCAGCTGTTCTAGACATAATTTGTAAGTAAAACATAAATCAGAATGACATTTATTTTTTCTGAGTGACTTGATAATGCCCTTAATTACATAGTGACTGCCCCGGTGCAGTACAGTTGCATTTGGTGTAAGCAGAACTCAAAATCAACAAAAGCATATTTGCTTCTTCTGAGTTCTAAATAGATTTAAAGTGTTTTAAGCCACAGCCAGCACAGTTATAAATACAGAGATAGGTTTGTCTCTAGTGTGCACCAAACCCTAAAGTCAGTAATTCCATGCTCCAACAGGGAGTGACAAAAACTATCAGCAAATCATCCAGCTGGAACTCTTAACTCAATATTAATTCACAGCTTGATTATATAATAATTTAAATCTCAAGGTTTCTTTTAAGTCTACACACCTTACATCTGAGTTTTGGTCACTTTAGGTAAAACACTTAAACACTGAACCTTGGAGATGCCCTTTATTGGCTGCTCACTGAGTTAAAAAACAACTTCCCATCTCTTTTAACAAAAAACCTGTTCTGCTTTTTGTTTACTATGAGTGGTAGTTTAAGAATGCTGAATAAATTGCTTTGCATTATCAGAAGTAATCTTTGTTAAAGTACTCTGTTTGTAAAAGTTTTGTAAAATTCTTTATTCCTTTACTCTTTGATAATACATTATATTGAGCAATTCCTATTTTTCTTAGACAACCACATCTACCACAACAAAAGAATGTGGAGTGTTTATCAGATGAGAAAAACAGGTAAAATGTCTTTCCTTGCTGTCATCCCACAGTTCTCAGCAATGTAGTGTTGTGCTGCCTCATAGCCCACATTTTAAACATAGTTTCGTATGGATTTCTTCTGTAGAGATATTTTCAACATTTTACTGCAGCCTAGTATGGATTTTTCAATGGAGATATCCTAAATGTCTTTAGAATAGTTTCTATTAATTTCTCAAGCAATTACTAGAAATTTGTAACTACTAATTAAATATTAACCTTTATATAGCAATAATGAGGGTCACACTTAACATACAGATTTTTGCATAAGGTTATGCAACTTCAGCTTTTTCTGCTTTCAGCAAAACTAAAACATATCTGAACTAGTTCTTTTGCAGACAATTCTAATTTCTGGGTTGACTTTTTTCTCATGGAACAGGAGAAGAACTGGAATATTTTGACTTAACAGATTTCAAAAAAAAATTTAAAAGAAGACTTCGATCAGCCTTGAAAAATGTAAGAATAAATTCATTCTTAATTTTGTTACACAGCTTTGGTGTCAATATGTTGTTTTCCTAACCTTTCCTTACAGTTTGTGCCAAAAGTTAAATGGAATTATTCATTTGGGAATGCTCGGAACTGCAGGTAAAATGTATTGCGTGTCTGTTCTAGCATTTCCCTCCAGCATAACTTCACGGTTATTCTGGAGGGAAATAAAGTGTAAGTTTGCCCTAAAATGTGCCTGACTTCAAGAAAGGTAGCATGCTCGTGTCTTCTTAGCAAATCTTTGCTCTACTTGAGTGTACTTGTTGCCTCAGTAAGTTGATGTTGCTTTGCCTGTTACTCAATAAAAACACACAGCAAATATAATATTAAACAGAATAGAGGGTGTTTGAAGTAGCCATTAAGCAGGACAGGACAGTTCACTTATGATTCAGAACAGTAGCAACATTTTATTCATTTCCTTTTAGTTCTGGTTTTGAAATTGCATTTTATGATGACTGTGTGAACTTGGCTCTGGTATTTCTTTACAAAATGACTGAAAAAACACTGTCAGTAGCAAGAAGCAGTTTCTCGACAGCAGAAATGAGCATGCTAAGAAAAAAATTGGAAGGGAATACTCTCACTTTTTTAACCAAACAATTTGCAGAAGCCTTTTCTTCCTTTAGTTCACCAGCTTCATGTAGGCAAGGTAATAGAAAATGCCTCTGGTTAATGACCCACATCAGTCCCTGACACCCAGTGGATTTCCAATGACAACAACTACAAATCAGGCTCACAGCCAATCAGCTGCAGCTCACATCACTCTCTTAAAAGAAAGTTTTGCGATATTTTTGTTAAAAAAATAAAATCACAAAACCTTTGAGAAGTATTGTTGGCCCAGCAATTTCAACAGTTTATGTCCTAGTGAGTCTTAAAGCTTGGCCACATGTGCCTCAGTCAAAAGGTGAGTTCTTGTTCTATTTTCATTTTTAAAAGGAATTCTTCCACTCTAAAGTCACCCAGATTGAACCAGAGTAAACAAGGAGCAAATCTACAAGAAGAGGAAAGGGAGTCTTCAGAGTTCTGGTGGTGTATTCTTGAGCACTGATAAATATTATATCCTGGTCTAAAATCACAAGTTGATGGAAAGTTTAATTTCTAAAAAAAATAGGCATATTGGAGTTATTGCCACTAGGCCTCCATCTAAACAGGCATCTTTGCCTGTTATTTTTCCAAAAGAGGAATCAAGGCTTTTGTAATAACCTATTTTTATTTTCACCCTTCAGAAGAAAATGTTTATTAGAGAGGAAGAAAAGTAATATTAAAGTTAGAAAGATGATCCTTCTCTTTATCCCAGTTTGTGAGGTTGTTTTTTGGTGGAAGTTTGATTTAAATACAATCCTGACCACACTTAGTGGGTTTTGTTTCTTATTCAAGCAATGGTGTACAAAATTATGGTTGGGTCTTGGGGATAAGAGATAAAATCTTTATGAACACCTAAATGTGTTCGTAAATCAAAGCTTTTCCTTTTCTATCAGGTCACCATCACCTTCAAGGAATATGAGGATAATGCAATCTGGATTAGAGTTGCCTGGGGAACACCACACAGGAAACCAAACCAGTACAAACCCAGCTATGTTGTGTACCACTCCCAGACTCCCTATGTCTTCATTTCTGCCTCAGTGCTGAAGAGCAATTTGCCTCTGCTGTGTCAGGTACAGAATAGAACTGCCTAGACCCTCCCTTGTCATGCAGAGCTGTAATTGTGTTAGCTTTTAAGAGGGCAGGTAAAGATTCCTCAGTGAACTTACTACATTACATATATGTTTTTTTTTTATCCTTAGCTCGTGATAAAAATGGAGCAAAGCCCAAATCTTTGGATTCATGCATTGTGAATAAATTCAGTTTATTGGTTTTTTTACTGATCTCAAATTGTTCTAATTTCTTAACCAAGTGTGAGGCAGTATTTGATGAAATTGCCTCACAGAAGTTGAAGAATGTGGCATTGACACAGTCAACTTGAAGAACTAAACGTGATCTCATCAGGGAATGCTGTTGATTAGTTTTAAAAGTCATTTTCTGTTAACTTGTGATCAGCACTGGCAGTGTTTTTTTTCTAGCAAACTTCTGCAGTAGTATTTTAAATATTTTATTATTCTGTTTGTTTATTTTTCATCTGGTAATCCTGTGAACACTCTTAAATATTAACCCAAGCTTAATAACCATCTATGCAACAGGTTTTTTTAGATATGAGAATCCTGCTAGTTAAAGGGAAGTTGCTTACCTTGAAACAAAAACATCACAATGTCCAGAAATACTGTATTTTTGACATATTATAAACACAGTGATGATTAAGAATGATGTTAAAACAATTTCAATTTTTATTTAAAGGCCCTGATTGTTGCTTCCAATTACCATGACATCCGTGAAATGGAGCTTCGAGGTCATTCTTTAAACTCCCTTAAAGATATTGTGTTTAAGAGATATAGCCAGGTGAGCCACAAGATAAGTTTTGCTTTTCGTTTCAGGCTTAGTTCTCACCCCCTAGCAGGGGGAAAAATTCACCTCTTCCAAGAAACCATCAAGTTAAAATAATATTGAACTACTGAGGTGGACAGCCTTTCATGAAGGTAACATTACAGTGGGGATGTGATCACTTGGTATCCCACCTACTCTTTATTATTGTCATTCCTGATGGCTAAACTCAGATTAAAAATTATAGGAACTATTCAGTTCTAGGACTTTTTTAGCATCATTCCCAAGGCTTCTTAGAGCCATGACTTGAAAGCTGTTAGAATAGGTACTTAGTCTGCTTGTCCATGTAAAACTTTTAAATAGGGAAACATTACCAAATATGAGACAGGGTTTTTTTCCCCTCAAAATTAGGTTGGCTTTCTGAGTTCTAGTAATGGCCAAAAATCGGAAGAACACTTTTAGAATGAGAAGTAAAAAGAAATCTAGAAAGTTCAGAGTGAACTAAAACTTTTTTCCTTTCTCTCCATTTAGAACTTCCAAACTTATTGTCCAAAACCTCAACAGGCAAAGAATGTAGAACAAGAAAGTGGTATGTATATTTGAAATGTCATTATTGCTGGCTTGTGAAATGAGATTCATAATAGGAAATGTATATGTATGACATTCCCAGGGCATTATCCATCCCTGGTGCCATAATACTGGCTGTCACTGGGAGAGGTCAGTATTCCCACATGGCTGGCATTGGACACAGGAAACCAAGAGCACTCAGTGCCCAGTGTATTAAAGTAGCTTGTGTTTTTCTCTTAGTAAGAACTGAAAATACAAGTATAGAAACAACTACCTTATCAAAAAACACATTGTTGTGATGAATTCATAAAAATTATTATGTTCAAATTTTTCCTGGAGTAATCTGATCAGAAAAAGAGTATTGCAGCAGCTGACAAAGTTGTCTTTTTTGTTTTCTCTACTCTTTTCCCCTGCAGTGGATTTAAGGATAGTTCATGAAAACAGAAGTGAGAAAGAGAGAATCCAGAGAGTGAACCAGGAGGCTTTTGGTCATGGTCCCCAACCAATACTCCAATTTGCACACTATAAGGTAATAAAAGCAACCCATTTGGGATTTTTTATAATGTAGTTAAGCTAAAGTTAAAACAGAAGAAATACTTTGCTTTTTTAACCTTTATGGAGGACATTTTAAAATAAATAAGCTAAAAGTCTCTCTAAGAAACAGATCTGCATTGAAATTTGGTCAGTCTTAGATCATGATTCAGTCTTTCAGCCTTATGAACTCAGCATTTTGACTTGTTTTTGTAGCAAAGGTAGACATGGACCAGCAGTGCTTTGGAGCCTGAGCAATTAGGGTTGTTTGAAACACATGTGAAGCTCCCTCTCCGTGTAACACCATAATTAACTCCTGAACGATGCACTGGTGTTAGCTGATGATCAGATATATTGGCAGTTTTAAGAGATAACGTTTTACAATATTATTGAACAAGCTGCTCTTTCAGCAGAAAACTGCCACATGGTGGCACCCTCTGATTTTATTACAACATTCCTCCAGCTGAAATCAAGCTAATATTACAAATGAGAAACAATCTTACTGCATATTACATTTACACATTTAAATATAACACATAAACAAGTAACATGTATAACATATAAATAAAATTTATTTGTTGCTTACACTCACTGGTTCAATTTTGTATTAACAGCTTGAGACAATGTTTAAAAGTGATCCTAAAATGGATGTTTTGGATAAAAAAGAGCCATTCAGATGTATGGTCAAGTTTTCCAGTCCACACCTTTTAGAATCACTGAAATCCTTGGCACCAGCAGGTAAGTGTCCCAAGTCTATAAAATTGAGGGGAAAATCCACTTTTAATTTTTTTGTCATCTTACATTCTGCTTGTATCTTGCATGAGGGAGAAACTTTATAGTTTGTTTAGAAATAGATGCAAATGTAGTAGACTAAAAATATTACCACTCTAAAAACTTATGTCTAAATACTTAAGTTTTGTTTGTTGTTAAAAATTACTAGTTTGTGCATGGGTACTCAAGCTGTAGTTTTAGTGTTTTAGTTTTGTATTTGAGTTTTATAACTCTTGTGAAAGGTGGATAGTGGTTGAGTACAGCAATAATTATCTGTCTTTCTCTTTCCAGGTATGGCTGATGCACCACTTTCACCCCTCCTTACATGTATACCACAAAAAGCAAGGAATTATTTTAGAATAAGAGAGAAAAAAGGGTTATTTCCAGAAAGTTTTGTAAGCCCTTAATTTAGAACTGATTCATAGAGAGAGATGGAACTCATTTATTACTGGTATTAATCTAAATAGTCATAAAATTTACCACAGTCTTTAAGAAAATAACTTATTCTTTGGTAGTACCCTTAAGTTTTTTCCAAATTATGGCTGCTTTGAATTATTTTTCCCACATTGTCTTTAACAGAAGTTAGCCCTTAACCAATAAAAAAAACTAATTCAAAAGTGTAAACAGAAGTAGTGGTTATTTTAAATTTATTTATTTATTTATTTAACTGCACTTAACCGTGCATTTAACAGTATTTGTGAAGTTAAAGCTTAATGAAGACACAATAACAGCTGTAGCTATTCCGTTTGCTGTCACAGCTGCAGGTGTCTGTGATATTCTAGGTGGCCCTTCTTATTTTGGCTCCAGTTCAGAATGTAACCGAGCACCTGCCCTATTTTGAACAGATGAAAAGCCTCATTCAGATGGGTGGGACTCCCTGTCTGCAGGTCAGGCAAGTTTTTATGGAAGGAGATGAAGATTGTATTCCAAGACCAATCTAGGGCATGGGGAGGAAGGGACTTTTGGAATATAGATGTCAGCTAGACGCTTCCATCCAGCTTTAGGAGGTACTAGTTCAGTTTCAAAGACCTTTTCACCAAAGGCAACAGCCAGTAACAAGTCCTTGAAAAAGAAAAGTCTGTCTTGTTGATATTAATGTCTTATGAAACTTTATGCTGGAGGAATACAATGAAACAGGTTGCACTTTTTTTTTTTTAAGAGTATTGCAATTAATTTTTGATCCTTTTGAAATCCTTTCATGTTGCCACTTCTTTGTGTTTGGGGACAAATATTGCAGAATCAAGATGGCAACAGTCATAAATCCAAACAACTTTGCATTGGAGTTCTTTAGAGTTGGTAAACGTTGGTAATTGTGTAGATAGTTGCTGCATTAGTTTTTTGAGATGGATTTGATCCAAAGATTCAGTTACAGTGTAAAAACCTTTGTCTTTAATTCCCTTGTTTGGACAGTTTTATGTGTACTTTGTGTATGTGGCATTTCCAAATCACTTTTGATGTTTCAGTGTGCAGAGGCAGCCTTATTTTGAGAGGTTGTATGGGCATGTTTTTGTTTTCAAACTGTAAATAAATGTGTGCATTAAGTTCTCATAAAAGTTTGTTTGGTCTGACTTAGAAACATGACTTATCATATGCTGATGTTTGGTTTTTTCTCTATAACTCACACTTGAAAAGGGGTTAGTTTAGGACTGTCTGCTAGTGATATGGTTTTTAGGAATCCACCTCTATGATTTAAATGTTAATTTGACAAAATAATTAATATTAGGATTCTGAAAGAATTCCAGGGTTTATGTGATAGACATGAAGAGTTGGCTTTTAATGTGTCTCGCTCACCCTCACAGAGCCTTCCAGTACTCAGATCCATTAAGATTCCACTCTGCATTTCACTCCGTGCAACTTGTTCTTCCTAATGCTCTCCCCCAAATAATTTAAATGGCGGAGATGACAATGACTTACCATAAAGGTGAAGTTCCCAAATGCTCTAGAACACTGTGAGTACCTGGCCTACTGCCTGTGCTTGCCTCCTTTCTGGGAAAGGCTGGCTCCATCCCCGTTTTAACAACCAAAACACTGCTATCGCTGATTTTCAGAGGTATGTCTCATCTCCAACTTCTTATAAACAGAAATATTACAGGTACTATGCAGCACTTCCAGGCAAGCAGGTGTGTATTGTCAGAAAACACATCTGCAACTCCTGGGTTCCTTCGTGCTGAGATGGTGTCCCCACTGAAGAAGGTAAGGCAAAGGGGGAATGTGGAGACCAAACTTGTCTTCCCCAGTCCAGCTGGTCTCTTCTAGTGAGCTGGAAGTTTGGAGGTGGGAGTAGATGACCTCTAAAGGTCCCTTCCAACCTAAACTATTCTGTGATAATCCCAAGCAGCAGAACCATGTGTTGGTGAGGGGACAAGAGCTGCAGGATGGACATATACGGCATAACCCCTCCCCAATAAACAGGGTACATATTGTCCTTTAACTTGACAAGTTATAGGAGAAAAACCACAGTGTTGTGTCATTGGCAAATCACTGAATATTCTGAGTGGGAAGGGACCCCTGAGGATCAAGGTACAGCTCCTGGCCCTATACAGGACAGCCCCAAGAATCCCACCCTGTGCCTGAGAGGGTCACCCAAACACTCCCTGAGCTCTGCCAGCCGTGGTGCTGTGCCCACTGCCCTAGGGAGCCTGTTCAGTGCCCGACCACCCTCTGGGGGACGAACCTTTTCCTCATACCAACCTCAACCTCCCCTGACACAGCTCCAGGCCATTGCCGCAGCTCCCACCACTGGTCAGCAGGGTCCATCTGCGGTTCCCCCAGCAGCGCTCCCTGCCTTGCCTTGCGCGCGGCGGGGGGCGTGGCCGTGCCACGTGCCTCATGAATATTCACAGAGGGCAGTGCTGATTGGCCGCCGGGCCCGGAAGGGACGCGGGGGGCCGAGCAGCTGACAGTCAACATGGCGGCGGCGGCCGGGCGGCGTGGCGGGGGCTTAGGGCGGCCCCCCGCGCCCGGCAGCGCCAGGGANAGGGGACGGCCCGCCCGCCGCAGAGCTGGTGCGGCCCTCGGTCACAGAGCTGTCCCAAGTGCGGACCAACATCCTCTGCACCGTACCCGGCTGCGGGAAGGTGCTGCCCAACAGCCCGGCCCTCAACATGCACCTCAGCAAGGCGCACCCGCTGCAGGTACCGCCGGGAGGCCGCACCCGCCCCGCGGGGCTCTGCCACGGCCGCGCTCCGGGCAACCGCTGTGACGGGGGTTGGGTCACCGCAAGGTGTGATTCCTCAGGCTGAGGAGAGCTGGGAGAATTCTGAGGGAATCTGAGGGAACCGGGATTGCTCAGCTGGGAAAACAGAGGGTTTGGGGGTGATATAATTGGGCCTTCCAGTGCCTGAAGGGAGCTCACAGGAAAGATGGGGCAAGGCTGTTTACAGTGGCAAGACAAGGGGGTTCGGACTGAATAGAGTAGGTTTAAATTAATTATTAGGGAGAAATTCTTCTCTCTGAGGGTGGGCAGGCCTTGGCACAGGTTGCCTAGGGAAGCTGTGGTTGCCCCATCCCTGGAAGTGTCCAAGGCCAGGTTGGACGGGGCCTGGAACAACCTGGGCTGGTGGAAGATGTCCCTGTCCATGGCAGGGGGTGGAACGAGATGAGCTTTAAGGTCCCTTCCAGTCTAAACCATTCCAAACGGGAATAACAAAGTGTTTTTCGTTGTTTAAATTTCCCCTGCAGGTGTGTGTGCATGGGCTGACCAGTCGCGTTGAGGATTCCTCTAAAATTACTTACAGAAAATAACCAATTTTGTACGTTGTTGTAAACGTACCCCAGGCTGTCCTAAGCTCTTCGGGGCTCAGCTTCTGTTGTTTCTCTTGCTTATCACTTATCTCTCTGCAGTGAAACTTTACAGCCCCACTTACGAGGTGCTGTGTAAATTCACAGCGTTTCGTCCTTATCAGCCGACAATCCGTCTTCGCCCCAGCGCCGAGGGCTGTTCGGTGGCGGGTTTGTTTGTTTTTTAAAAACGTCTGAAACGTCTAAGCTGAAAAAATTAAAAAAAAATTAAATAAATTAAAAACAAACAAACAAACAAAAAAACCACAAAAACAACCAACCAACAAACAAACAAACAAAAAACAGATGGATGCCATTTTGGAAACAAGCCCTCATTTCCATCGTCCTCCTGAGAAAGCAGCATGTGCTGGGGGGGAGGAGAGCCAGAGTTCAGCGGGCACGCCTTGGAGTGTGCCCCGTTCGGAAAGGTACCCATGCTGCTCCCACAATCACAGCACAAATCCTCTGCCTGGAGAAGTTCAGCTGCAGCGTTTGTAGCTGCCTTCTGAAAGTGCAGCCTCAGCAGTCACACAATAACCAGCCTTGTTTTGTGAAATGGTTAATTGCAGAGTCCAGCGTGGGTTCCACGTGCTCCCCGGTGAGGAACAAAAGGGAGCAGTGTCCCCTGTGCTCCCTGTCTCCAGGGTGGTTTCATTTCATTTCCTCACAACAGCAGCTTCAGTGGGGGTTACGTGTTAGATCTCACGTGTTTGTCTGAGGGGAGGTACAGCAGGAGTTGAAAGTGTTGTTTTGGGTCAGCAGAGGCATTTTGGTTGAGCTGATGCTCGGAGTGGGCAGTGCAGCTGGTGGGTAATAGAGCCCAGGGTGTGACGGGTGAGGAGGTGCTGCTTTCTCACCCAGCTTCTGGTGACCAGCTCTGGTGCCTTGTGCAATTCTACCTTGTTTGATACCCCAAATTACAGGATCTTGTGATAGCTTGGAATAAATACTAAAATATGGAGGGATGCAGATTCTTAAGAACTTCTTGAATTGCTTCAAAGGCACAGTAATTAAGAGTGAGATGGTGTTGAGAATTAAGGGAGACTAAATAGTTTAGTATTGTTATTTCCTTTTAAGAGAGAACTGATTCTCCAGACAAAAAGAATTTAGTAGATTGCATTTGTTAGTGGAACATGAAATTAGTGAAGAGGCAACTTGGCAAATGAGAGGCTAAGAAGCTGTTGGGTAAAGGATAGAAGGTAGTACTGCTGAAGAGAAGGGAGGCTGACTTGGTTACTCTTCATTAATAACAGTAACACCAGTAGAATATTCTGTTACCAAAAACCATGAAGGATTGCCATGGTGGAGGAAAGACATTTCTCTAAGAAGGTGAGAGTACCCTGCAAGAACAGAGTCAAATGCAGCAGTACATGGTTATAGTCCTGTGAAGTGATAACAATTTGATCAGTCCTGGTTTGTAAGAGAAATAACTTCTGATGGGAAACACTTGGGAAAGCAATTTGGTCATACAGGAGTGAGGATTTGGGTTAATGCTGCTGTGAGAAGGGCAGTCCTAAAATGTCAGAGCGGTATTCTCTCTCAGTGCTGTAAGGCAGAAATCTGATGCAAATAAATGAAAGTGACCCCAAAAGAGGTGAAGAACTACTAAGGGTGATGAATGGCAAGTGTGCCCAACAAAGGGAAATTAGAAGAATTTGACTTGTTTGGCCTAACAAAAGAAGATATGATGAAATGTTGATATATAATTTATTTTCTGGTTCCTTGTCTTAATGAAGCCAATAAAGAAATGAGAGCAGTGGGTAGAAAATGACAATACATTAGACTTGAATCTTTCATTTTAATTCTTTGGTCTTTTGTCTATTATTTTATGGGGAGAAGGGGAAGACATCTGTGTAGTTTAAAATGAAGCTAGAAGAGTTCATGTAAAGAAGATTCTCTGGATTCCTGGGATAGCAGGTTTGCTAGTCAGTGGTGAGCTGGAAGGGATGGAGTACCCTTGGAGTTGGTTACCCAAATACTGCACTGCCACAATGGTTTTTATAATGATAGATGCACTTCTCTCCATATGCTATTCCATAAAGACATGTGTGAGCTTCTGCTGCAAAATAAACATGTTTGAAATAGTTGGCTGCAGTCTACTGCAACATGATGTGAAATGAATCCTTTGGAGTAAGCCTTGCTGTGGCAGGATAGCAAGATGTCACAGAGTTCACTTGGACTAAGTCAGTGGCAAGGACTGTTGCTTCCCATTTTCCATGGGGTTGCCACAAGCCATGTCAGTATTCCTTACAGTGCAAGTGCCTGCACTGGGACAAGGTAACTGAACCAGTATCTGCTGGTGATAATTGTGGTGAGTGGATGTTGTAGAGACATGGAATGTAAAATCAGATAAGATATGCAAGGAAGGGTCTTGTGAGAATGTCTGAAATATGACTGGCCAGGTGGGGTTTGAGAAGATGCAAGATTAATCATCAGTCCAGGAGGATTGGGAAGAGGTCAAAACAGGATTGCTGTCCAATATAGGGTTTCTTATAAGTGTAGAGCATCAACTTGTCACAACAAATTTATTGTGGTCTGTGCCGCCAAAGTCTTTGTTCCAGCTGTTAAAAAAGCATCTTACTGATGCTTATAAAGTGTTTTAAACACTTGGTGGTATTCTGTACCTTGGTATTTCAGTAGTCTTAAATAACCTGACTGTGGTTTACCTGTTAAGTGCCTGAACATGTTTCCCAGATTGCCCTGTCTTTTGTTGGGTTGTGACATTAGAGATAACACACTTAATAATTTTTACTTAGGAATAAGTACCTCCATTTGCCACTTAGCATATTGATTTCATGTGAAGTGGGAGAGGCCAAACACAGCTTTGACTTAGTGGCAATTTTTGTTTTCCTGAAGACTTTGAGACTGACATCTGGTCAACATCCTTGTGGGTAAACTCAGGGTTAAAATGTAATCAGAGCTGGAACAACCAGATCTGTTTGAGTCATGTTCCTGTTTTGGGCAGTGCCTGGAGGAGGTACAACAATAATCACAGTGATTATTCAGCAGAGATAAAATAGACCTGTTTATGAATGGGCTGTCTGTGGGGGAAATTGCTGTACATAAAGGTGCTTAGGAGGTTAGATGAAAGCTTCCTTCCTAGAGAATTATTCCACATTTTCTTGATGAAATGGTAGCTGATGCTTTAAATGTTGCTACTTTGAGTATGGTCTGTCGTGAACAAAAGTGAACTTGCAGCAGTGTCAGAAAGTAGCACTGTTGGGTGTGTGGAAATATGAGAGAGATAATGCCTGAAGGGATTGCATTTCTCACAGAGTACCTTAGCTTGAAAAGGGATTTGATGGAAAACAAAAATCATTGCAATATCCCCTTCCTCAGCTTTCAGAATGTGAATTAATTGACTCTCAAAGCAAGGGCTGAGCAGCTCAGAACACAGGGT
Source organism: Formicarius rufipectus (assembly GCA_013399695.1). Taxonomy (NCBI): domain Eukaryota; kingdom Metazoa; phylum Chordata; class Aves; order Passeriformes; family Formicariidae; genus Formicarius; species Formicarius rufipectus. The sequence goes on along the minus strand of VXAU01001886.1, from coordinate 2,487,208 downwards.
GCTATGGGGTTGTGGCTGGCTGTGATGGGGGTAAGCAGTGATCCCCTTAGTGTCCTGGCAGCTGAGCTGCAGACACTGTTGGCTTCACAGGGGAGGACTATTGTGCTTTGTGGGTTCCTTATGTTTGGTGTCGTCTCTGTAAATACAGCACTGCTGGAGCTCTGCTGTAAAATCCACCTTCCACTGACTGTGCTCACTGCCACTGTCCCCCTGCTACAGAAAATCAGGTGCAGAGTTCAGACAGGGCATGGTCTGGGAAATTCTTCCCTGAAGAGTCATCTTGGGGATGCCATCATGGACTACTGGGACTTGGTTGGCCTTCTGTTCAGTCTCAGGGTTCAAGGACACTCAGAGCTACTCTAAGCATCAGATTTATGATAGTTCACTGAATTGTTTGCTTAGACACAGATGTCTGATTCTTCCACTAAGACTCTTTCAGATAAGACATGTCTAGAGCTGTACAGCTTGTCTGGTTCCCATGGCTGCGTCCTCAGCAGGAAAGGATTCTGTGTGGTTGTGCAGTCTGGACAATCCCACTGGTGTATCCTGTTTAATATGGATTTTTGAGGTCCTTTGAGCAAGTTATGTTGTGTTTTTCTAGTATAGACATGTGAGGGTCAGTGAGACAGATCACCTGGAAAGCCCAAGTAGACTGGTCCCTCAGTGCTTGGGGGATCAGAATTTGCATACCAGTTGTTTCATAGGCATAAGTGAGATTTGGTTTATGATCTAAATTAAGTGGCAGAGCATATTTTATTTTTCATTTTGTTAACAAGTAAACTCAAAATAGTGCCAACAGGATTCCAGCATCACAGAGGTGTTGTGTTACACAGTGACTATTCTTAAGGGACCTTCAAGTGCTGTGCTACTAACGAGTAAAACCACATGGACTCAGCAGTCTTAGAGTAGTATCTGTATGGAAAAGTTTTTTGGATCAAAAAATACAAACCATGGTTTTAATTGGCTTGGGGCAGCGAGTGCCTTGGGAAAAGGAAATAGTACAGTACCACTGCTCCACAGAGCTCCTTGGAATTGCACTTGGTAATTTGGATGGGGATGTTTGCAGAGTGGCACCTACAAAGGGGAAAAACTCCAGCTGAACTTTCAAATAACTTAGGAAAATGCCTTCAGCTCATTGAGGTGTGTAAACCCAGTGAGCCATGGTTGGTATGTACTCTGAATATTGTCTTTAATATGCAAACCCGTAGAATTGTCAACTTCTCAACTGATTCTCTTTCAGGATGGAAAACTTAATGCACCAATAAGGAAGGGTTTGAAAACTTCACAGAAATTCTACTGCTGTCCTATTGAAGGCTGCCCTAGAGGACCAAACAGACCATTTTCCCAATTTTCTCTTGTAAAACAGGTATTCCTGTTTCCTGAAGTATTTTCACACCAGTTTAGCCCTAACTGTCTCTATTCCACTCTTGCTGTCAGATATCATCAAAGCCCCTCAGCATATGTCCAGAAGTTAGAGGACTGTATGCAGAAACTCCAGATGTGCATATGGTTAATGAATTTGCATGTTTGCATGTCATTATTAGAGGACTTGACCCTTCTGATCAGGCAGATGCCACTGTGTTCTGTTGAACTAGAAGATAGCCCCTTTCCAGAGATTAAATAGATGGAGGAAGATCAAAGAGGAGGGGAAAAAAAAATCACAGCAGCAACCAATAAATGTTTAAAATGTGGCTGATGCTTTCAACTTGCTTTTTCAAGTGGTCAAGAATTAAGAGTTTCTCTCTGCTTTAATATCAAAATACATTTGTTACCTGTTTAAGAAAACATGTAAGAAATGTTTTCTGAATGAGTGAGCAAAAAGAGCACTGTGCTGCTGCTGGTTACCAGTGATGAACTGGGCAGACTGGGATTTGAGTGACTGGCACCTGGTGCCATAAATGAAAAGGAGAAATCCTAGTGTTGGCTCTGGTGTGGACCTGTATGACCTGAGATTGTTTGCTCAAGTGTAGATCTTCAGGAGTGTGCACATGTTGCAACATAGACTTCCTGTGCTCTGTAGTAAATCTACAGATTTACCAATCTATTTCCACAGATAAATATCTGTCTGTGGTTTAGCACAAGCAGATTTGCAAATTTTTAATGCTTTCTGTTGTTTTCTTTAAACTTGTCACTTATTAGTAGTAAGCCTTTAAAAAAAATTAATGCTACTCTTCAGTGCCACTTAACTAAAAAATTGCAAATATCTTTGCCTCCCCTAAACATGATTTTCTTTTTTTTTATCTTCACTGAAGCTAATGTTTCCTTTCCCTTGTGTATTCTAGCACTTTATGAAAATGCATGCCGAAAAGAAGCACAAATGTGATAAATGTAGTAACTCCTATGGTACGGAGTGGTATCTGAAACGGCATATAGAGGTCTGTGGCAAGACTTTCCAGTGTACTTGTGGGTGCCCTTATGCCAGCAGAACAGCACTGCTGTCTCACATTTACAGAACTGGCCATGAAATCCCTGCAGAACACAGGTAAAAGTGAAGCACTTAAGTCATGGTAACATTCATCACCTGTGTCTCCCACGTGCTGCCTTTTTGTCTCCTTTCTGCTGATTGAATTGGAAATAGGCTCACATTGTTTTAGCTTTGAAGAAGTTTGCAGTTTCTTTGTTCTATTGCTTTTAGGAGTTTGTGTTGTTGAAGGCAGTGGAGATTTGTCTACTCAGTAAGATCAGGTTGTCCTGCATGTAAAACAAAAAGCACTGATGACACTGCACTGCCTGGCATAAATGCTGGTGGTTCTTACTACATCTGCATTTACAGATCTGTGAGAAGAGAGATGATTTGGAAATGTCTGTAGCTGGTAACTGAGGTGTGGAATGCAGTTCAGGTTATTTTCTTTGATAGTCTAGTTGTCACTGCAGTTGTTTATGGGTTCCTTTTTTACTGCCTGTCTGTGTGTATTTAGGTTTACAGTTGTTTTCACATATGTATGCATTTCATAAAAGGCAGTCTGCTTTCTGAGCCCTAGACTGTCTGTCTTGGAGGTTCAGCTGCTGCAAAACTAAGTTTTGTGTGAAGGAGTGCTAATTGTATCTCCAGCTTCCATGAGAGACCTTTACCTGTACACTGATTTTAAGAGTGCTGTCCCTTCAGTGCTCAGTCTGAGTTAGCATCAAAGTAACACATTAAACATCTTCAAATTAGACTGCTTAATGTGCATGGGGGAAGAAACCATCAAAACCTCCACCTGCATTTAGAAATAGGTCTTCATGAAAGAGGTAACCTTCTTTCTGAGTGAGGAATGACATTTAACAAAACTGAGCTTCATGGAGTCTCTGTGTTTCTAATCAGGATTAGTTGTCTTCTCATATCCAGCCTCATCTGTGACTTCAGTTTGTATTTTTAATGCAGTGACTCAAAGAATGGAAGGCAGATGTTCTGTGCTTGAAAGAAGTATAAATTATTGATCTCATGTCCACAGGGATCCTCCTAGTAAGAAAAGGAAAATGGAAACCTCCGCACACAATCAGCAGTTGGCAGAGAAAGCAAACGAAGCGTTCATCAGTACACACAGCACTGCTCCTGGCACTCAGGAACTGGAGTCCTCTGAAGTGAAGGCAGTGGCCTCTCTGGAAGGCTCCTGCAGCTCTAACTTCACAAACCAAACACAGCCCAAATGTACCCCAAAGATGCTTTTGCCCAAGCCCAAGGTGGCTTTGGTTAAGCTCCCCGTGATGCAGGTTGCTCACCTGCCAGTGTATGTGTCTGCAACAGACCCTTCTGTCAAACCTGCTGTAGTGGCTGTTGATAATCAAGGTTCAGTTGTACGTACTGTTCACTTGTTGCCTCAGTCTATAGGAATTCTCATTCCAGCCCTGGAGGCAGAAACCCTTGTCTTTAAAGATTGTATGCCTGTTTCAAGAGTGACAAATGCAGGCGATCGTGAGCCAGTAAGTACTGGTGTACAAGTGGATTTGGATAAGGTTACATCAAGTAACACAGGGCAAGACCTGGGCAATGTTTGTCACAAGAACAAAATTTCTTCCATAAATATACAGACTGATTTATCTTATATTTCACAGAACTTTGTACCAGCTGCAGCCTGGACTCCCAACTCGTGTGTGTCCTCGTGCTCTCAGACAGATCTGTCCTTCAGTTCCCAGGTTTCATTACCCATCAGTGTACAAACACAGACACTGCTGCCTGCCTCCAAACTGACTTCATCCATAGCTGCTCAGACTGAGGCTTTCAGTCAGGGATGTTTTCCAACGTGTGGCATTTCTAGAGAGACTCAGACCAGTAGGCCAGAGGACTGTATTGATGGAAGAGTTCAGATGGACCAGGCTGTGATGTGCAGTGACATCTTTGACAATGTTCCTTCATCATATAATGTTTCTACACACATTGAACTTCCAGAAAACAATTTAATGCCTGCAAACATAGATCAAACCTTGCTGCAAAGAAGTAATTGCAAGAGCCTGAATCAGGATACGGTGAAGTCTGAATCCCTGATCAGCTTCAATACACAGACCAATATACTTCCACCTCAAAACACAACTGATAATCAAACCCAGACAATGGACCTGCTAAGTGATCTGGAAAACATCTTTTCAGGAAACATGTCTGGTCAGACACTGGATAATCGTGGCCTTTTGTCTGAGACAAGTTCTAATGCTGACACACATCTGCCGTCTGGTCCATCGCAGAACACAGGGATAGACTTCGACATTGAAGAGTTCTTTTCAGCATCCAATATCCAAACTCAGACTGAAGAGAGTGAGCTGGGTACCCTGAACTCTGAGCCAGTTTTGGAGTCACTGGACATTGAAACTCAGACTGATTTCTTATTTTCAGATAGTGCCACTCAATCGTATAACTGCCGGGGAAATTCTAACTTCTTGGGTTTGGAGATGTTTGACACACAGACACAGACAGACCTGAATTTCTTTTTGGACAGTACTACCCATCTGCCTTTAGGGAGCATTCTGAAGCAGTCCAGTTTCTCCATGAGCACTGACTCATCTGATACAGAAACCCAGACAGAAGTATACATGGCTACTAAAAACACACCTACTCAGAATATTGAAAGCAAAGTGCAGCTCAACAGTGCTGAGACACAGACTATGGATAGCTGCTTTGAGAATCTGGGGAGTTTATTCCTCACCAGCAATGAGACACAGACAGCAATGGATGACTTTCTTCTGGCTGACTTAGCCTGGAATACAATGGAGTCCCAGTTCAGTTCAGTAGAAACACAGACCTGTGGAGAGCTGTGCTCCTTGTTCCAGAGCTCTGACAAACCCAGCCACTGAGTGCTACATAACAGAACTGTTTCCTGTGCTTTGAATTTAAGTTATTGGGGTGGGAGGTGCGGCTTTACCAAGTGATCCACTTTGCATTATTGAATGTAGTTGTCATGAGCAGTTAACCTAAGAGACTATCTGAAGGTACTCTATTGAATATGTAACTTTACATAAACTGTGTGTGTATAAATGGGTGGGGAGGGGGGGCTGTTACATGTTGATGTACATTTGAACCTTAAAAAATTATGTGGTGCCTACGTTTGTTTTTTCCTCAAACTTCTTTACAAAGATGTTACTGCTTTCATTTAAATGGAAGAGCTTTTGAAGTTCACTATCTCTCTCCCTCTCTCTCTCTGTTCCTGGCTGACATACAGGGTTCCAATGTGCTGGACCAAAACCCTGAGCTGTTCAGTGGAGATGCTTCCCTGAACTTACAGGGGAGGATTCTATTAGTGTAAGCTACTTCTGTTTACTTTTTTTAGTAGCTTGTATTTTAAATCCGGCATGAACATAATAAGCCGTATTGTCTTCTTTTACTTTATGCCTTCACAGCTCTTTCTGCTGCATAAGCTGGCATTTTCCAAATACCTGTCCAACACACCAGACACATAGAGAGTCTTGAATTGTTGAACATATTTATTATTAAAAATATCTCGAGAGTAGTACTTTTTCTCTCCCTGAGTGGCACTGAAGCCCTTTGAAGGGTAGGAAAAGAACTTGGAGCTTGTAATTCTAAGGAGAATTAGTATGTCATCCTGTTAGCTAGTGTAATAAATGGGACTAACATTTTTTAGAGTGTTCAGGGGGGATTTGCTTAAATTATTTCTGTCTGTAAGTTACAAATGTTACAATGTGTGTGCCTCAGAGACTGGAATAATTTGTTTTTGCTGAAGTTCTCCTAGCTTTATTGAGATACAAGTTGAGAAATGTTACAGTGGTTTACACCTCTTTTACCTTAACAAAAATCTTATAAAATGGGAAATTAAATTCCTTGAAACACTCACCTCGACTCATGTTTTTGGACTTCCTACCTCCAAAAACAGTTGGACTCCATACAACAGAGCTGGGAGATGAGCTCACAGAAGCCCTTTCAGAACAGCACTGTCTTCCTTTGCACATTGATCTGTAGCTTTCAGAGTTCTCCTGAGGATAGTCCAATTCACACAACCTTATTTTTTCAGAGAAGAAACATAAGACCTCTTGGAATCTCTTTTTTAATGTTTATGTTGCCCCTTATGCCACTGTCTGCAGTATTTTTCATTTGCATGAGAATACGTGAAGCCAGATGTGAATGTATGCTGGAATTTGGCCTTAAGTGATTTTTATCTCTTACTATAATATCTGTGTGATGTTGGCCTCTGGTTTTGTCCTGGACAGCTTTTAGTTTCTGCAACCTTAAAAGAAAGAGAAACCTCTTTGTGTCAAATTCCTGAGCCTGTTCCTGACTTTGCTCCTCCATTGTCAGAGGAGAGGTGTTGGCTGTGTATTTACTGTGCAGCCCATCAGCAAATGTGTGTCCAAGCCTTAGGTTTTGAGGACTCACTGAGCTTTGTGCTGCACCTTCTCAGCTCAAGGATGTAGGAGTTCAGTTACTCATCCACTGCAGTCAGCTTGTTTTTGTTGAAAATGAGCAATTCTTTCCTTCTTTTTGTCTCTTCCTAACACTCTTTAAATTGCCATAGTTAACATGCTGATATGGTGAGCATCTCTGCCTTTACTGGAAATAATCTCTTTAGATTAACCCTGAAACTCACATTTCCCTCCTGAAATCCCAGCTGTGTTGCCTGTTTAGTTTTTCAGCATTTCTAGGTATGAGTTCAGACACTTCCAGTCTGGAGAAACTGCAGAAAGTTCCCCAGGAGTGCAGTAATTCTGCTGAAAGTCCCCCTCCACAGTGTCTGGAGTTCTGATCTGAAAAGTGGGATGTATTAAAAAAAGGAAGGCATCACTTGTAATTTTGTTTCTTCTGAAGGTATGACTGATGCATATTTACCTGCCTACTTTGAAATTGGGAAATAAATAACAAAATTAGGTTCATTTATTCTGTGGCAGTATTTTTCTAGAAGTGCTGCATCTTTCTATTTCACAGTGTTTTTCCTTCTTTCTTCCCCTGGCTGGAATACCAGAAAACACTTCTTCATACCCAGGCCTTTGTGTTTCCCACTGAAATGCATGAAAGAGAAACAGTTACCATAGATCTGGTTAGGGAAAAGGGTATTTTCCTCAATTGGCAGAAGTGAGAAACTTCTTTACCTCTGAATTTAGGAAGTCAATCTTTTTTTTTTCTGCAAGAGAAGGAATCTTAGGTGCTGAAGAGCAGAATTGTAGAAAGGTTTGAGTTGTAGCCATCTCAGAGACCAGCTGGCATTTAAAGTACTTTGAAACTAATTTACAAATTAAGAGTGATAATTGCCATGCAACAATGGCATAAGCCAAAATTCTTAACATTGGGGACTTCCAGAAAAAAACGCAAAGGTTTGTGTGGACACCACCTTACAATACAATCATTACCCAGTTATTGTACTTTGTAATTAAAAGTGTTTATGAGCTTTGTGTGTTTTATTAGAACATGTAAATCACAGTCATTTCACTCATCCTGTGGGTTTTAAATAATTTGAACTTTAGGTAGGTGAGCACAGTGCTATAGCATGAAATCATTTATTGAAAGTGCAGTAGTAAGGAAGAATTAAATATGTCTGCACTGTCTGGGCAAAATTAGCATTTTTCTTCACAAATTTGTTTCTCTATAAATAACTCATGAAAGTCAGAAACAGGCCTGGATCCTGTGGTGTTGGCTTAAGTCACTCAGTTTGGATTTAGTTATTTTTGTGAAAATGTAGAGACTGCAACCGGACTCCACAGTTTGGTGAATCCCACAGTGAATGTCCCTAAACCTGACCTGAAATATGGAATTACTGATTATTACAATTGCTCTTGAAAAAGGCTCTTTTGCTGTTTTCACCATTATTTTAAAAATAAACCAGTCAGAACTACTTCTTGATAGAACTAAAATGATACTTCTCTCCCTTTCTCTGCAGTTTGTCTCTGATTTGGCTTTCAAGGCACTGTCTGTTGTAAGTATTGGTCAGCAGTGACTTACCCTTTACTTACTCTCTCCTGTGTCTTCTGCTGTCACTGGAGCTGCTCCACAGAAGGTCACATCAGGTTCCCCATAGCCTTTTAGCACAGGTGTTTATCTGGAAGTGATACTAATGTTCCTTGTGCTGATTCCTTGTACTTCCTGCTGGATTCCATCATGCTGTGATTGCTGGCTCTTGATCTGGATACCTGTGAAGTGCTGCTCTAAAACCGAATTAGGACTTTGGTAGTTTGATTGGAGCTTTTCTTTAGTATTTTGAGATTCAAACAAAGGAAACAGTAAATTTGGACTTGCATTCTGAGAACATAAGCACCAACGAGCTGGAAAATGAGAAGTCTGTCTCATTGCTGTCCATATTTGTTTGTCACAATGCTACAAGTTCATATGGCTTTATTTGCATCTGTTCCTGCTAATACACTTGTAAATACTTCCTGCTGTGGGGAGGGAGGGCGTGCCCCCCAACCCTTTGCGCTGCCCTAGAGAACTGGTAGTTTTAAAGTCAGAGTTTGCTAAAGCTGTGCTTTCTTAGCTATGCAGAGCTGCTTGTGTCTAGAAAATTGTAACTTCCAAAGGATAGGAAAGCATCCAAAAATGTATATATACTTGCAGCTGTAAATTAAACAGCTGTAAAAGAAGCCTTGTGAGACCTCCTCTAGTTTTGAACAATTCAGTCAGTGTCTGTAACTTAATGTATGCAACTACATGCAAGTTTTTATTCCAAGGCTCATACACTGTCATTGTTTCTGTTGAAAACAAGAGGCTGAATTTCCTTGTTTGTCATATGGACCTTGATTGTGTAGAGGCAACAGAACAAGAACTGATGGCTGCTTTCCACAGTTTCAAATCCTCCTGCTGCTAATATGTGCTCATGGGCTTAGGTCTGAATGGATTTTTTTTTTTGAGAGGCTGTGTAGAAGTGTAAGTGTTGGTAGGATTGGAGTCTTAAGGGGTTTAGGGTGTTTTTTAATATGCTTTCAAGTGTAGGGTAAGTCAGTAGAACTGATACTGAATCAACATGGGGTGCTCAACTTGCAAAAGAACATGTTCTTGAAATGACAGCTCAGAGGTGAACCAAAAGTACTGGCCTTTATTGTGAAGGTTGTACAGCTTCCTTTGCTTTAATATATTTCTGATGTGTGCTGGTGGTTGTTTTTTTTTTAAACATGATCTTAATGTACAATTTACTGTTCCAAATACATTCACACCAAAATGTTGGGAACGTTCTGAGCCTTGCAAGCTTTTTCATTCCTGTTTGGTTTAAGGTGCTGCTATGACGTGTCGAGGCAGAATGGGCTGCCATTAATGACTGTGACCACTGTGAGGATGTCCCAGGGTAGGAAACTGCAGTGCATGGTGCAAACACACATCCTCTACTTCTCCTGCTGTCGTTTTATAAGAGCTGATGTGAATTTCAATGTTTGCCAGAAGGATTTGCTGCTTAGAACGTGACTGCATTCTCCTGTTTCAAAGGCCATTGCTGTGCAATGAACAGAAGCAGCACTCGGCTCTGCGTGGTTTGCATTTGTTGGAGGGAATGTTTGTGTGTGTCTGACTCTTCCACCTCTCCCAAAATGTGAGCAGATGGCCCAGGACAGAGGAAGCTCCTGAAGGAACTGCCGAGTTAAATAACATCCTTTTATTTGTGATCCCTTTTCATGTGCTGGCTTTGCAGTACCTTCACCAACCAGCAGTGGAATGTAATAGCTGCCTTGTGGTGATGCAAACTGCATTTCACACCATCCCTCAAGCATGTAGAGCTAGACTGACAGGACTTCTGGCTACAAATATCTGCAAGTGCATCTGTGATAAAGCTAGATATGAAAGATAGCCATATTTTTACACCTTAAAGAATTCAACACCTGATTACAATCTCACTGGAATTTGGAATTATTTGGAATGGATGAGTAATAAATCTCATGTGTGAGTTATCTCAGTAAGGCTGAGAAACGTCCTTAAAAACATTTTTCTTTTCAGCACTGGTGGGATTTTTTTTTTTATTTTGTGGACAAATTTAATTTCCAAAGGATGTTCATGTTTAATTCTTGCTATTTAAGCCAGTAAACTTGCAATGAGCAGACAAAAATCAAGCATTCATTTCTTAGACCTATTTTACAAGAGACAATCCCAAAGAAGGAATGTTGTCCTAGTAACTGTGAAACTTTTAAGTATATCATTGCATGCAGAGAAAATCTTGTGCCAAAATACTGTTTCATATTTCCCTCTGTTGGAAACTGAAGTGTTACACAAAGCTTCTAGTAAGTTATCCACAAGTATTGAAATGTTTTGTTCACAAATGAAGCACTTATTTGGTCCTGTAAATTATACCTATTTTGGAATAAAGTTAACTTCAATCAATTTTTGCCTTCTGTTTTAATGGCCGTGATCTCCTGCCTGCAGGGGCCTGGGGGAATTCAGTCCCTGCTGGCAAGTAGCACCCATTGCTCCTTGATACCTTACCTTTTCAAAGCTTTCAAATTGGGAGAGATTTTTTAGATTAAAACGACGTTACAGTGTCAGTCCTTGATCTGTAGAGGTGACAAAAAGGTTCTCCAGCTCAAACCTCTGGTCAGCATGTGCAAAATGCAATCTTTAATCACCTTGCATGTGCAGTGGAATGAAAAGTTTGGAGCTTCAGCTCTCTGACAGGTTTCTCACCACCACAAGAGATTCTCAGGACAGGATTCCTTTGCCTTCTTCCTCAGCCTTACTATCCACCCCTCCTGTGGTTTTTAAGCTCTCTTGTGTCATAACTTATTACTTTTCAATCTATCCTATAAAAATACAGTCCCCTCTAACAGCTTTTGTAATTTTGAGTTACATTTTATATAGCAAAGTGTTTTTCTGTTTGAATATGGGTGTTACTTTATCCCTTTTCTTCACATGCTTAGTATTGATCCCCCCATTTCTGTTAGTCAGAGGATATAAAATCTGTCTCTTGTCCCCTGCAAATCTTGTGTATGTGATTCAGAGGAGGTGACTGAGCAGCAGCTCCTGGAGTGGGAGTTCATGTGCACTGTTTCCTCAGCTGAAGTCCTGCATGCAGCATTCCCAGGAGGACAGCAGCAGCCTGCAGTGTTCACCCTGTCCTGCTCCAAAGGGAACAGGCAGCATTCTGGTGCTTCCAGGGGGGACTTCCTCATAAGTATCTAGGAACTAAATTCCTCTTCAGAGTGTTTAAAATTATGGAACAGTCAGCTGTGTAAGATCCTTTTAGGAGTTCTAACCCTATTCCCATCGTAGAGATGATTCTGCTTCAAGTGTGGCTGTTGGTTCAGGCTTTTCATTGTTCAGAACAGGTTTCACCCATTGACAAAATTCAGATATTTTGACGGACTGCACCTCTGGAAACTTTCCCAAGTGGTAGAGAGTTCAGAAGGCAGGACAAACTAACTCCTGACTGAGAACAGGCTGAGAAGAAAGTGGCTGTTCAGAGATGAGGGCAGTCCTGTGTGTTCATGAGCCACTTTCTTCCCTGCTGTTGCTGGGAATTCCATCTGCTGCTGTCAGTGAGAGTGTGTCCCTGCCTGGTTTGGGTTTAGTTCCTGAATTTCCTTCACTTGAAGAAATTGCATGCTGGCAAGCTGATTGTTTTCTGTCAGAACAATGGAATTAGAGGCACATTTTCTTTCTGGCTCCAGGATTTGACAGAATCCTCTAGATTCAGTCCTTTGAAAGTTTGGACCTAAAACAATAGGGAAAAAATGTTGATTTAACTTTCAGGTGTTCCATCATTGTCTTCTTAATTGTTGTCAGCAATTAATTTGTTTTGTTTTGGCACTTTGAATGCAGGAAGCACTTGTGGCTGATCCAGCCCTTAACTTTATTTCCTTTCCTTGGATGGGAATGGCATTTTTCTTGAGAGGACTGACACGAAAACAAGAAGCTGCTGTTTCCTGTGCTGGAAGAACCAGCGTGTTCCAGGGCACATCTCTTGATTCACTCGAGATGGCTGAAGTGCTGTGCATTTGTTTCTTTATGTTCTAGGCCTTCAGGCAGCAGTTTTTCTGGCCTTCTGCTACAAGTCTTGTAGCAAATCTGTGAGTGTGGTTCATAAGAACATTCTCTTTTTTTCAGGTTGTAGTAAAACCTCTCTCTAATTTGTCTGGTTTGACACTTTCCTGCAAATCAACAACCAAGATAAAGCTCCAGATAATCATTGGCAGAGATTTTCAGATATCCAGAGTATTCAAAGAGATAAAAGTTGCATATAATTGAAAGTACCAGCTGCAAAGACCTATTTTCAGTAGATAATTGTAAGGTTTTAATAGCCTCTTGGTAACTTTCCCTCTTGACATGCAACAAAGTCCCAAATACGTACAAAAATCACTGCAGTTTCAGATGCAAGTGTTCAGCGTGGGCCCTTTCTGATGTAGGTGCTTACTTTTTTCACAGTTCAGTAGGTGACACTCCTCTCTCCAGCAGAGAAGGGCTGTCACTTGAAAACTTAAATTTGCTGCCAGAATAATGGTGGCTCTTTAGCTCAGATGTTGAGATACCTGAAGATGAATACAATTAACAAATTGGTGCCAGAAAACTACTAAAAAACTACATTTATGCACATATTTATTGGTAAATATATCTAAAAATACATTGAATTCCTCTGTTTTAAAGGGGAAACCATGTGCCATTGGGAGTCTTGCACCGCTATTATCTGTCCACATCCCAAGTTTTTGTCAAAACATCAAAGGAGGGGAAGGGTAAGTTGCAATGAATGCCTGTTCTGAATGCTGAATTGAATTGCAGTTATTATGTAAGTGCTGTTTTACTTTGTATTTTGTTTAACACAACAGCAAAAGAGAACTTGGTCTGAAAGTTCTCTATTTAGTATGAGCTGAAACAAGAATTAGTGGTTACCAGAATGCACAGAATACATATTAAACAGAAACAAGCAAAGAACACATTAACAGGATTTAAAAAATGAATCTACTTAGAATGAGTAAGAAAAAATGACTGTGTTGGTACCACCACTGTCTGATTTCCAGGTCATTTCTGTTTCTTTTAGGTGACAAATGAGGAAGGATTGCATGCAAATGTTTATCTGAGGCTCAACAGGATTTAGCAGTGTTTAAGTTTGTAATATCATTAAATGCCTTGCCGAGTAGGCATGGATTTAAGAATATTCCTAAAGTTAGGCATCACTTCAGTGCTCAGCAGCATCGAGCACCTAATTACCCTGCTGGGCCAGTCACAGTCCTTCAGAGGGAGGCAAGGAAGAGGTTGCACTTCATCCCCAGAACAGGCTATTTAAAGCTCTACTGAATCTCTCTTCTGGTCAGGAAGAAACTAAACCTACATGTAAGCAGTTGGCATTCATCAGCTTATAATTCTATTAATAGTATCTACAAAACTGCAAATACCCCCAGTGCTCACAAGGAAATTTTATGGGTTTTCTCACAGTCCAACAAGCTTTAAAACAGCATGAAATGAAATACAGAAATGTTAGGTGAGTCTAGACAGCCCTGCAGCTCCCCGGCGTGGCTGACTGGTAAGGAAGGCAGTCCAGAAAGCACTGGAACCTCCCACATTGTTCATTCATTCCTGACATTATCAGTTACCAGTTCCTGGATATCACCATGTTTTGTGCACTGGTTTTGGTTTTTATGCAGAATCTGCATCCAGGCACGAGGACTGTTCTGTTTAAAAGCAGTTAAAGACAGATGCAATACTTCAATCTGCTGCAAGAGCAGAGTGCCAGTGTGACTGCTCAGGATCTTCTTGCAGGAGCAAGACCTTTGTTTGGCTTGAGATAAATGGCAACTCATGGGTGTGTGCTTTGTGTCCCTTCACTGCAGCGTTCACAGTGCCAGCTCCTTTTTCACTCTTCTGCTCTGCTGCTGCAGCACTGAGTACAGGAAGCAATCTCAGCTGAAGTACCATTGAGCATCTTCTGAGAGAGAATGGCTTCTATGTTTTCCAAGAAGGGTTTGAAGCATCCTTGGGAGTGGCATCTTTCACAGGTGGGAGCACTTGTGACAACTTAAAAGTTCCAGAGCCCTTTGGACCAAACAGGTCAAGCACATTAATTTCTTTATACCTTTCAGCTGCTGGAAGGTTCCACATGCAGTATTCTTTTTATTGGTGCATTCCTGATTTCACCTTGGAATGTTTGAACACTGCATGTTGTTAATTACTTCCATTTTAGTGCCATATGTTGTAGGATAACATTTAGATTTACTAGACTGGGTTGAAATCTCTTCCTTTTCTGGAGCTGTATCAGCTATGGCATCCACACTTTCCATCTGATTTTTGACTGTTTTCTTGTGTTCTTGACCTGTGTGGTTGTCAAGAGACTGTGACATGTCTAAGAAAAACTGGCCATGGTTGGGAGTTTCATTTGCCTGGCATTGCTTGGCTTGTTTTTGCAAGCTGGAAGAGCTGGCAAGTGGATCAGTTTTATCCTGAGATAATCAGGTTACTCTGACCTCTGGTGTGGTCACTTGTGGACACTGCTCCTGCCCTCAGGAAGGATTCTGCTCTTCACACCTTCTCTTCTCCAGGGGTGTAAAAGAGATGATGGAATTCATCCCCAAACCTCTGCAGGAGGATTTCAGAGAGGTCAGACACGACATTTGCTGACCACAGACCAGCCCACCTCAGATTATCCATGTCCCACTGGCATGGATAGGGCAGAGCCTCCTGTCCAGGAGCAGCCACTGGGCTGGGGTGGGCAAGGTGGGGGTGTCAGGGAGCTCCCTCTGGGAACCAGCAAAGAACAGGAGATGGGAGAAAGGACTGGGAGCCTGGAGGCAAAAACACAGGAGAGCTGGAAAGGGAGAGAGGCAGGAAAGAGTCTGTGCAGGGGGTTAAAAAGATGAGCAGGGACAGAGTAGTGTGCCTGAGAAAAATGGGTGGGAAATTTTCCTCCTGACCGGGCAGGAGGAAAAGGAAGGGAAAACCGTGACAGAGGTGAAGAAAGGAACAAGTAATAAATGACAAACTGCTCTTCAAGGAATCCAAATAATCACAGTGAATCAGTGTCTGGCTGATAGAACTTTAACTATGAAATAAAAGATTAAAAATGCAACAAGCGTATTTTTATGTCTGGAATCATTAACTAGCACTGCTGAGACCATTTGTAGTTCATAGAAAGCCCTGTGTTTATTTTACAACTTGGCATGAAGACTGAGTCACAAGGACTCTTACACTCTTACCAGAAGATGGGATTTGGGGACATCCTCAAGTTCATTTATTCAGATATTTGCATGAAAAGCTGTGTTGAAAGTTCTAGGACTAAAAATGTCCGAGTTGTGTTACTTGTTACTTAATTCTTGTTAAATCAGTTCTAAAAAAAACCATAACTAATTCTGTAAGAAAAATAAATATTCTTTGTAGTTTTCTCCACTAAAGGATATATCTGTGTTTGGGTATTTTTCACTGTCCTAATAGTTTTGGGGTATTTTTTTAGCTTATGCTCTCCAGAAGTTTTAAGCCAATCACTTAAGAGTCAACAGAGACCATTAATGCTGAACTAAAAAATTGTGTGGCAGCTTTGTCATCCTGTGAGGCAGAGTCACAAGGTCACAAACGGATGTAAACTCTCCCAATTCTATTTCCTCCTTCACGCTGTATCTTCATTTGGATCCCAATACTGAAAACCAAAAATAAACCAAGAACAGCAAAACAAACCCCAAACCCCAGAAACCAAAACCCAACCACAAAGTACCTTTTCCAAGGGTCACATCTCAGTTTAGCAGGACTTGCAGTCCTTTGGAAATTACTCATTGACCTTTGTTTGGCATCAAATGTCCTTGATACAACTCTGTGAATTACACAGCTTTCATCTTAATAGATAAAGACCGAATAACCTGGTTCAGTGAAGATAATGTTTGATACACAAATCAATACCATTGTTCTTCAACAGAAGACTTCATTTTTTTATGTATCTGCACCTCAGGCATAGTCTGCTTCTAATCTGGCACTTCTGGAGACGTGACTAAGATACTTTATTATGGAAATAAATAAAGTCTGAGTTAATCTTCAATGTGGAATGGTTTGGGAAGGTATTTTTAAATTATAAGCATGCTGAGCAACTGTATCACACAAGGCTTACAGACTGTCAGTGTAAATACCATTGTCAGATTCATGTAGTCACATAAGATTATTGAACTCGGGGGTGATATTCTCCTGTAACACCTACACAGTTCATCAGCTTCAGAGGAGCTGCACAGAGACAAATGAGAGGAGAAGTTGACCTTTCCAATTCACATACTGAGTCACAACTTCATCTCCAAAGCTGATGTAACCGTAATGCACTTCGCCTTTACATCCATTTTATCTGCCTGCAATTCTCATTACTAAATATAAACCTGTTCTGGAAAGTTAAAGTGGACATGTGACAGTGGCCACTTGGGATAAGCCCCAGCACTCAGACACTCTGCCCTATTAATGGTTGCACTGTAGTTCTGCCTAATGTTCCGCAGCGCCCGTGTTTGCTCTCTCCTGGATTACCTGGGCTCCAGACAATCAATAAATGCAGCAGGAAGAAAGCTCCTGATTCTCTATCTGCTACAGTCTTGCCTTTTTGTTTGCAAACAATTTAAATCCCGGCAGAAGAGGGGACCAAACGTCTCAGTTAACTGGAAAGTCTCAGGCATCAGGCAGACCTGAGCTGCAGTTTGGCACGGCAGGAATGTCAGGGGCTCTCAGTTTGTGAAGGCAAGAGAGGGGCTGTCTCTGAAAACTTGGACATCAGCTGGAACATGCAGAGACAGGTCAACAGAATGTTATTAGGACAATGTTAATTAGGACAAACCTATATCCTGTGGCTGTGCTATTTAAATCTGCAAAGGGAGAGGAATCTGGAGGAATGAAAACAATGCCTGAGCACCGTTTCCTAAGTCTGTCAAAATTAATTGTAATTTAAGGTCTTCAGCTCTTCTTATCCTACAATAGAGCAACACTAGCTCTAGAGTTTAAATCATGAGGTCTCTGTTCCTGCTGGCACCTTCAAGATTATCTTGTCATGAAAACACTATTTTCCTGCAAGAAGATAATAGGTATTTCTTTAAAGGTAGTAGCTAGGTCAGTACTAATGATTTCTGTACCAGCTTTCTTATTGATAGTATTATTTAGAAAAGAGCCTTGGATAATGTCCTTAACACTAGAAATGCAGAGGCAGGTTAGACTTTGAAACTTGCACATTCAAAATTTTGGGAACTACATTAAGATAGAGAGAGTGGGTGGTGTGTGGCTGCTACCACTGCATACATTAAAGCAGCCATTCTGTGTGTGGCACTGCTTGCTCCCTTCCAGGGATTAAAGCGTTTGCTGGGTACAGATAATTACAGTGGGCAAACCCAGAACAACTCCCTTTCACAAACGGTGCCTGGTGCTTTCCATTTGGAACTCCTGCCGCAGTTTCCACATCACAGAAGGATGCACAAGGCTGCAGGCCATTTGAGGGAATGTCTGTGTGTATATTTGTTAAATTTCAGTGCTCAAAACTTTCATTTACTATGTCTCTATTAAATTCATCAAAGGGGGAAGACCAACCTCATAGTAAGGACAGAAGTAAAAAGAGTTCCAACAACTTCACCCTTGGCAAGTAGTCAAAAGAAAGCAGCAACGTCCTCTGATTCAGTGAGACACGTTGGGAATGTTCAGATCAAGAGAAAAAAGTGAGAAATACCTTTGTTACAGATTCTGGTGGTGTTTACACGGTGCGAGTGCTCAACAGAGACAAGGCTGGGGTGTCCCTGTGTGTGCCAGAACTTGAGGTGTCAGTGGGAAAATGCAGGTGAAAATTTGAGAACCTCTAGGATTTAGTGTTGAGTTGATGTTCTGGATGTTTTAAGTACCATTTAATTCTGATTTTTAAAACCTGTAAATAGCTTTCTTTCATATTGTTACTCTTCCACGAGACTCACCTGCGAAATCCTTCACAGCAGACATGCATTTATATCAAGTCTCTTTCTACCTTTTCTCCCACTATACAAACACACAGTGCTCTCAGTTCTTATGTGAGGTAAAAGAACTGTTGTTTTTTACTTGACTGTGACAAGAGCAGAACTGAACTGACATTTCTGAACCTCTGACCAGCCTGTGAATGTGAGACAATGGCATGACAAAGTTCAGTGGTGTCAAAATTTAACACTGATGGGCATGATGTTTTATTCCCTACTTACGAACCATCTGTCATTAAAATGATCTGGAACTCAGCGGCAATAATCTAGGAATTATTTTCATACTTATTAGTGAAGGAATTAAAGCTGAAACTTCTAATATGAAACTGTGAATAACTTCTCCCTGTGTTCTAGTGGCTTTTTAGCACTTGGTCCTTATCGGGTTTACTCGTCCCATTCTTAATCTCATCAGCCGCATTTCCACTACCTAGACTGGCAAAGGAACACCAAGTGCTGCAGATAAAATGCTCGAGGTGTAAAAAGCTCCAGCTCAGAAGCTAAATCAGAATCACATGTCAACACAGTTCAGGCTCAGGCTCTGGCAGGAGGGCTGGATCATTGTTTTTAATGCAATTTACTAATTAAAAACGAGTCCCAGATTACGGAAAGTCTGGAATTGAAGCGGCTTACTAAAATGGTGGTTTAGCTCCTTGAACCGGCTCCACCAGAGCCTGCTTGTCATTAAAGTGCCATTCATCTGAATTATTGCTCGGCAATTCCCAAACGCTCTCGTGACGGGAACCACGGGGGTTCGTTCTCCTCCACCACCAGCCGTGCTCCGGCCGGAGCCGCTTTCGGTGCCGCTGGCGATGCGCGGCGGGACTGCGGCAGGTGTGTTTTATTCGGCAGATGTACAGTAAACGCATTACGGCAGCTTAGGTGGATTTCTTCCTTTAAATGTACCCTGCGAGATGCAGCTCGCCAGCCAGCTGTTTCTTATCGGCCCGCGTAATCTCCCCGCGCCCGGCTTTGCCTCTTCCTCCCGCAGCTATTTCTGTAACACATCGGGCGAGCGAGAGCGCCGCTATGAATGTTAATGTTTCCACTGGGGAATCCCTCCCGCCTCCTCTTTTTGGATGAGAGACTCGAGGAAAGACCCAGAACACCGCGAGGAGGCGGCGGAGGAAGAGGAGAGGGGAGGCGGGCAGGGGGA
>VXAU01001886.1:2380248-2467569 GCA_013399695.1 Formicarius rufipectus | reverse complement strand
CCGGCTGCAGCCCCGACGGCGACGCCGCGCCCACGCCCGTGGTGCGGGAGGCGGCGGCGGCGGGCGAGAAGCCCCCGACGCGGGGCCGGGAGCCCACGCTGCCCGCCGTGCCCCCCAGCCCCACGCAGCGCCGCCGCGCCAAGTCGCTGCCCACGCCCGGAGACCGCAGCCTGCGCCCCGCGCTGCAGCACAGCCCGTCCCGCCGCAAGACCGTGCGCTTCGCCGACTCGCTGGGGCTGGAGCTCACCTCCGTGCACCTCTTCTGCGAGGCCGACCTGCCGCGGGTGCCGCTGCCCGCCCCGCCGACGCCGCGCCCCGCAGACCTGCTCAAGACGAGGAAGCCGCCGGCGCTGGGCGAGCTGGAGCCGGTGCTGTTCGGGCCGCCGCCGCCGCTGCTGGAGCCGCTGTTCCCTCCGCAGCCCGGAGCCAGCCCCGGCTTCGCGGAGCGGGTGCGGCAGCACAAGGTGAGGCTGGAGTGGGTGCGGGCAGAGCCGGCGGGGCTGCGCGGGGCCGTGCGCGTCCTCAACATCGCCTACGAGAAGGCGGTGTCGGTGCGCTACACCCTCAATGGCTGGGCCAGCTGCGCCGAGGCTCCCGCCGCGTACCAGCCGCCCGCGCCGCCCGACGGCATCACCGACCGCTTCGCCTTCCTCCTGCCCCTGGGAGCTTCCGCCGCTGCCGAGCCCACGCTCGAGTTCGCCGTGCGGTACCGCGTGGCCGGTGCCGAGTACTGGGACAACAACGAGGGCAAGAACTATCGGCTGCGGGGCCGGCAGCGCATCCCGCCCGGCATCCCGCACGACCCCGACAGCTCCGCGTGGATCCACTTCATCTGAGCCGCGGGCCGGGGCGCGGCTCCGCCGGCGGGGGCTATGCCCACGGGGTTTGCAGGGCGGTGGTTTGTGTGCTCGGTGTCACTGGAGGTGCTCGGGGAACCCTCGCTCGCCCCACGGGCGCTCACAGCGCGGTCGGGCGCGGGTTCCCCCGCGCTGTCCCGAGCACCGCAGCCGGCGGACCGCGGGGCTGTGCGGGGCTCTCCGGGCCGCACCGGGATCCAGGATGCTCCCAGGTGCCGCTGGTCGGGATGGGCTGCTGTCACCTCAGCGGGTGACACGGAGGGCAGGGTCGTAGGACATCCCTCCAGCCATCCTATTTGCCTAATCCCGCTCAAGCAAAGCCCGGCTCCGGCGAGGGGCTGGATCCGCGTCCAGAGCCGCGCTGACCCACTCGTGTCAGCTGCCCCGCGGGGTTCAGGGCCAGATCACTGTTTTCAACCCAAAAAGACACGAGCAGGGATGCCCCAAGGTGCAGCTGTGTTTCATCACGCTGTGAAAATGACCGGTTTAAAGCAAAGTTGGGGTTTGTTGTTGTTGTTGTTTTGTTTGTTTGTTTTGTTTGGGTTTTTGTTTGGTTTTTGTTTGTTTTTGTGTTTGGTTTTGGTGGGGGTTTTTTTGTTTTTTTTTTTAATTTTGAACCCCTTTTCATGTATTTAAACATATGTAGAAAGGAAAAAAAGGCATCACATCCTGATTGAAATGCAACTCACCGAGGGATTTTTAAAAGAAAGTGTTTTGGTTTAGAATTCGTGTGGTACATTGATGGAAAGGTTTGTCAGGATCTGATATTTGTTTCTGGTGGGATTGGTCCCCTAAGGCTGCTTGGGGTTGGGTCAGGAGGAAAGTCATGGAATTGCACCGACAGAACCAGAGACAGCAAGAGCTGAATCCTTAATTCTGGTCTGCATCGCAAGCAACACACTTAGGTTTATTCCTGTTAACAATTTGATTTGGTTTCTTAAGGTGTCAGTCTAGGGACCTGCTTTCTGAAAAATTAAGTGCTCTAAATATTTCATAATGATTTCAGTTAGTGACAGATTTCACAAATCTGGCAAAGGTTAGTCAGACAGATTGAAGAAAGTCGTCCTCTGCCATATAAAAATACATCAATAAAAATTGCAGGGCATGCTGCCTGCAAAGGCATGTTTTAAATTCTATTAGCAGTAAACACAGCATTTTCCTTTTTAAACTTGGATTTTCAGGAGTTCAGCCGAGTACAGGTTGTGCTGGTGCCAAATCCTGGTACTGATTTTCCAGGACTGAGGCGTGTATGTGTTTGCAGGAGAGGGACCTTTGCAAATGGGACTTCTGAGAATGGCAAAGCCAATGTCAGTCTGATCTTCTGGTTATGAAGGGCTCTAAGGTCAGGCCTTTAAGGTTTTGCATCTTCTGCATGTTGTTTAGAAATGAAATGTGATTTTGAATTTCGTTTTTGTGTTCCTTGAAAGGATTAAATGTCCCAAGCAGCTTAGTAATGAGTTTTCACAGAACCTTTTGACTTCAGTGGGAATTGAGAGCACTTTTATCTCCTGAGGGTTTGGTTCAGTTGGAATAATTACACTTATAAATTCTGGGGGAAAAAAAGAGGTCTGGAAACTTGATGGGAAGAGAGTAATTTCTCTAGATCACTGTTTCTGATTTAATTAAAGTAATAGCATGACTGCTTTCTGTAGTACTGGTAACTTGATTTTAATGTCCCAGTCAGTTTTCTAATCCCTGTGTTTTTAATGAAACAGAATATAAGAGAAATGTTACTGTCAGCATCTCCTGAGTATTTTGCATTTTAGTATACCAAGGTCCCCATCTGGTAATAGGGTAATCCCAGAAGTTGTTAGAACACGTATATAAAGTAGAATTGCACAACTAGAGTCTTATAATGCTCATATTAAGTGGTGTATTTCATAAAGGAAGCCCAAGTGTCTTTTAGTTGAACTTCTATTTTGTATAAGAGCCTTAATACTGGAGAGAAGGAAAAGGACTTGTCTCCATTTGAAAGCACTTTGAAATCTGTAGAAATACAGCAAAACATCTTTTATTTATGTGTTACAGCTTTCCAAAGCACTTTTTGCTTGGCCTTTTTTACCCAAAGAGTGAACCAACAGCTGTTATGTGGACTGATGAAAATGCTTGGAGAAAAAAGTCATTTCTGTGGATTTTAGATCAACTGATGCTGCCACTTTGCTTGTGAATTTTTAACGAGATTCCTGATTACTGTTTGAATGGCTTTAGAACCACAAACAGTGCCAAAACCATTGTTAAATGAATAATTCTAGAACTCCAAAATTATTTTCTAGGGAATGGCAGTTTTCTTTGTCATTTGATTTATGCAGCATCTGCAGGTCTTTAAAAATTATCTAAAGGTCTCTAAAAAAAAGTTTCAAGAGTCTCCTCCCAGCACCTGTGGCTTAAACTGTTTCAGTTTGGAATACCTAAAGGGATGTACATGCACCGAGTACATTGTGAGGTTGTGGTGTTATCCTTTAGTTTTTATCATGATTTAGGTGAAATTACTGTTGCCCTTGTTGGAAATTTTGCAGGCAGAATTGGGCTATGGCTTTATAACACTGCTCAGATACTACTGTTCTTTTATTTATGGCCTTTGCCAAACAGAGACCTAACTATGAGAACTTTGGAGGCTGTAGCACACCAGAAGAATGTTTTGTAAAAGTCTCCTTGAGCTTTCGAGCAGTTCAGCCTGATCTCAACATGAACTTTGTGAGTAACTTAATGGTTTTGAGTTTGATCATGACTTAGGGATCATATCCATGCAGGTCCAGTAACAGACTTGGTCTTCTAGAAGCATTTAGAAGCACCTCCTTTTCAAAGCTGGAATGGTGAGGCTGCACCAGCCAACTTTGAGCAGAGAATGCTGTTGGTGAGGCCTGGGGAGGAAGATTGAGGTGTTTTCATAGAAATTACCAGTGGTATATGCCAAAGTTGCACTGCTTCGATTCCACACTTGCACTTCTGTCACAATAACTTTTTTCCAAGCAAGACTTGCTCACATTTCCATGCACATTTTTGGTTGCAGTGGCTGTACTTTTTCCATTGGCAGCATTCGTGCAGTTTCCAAACCATTAGATTTCCAGCTGATGCCATCTGTGTGTGGCTTGCTAGAAGCAGTGTGATAAATAAGAGATGAAGTAAAAATATCTAATTATATTTATATAATATTTACATAAACAATGACTTTGAGGAGAAAAAGACCTGTAGAAGAGGGTGATTTGAAAGTTGGAGGGACACCCATCGTTTTAATGGGAGCAAGAGCAAAACAACTCTTTAAAGTCATACCTTTAAAGAATATTGTTCAACAGAAAGAACTTTCACAAGCAAAGTAAAATGTTTGCAAATTTTCAAGCCAACCTTTTTCTGGAAATATGTCACCTCTTTGCATTTTTATTTGCATGAACAGAGCTCGTGCCGCCTCCCTGTCCAAGTGATACCAGAGTGGTTTAGCAAGGCAGTAAGGCTCGAGCTGTGTGCTTCAATTTTAAGTGAATTATTCATTGCTCTTGTCTCTGCAGATGTAAAAGTGTGTCTGTCATTTATGGTGCAAAGCTTTATGAAACGTGCCATGCTATTTTATGTGCACTATAATGATGATTTATACAGTGAGTCAAATACTGTACTGTATGTCTGATGGACAGGGATGTTTGCTGCTTCACACTTCAACTGGCAGGTTTTGCATGTGATTCTGTGCCTTTCAGGGCACTGTTTTGGAAATTTACCCTAATTATTAGAGATTCTAAAAGGAATCAGAACTGTTAAGTGACTGTAAATGAAATTTCAGCTAGCTAAGCTATTATTATTTATTAGCATAAAATCAGCAACCGAAACTGTCCTACTTCTTTTCAATGAATGTCCATAATTTCAGGTAAATTAATTTTTTTCACCTTTTACCATTTGCAAGCAACTTCTTGATGTGAGTGGCTGTGCCTCAGTGTCTCAGAAAACAACAGACTGAGTGCACACCCTTTGTTGTCTCAGCGGATGTGAGGGAAAATGTATCACTTGAATGCACAAATGTCTGTTCATGCAGAAGCATCATCCCTTTGCAGATACATGAAATGTTTTTTCACAGAGCCAACAGGCAAGCAGCTGCTACTTTAATGCACACTAAACTACAGAAATACTCAGAATCTGATATTTAACATGTTATTAAATATATATTAAAATTTTTATGTGCCTTTCAGCGTTTTCTAGGAAGAAATCTCACATGTTCCTTAGCTCTCCCACCAGAAGTCCAATATTGACTTTGTCATTAAAATGAAATTCATAGAATAATCTATTCTAATTCCTGATGCATTTTCAGCTGTGGCAGAACTCCTGAATCTGCAGCAGCCAGAAGTATTTCGTTATATTTTCCCATATTACAATGAAAGAAATGTCAGTCAGAAGTGTCTTCCTGATACACCTCTCCACTTATGTAGTTAAGTAAAAAAAATATCCCAACTGTGACTATAGTTAATATAACAAAATATATTTATTGTATATATCCACCTCTTGCACAACTATTCTAAATATACATTCTATCTGAACCTGGAAGTTCTAGTTTTTTTATGAAACCTGTTTGTGCAGACGTGATCTGTTCAGCTTTTACTCTTATTTGTCTGATGCTGCAGAATGTACATTGTTCCAACCCTTGGATGGATTTTGTCTGTCTGCAGAGGTTGGATCATGACTTAAAAGTGCTCACTGCAAGGAATAGCTGAAGAAAATTACTTTCACCTCCCAATTTCCCTGCATGGCTTTTTGGCACATCCTCAGCCATTCTGCTTCTTCTGTGTGCACCTTTGGGGTAGGTGAAAGGATTAATGAGTGAATGAAAACATTTCTGAGCACTGAAATCAAGGTTTTTCCATTATAAATAGTTTAAGGCAAGAAGTAAATATAGTCAATATTGCTGTCAAATAAACCCCTGGGCCTTATGTAGAGCTGGCCAGTGTTTTGATTCAGGTGGAAGAGGGTGGTGTATTTCCAAATGAAACCTGTTCAGGGAAACCCAGGGAGGTTTTCTCAGGTCCAGCTTTTATGAGAGAATTGCCCCAAAATAAAAAAAGCAGTGGAAATACTTCCCTGCATCCATGTGTGGACTTGAATGTAGGTCTTCCCTCATCAGAGTGGATACTGAGCTGTGAAATCATGGGCTATTGCTTTGATGTTTTTCTTTATCCAACCTATAAATATGACTTTCAAATTGCTTTACAGAGAGGATTTTTGACCCTGGGTTTGCCCATCTCATGGGAGTATCCTCTTCATTCAGCTCTCCTGGCTGTTGTTGAGAAAGGTCTGGTTTTATTTCTATTCCACATAAGCAGATTGTTTTACACTGTATTTTTGGAGGCGAAGGTAGGAAAACTGTTATCCTTGCAATTTTACTTTACTTTTTTTTTTTTTTTTAATATGAAACAGTAGCATGCAGTCTGAAAATTGCTTGAAATAACATATGCACTAGTGATTCCAAAGAATATAGCTAAGAAAAATGTCAAGTGTGAGATGCGCTTTTTTAAAAACATATGTGCTTTGGTCTAGTAAGGCAGGGAGAAAAGTCCTAGTCTCCAGTGCAAGTGTATTAATGCCAGGGATTTCTTTCTATGCAATTCTATGGTGCACCTGTTTTTTTAGGGATGAACTTGATGAGTGTAGTTGATGTATCAGTGTGTCGTGTATAGAATATTCTGTTAAAAGTGTCATTAAGGAAATTGTGTGTCTCAAAAGGTGTTGTAGCTTTAGGCTCCTTTTTGTCCAGTCTGACTTCACTAAATCATAATAATACTTCTCTGAGTAAAACCAACAGGACAATATTTCATAAAACTGCATAACCAAGTCTCACATGTTACACTTTACCACCTTCTTGGACAAAATGTTGTGTTACTGTTGTGAGATCTAAAATTTTTGTATTTCTGTATCTTAAAAAAGCCAAACTGTATTACACTTTTAAACTCAAGGAGCTAATGTGAGTTTTTAAAGCTGATCAAAAATGGTAAAACTAAAATTGGCTGGCATTACTCCCAAGGCCAGTTCCTAAAGTGTGGCATAACCACTGTTTGTGCACATCCTGTCCTGACTTGAGGGAGCTGACCCTGACATGAAGGTCAGGCATTTTCAGGTAGATACAAACTGAACTCTACCTGGGTGCAAAACCTGCCACCATCTGGGCATGAATCCATGTTGTAATCCAGGAAAATTCTGCTGTGGCAGAAAATTGCTGTTCCTGGGATGGTCTGATCAAACCTAACTCCTCCCTTGTGGTGTTACACAAATTATTTCTCTCTGTAATGGAGATTCTCTCTGGTGAGGGGAGTGTTCTTCAACATGCAGGGGTTTATTACTGTTTCTTTAATTTAACTTTGTTTGAAAAGATATGTTACTTAACTATGTACTCGAGTAGTAAATTACTTTTGGTTGTAGAGTCTTCTGCAATGTTTATATTTCACCAAATAATGTTTGTTTCTATGTTTGTATAAGTAATATACTACCACCAAAAGTCAAAATCCATGTTTTCTAATAATGCCTTGTAACTTACCTAGCCTTACAGTATTTCTGAGAATTTTCCACCAAAACTGCATCTGGTCACTGGTTGTCACAATTATGGCAAAAATATATTTATAAACCTGTAGCTTCTAGCTGCCATTAAAGGTTAATGACACAAATCCTGACCACCTGGTGACTGTAAAGCTCTTTTTGTTCTGCTCTGAAAAACCGTGATGCCTTCTCTTGTTGGGGATGTGAAACAGTGGGATTGCAGTGGGGTTGGTGCAGTGCACTGGTTTGCAGGTTCTCAGTGCCCTCAGCATCTTCTCTTGCAGTGCCAAGAACAGCTTTGGTTTCTCTTTAACCAACATTTTTTAAGCCTTTTTTTATAATATGGGTAAAGCCACATAGCCACAAGGAGAAAAAAAAATGTTACGTGTTTGTTCTCATGTAATTAATACAAAATATTGTTCTGTCCTCTTTCAAAAACATCTGCTTAGCTGTCTCATTATTATTAGTAATAATAATAATAATTTTTTTGCATGTGTTTCTCTGGAAGGACCAATTAAACCTAGATTTGTTTGGTGGGTTGGTTTTTTTTTCCCCAGAGGGAATGTTTTTCTGATTTAACGTCTATCTTACCTTTTTGTTCAAGTGAAAACGAACTCTTAGCCCACATAAATTACAGAGCCTAGACTTGTTTTCTTAAGGTGCCATAACATAAATATTAGACTGTAATAGTTAGAATAATGGAGTGCAATTTTCCCTTTTGTTTGGTAAGGCACGTGCTTTGAATTTAAAACTCATTTTATGCTTGGGTGATCTTGAAGTAATGAGATTACAGTTCTGAGGGAAATTGTAATGAAGTCATGGTGCTCTAAAAAAAACCCAAAAAGAATAGTTTGACGTTGTTCTTTACTCTTGGATTAATTTTTCATTTTTTTTTTCCCACTTACATGGGATAAAATATGACTATGGTAAGTGATGATTAATCAGAATTACATACTGTAGATAGAGTCTTGTTAATAACAAGTGTTAAAATGGATGAAGTATTCAGGCAGTTGTGCTACTGATAATGATAATAACAATCCCTACTTCTTAACATCCATCTCTGGGTGTTTCTTGGAGTCCACCAACCATTTTTGATCTGAGCAGTGGGTTGGAGGGGCTCAGGGGATGTGTGGAATGCCATGGCTGGCTCAAACTGGGGCTTGGCACCAACAGAGGCAGCAGGGGTTGGGAGGGGCAGGAACAGGAGCCTTTCAGCATCAGGGAACTGCAGGATCAGCCTCTTCTGCAGCCTCACCCCAAAAACTTGTGCTGCTGTCATGACCTGGAGCCGTGGTCCCAACCTCCCCTGACCTCTGGATGGCTCTCTCCTTCCTGGGAATACTCATGTGTACAGGGGCAGGTAGGAAGGAGAAGCAGGGCTTGGCTGTGCTGCCTCTGAAGAGTGGCCTTTTCAAGGCCCTGCTTGATTCCCCAGCAGAAACACTAGTGCAGATCAGACAGAGGCAGGAATATGCTTAAAGGACCATGTTGTTCTTCAGTTACTCTTTGAGCTTATGGAAGATGAGGGAAGTGGATAAAAATTAAGGCTTTGAAGAGGTGATTTTTCTTTGCTATTTAACACCTCTACCAGGCCAACCTGATGTAAGAAATGCCCCTTAGTCTGATGGAAAGCTACAGAACTGTTTCAGTCATAGATGGGGGTGACACATTGCAGGAAAAAATAGATGTGCAATGGTGATACCACATCAGTTTTATCACTGGCTTTGCTTTTTGTTGTGGCCTCTCAGAAAAGCCAGGAGTTACCAAGAACACTCATTTGTGTCATTTTCTCTTGATCCAGACCCATGCAGTGAAGAAGGGAGGTGGGTGATGCCCAGCAGAAGTACTCAAGTCCTCAGAAGTGCAGACTCATCCTCCTGCCCTGAGGATTGACTTTCATGGTCAGAGAAAAGGTACAAGTGCTGTACTTCCATTAAAGTGCTTCTCTAAGCAAAACACATCCAACAGCATCAATAATTAAATGCTATAAACAAATTACAAATAAACCAGCCTAATAGCAAAAGATGTAAGGTACCTGTACTGCATTAAGAGAGATCAGGTCTGAAGTGACTGAATTACGCCAGGAAGGGAGAAACATCGATATTGTGAGGCAAATTCTAACCCCTCCAGATACCACAGACTCACTTCTCTGCCACAGCCTGTTCTTAGGCTGTGTCTGAAGTAGTGTGGGGAAAAGTGGGGGAAATCACATTAAGGACACTCTCTCTGCTGCTCTCAGAATTTGTCAGTGCCATCTGCAGGATTTCTTGCTGGTAATTCATACTGATGGATGTTGCTCAAGAGAGTTTTATTGCTGTCTCATCCACGAGGTCCTATTCCCTGGAAATAGGATGTTGTTTCCCATCAGTTCTGGCACACGGTGATGGGTACAATGAAACAAAGCTTAAGTTTTCCTTTGTTACATACGGTTCTGTAAGAAGCATTTTTTAAACATTGTCAGTGCAGCAGGAAGTGCTTAATGTTTTTTTCTGACCTTGCCGTGTCCCCGGGCTGAGCTGTCCCTGCCCTGGGGTGTCCCCTGCCCATCCGCAGCGTCCTCGGTGCCACCGTGTGGTGAGTTCCTTAAATCAGCATCTTGGGGGTGACTGAAGCGTCCTGCCCGCGGCTGGTACCGTGTTATGAATTCATTATGTGATATTCCTGGGCTTGCTTTCTCTTCTCCTAAACATCCAGTGCAGGTGGTGCAGTTTCCTTTGCCTCTGGCTGGGTGATCTCCCCACATCACAGCAAGATGGCCCTCATTGATTGATTGATTGATGACTGCAGTTCAGTTCATTCTCATGACCAGGCTGACACGAGGAGGAGTGTTACATCTTTCCTGTGTCAGTTTGGTGCATTAAAACTCTGTGATGGGAACCCTTACTGCAGCAGGCTGCAAATTCCCAATTATCAGTGTGAAGGAAAAGGAAAAATGAAGTCCTTGGCCCCAGGACATGAGCAGGCTGGAGACACCAGTTCAGGGGAGCACTAGAGCCTGAGATCTGCTGCACTTCCAACCCACTCACCAGAGCTGCTTAGCTAACTCTTACTGCTAACTTAATGACAGTGAAGTTGACATTGCTCTTATTTTATGCTCATCAAAGCACCACCAAGTGTTATTATTTATGTATTTTTGTTATTTTACTTTTAGATCTCTGACTCCACCCCCCTCTGGTAAGAAGCAACAATGACATAATTTGTATTTCTATACGTGACAAATCAAGACTCATAGGGAGAGGCAGCACTTCAGTGGCTGAAAAACAGACAAAATTTTAGGTACACAAGCTTTTTGGGACTGATGTAGATAAAAATCTTAGAAAATAAAATAGGGAGTGAAAAACTTAGTTCAAGTTTAACTTCTGTTATTCAGTCAGATAATTGGAGAGATGAAAGGGGTTGGTACCTGTGCAACAGAAAGGAAGTGTTGACACAAAGTAAAGTGATGATATAATGAACCTCCAGGAGACAGAGAGATGTAATTATTGGTTGTGGGAGAAGTATGGAGATCGTAACTTGCCATAAACCCAATTTCTCTACTAAGTCTATACTGTTTAGTATCCAGTAATTGTGCTTAAGCTCTCAAGCTCAGGATCAAGACTTACAAGGTCACAGATGAAGTGGTTATTTTGTAAGAAATCACCTCCTTTATTCATTTTCTGTAGGAGCACACACTGGTGAACAAGTTTGATGTTTTCCCCTACAATTTAAACAAAGGCATTTAAAATTGTCATAGACCAAGGCTAACACAACATTCACTCCATGTTTTTATTTTGATAAAGGCATTAATTCTGTGCTCATGTCAGCAGCTCTGCATTCATGCTCTGGCAGTGCATGGTGGGCTGCCTGAGGCTTCCTGCTGCTGAACAGAGTGAAGTTATCTGCAAGCTCAGAGCTCTGCTTTGGTAGCAAACATCAAACAAGGGAGAATATATTATTTTGGCAGCATAATTCAAGTAGTTGAGTGGACTCTAGAAAAATAAATTTGCTCTGATAAACCTCCTAGATAACTGCATAACACCACAGGTCTTGGCATAAACCACACAAGAAAAGCACCTGAGTATTATTGCTCCAATTTTAAGGGGAATTGGGAAATTTAGTAAGGCAGCTTGTGTTGTATAAAAACCTAAAAGAATTAGGTTCTTTGCCCTCCTCTTTAGGCAAAAGAACATCCATTCCTCAACTGTACACCATAAAAGGTTGAATTCTGTTTCATGTATTTTTCCAGACAGTTGTCATTTATCCCCTCTCCTGTCCTTAAACTGCTAACACAGTTTAAATGGGAAAAGTTTGAGGAAGAGAGATTTGGCAGTTTTTGCTATTCTCTGGTTCCTCAGGGCATTATAGAAATTACTATTTTATTGATCAAAATGAAAGAATACAAATATTTCTATGGGAAAATGGTATAAAAATGCATCACAGTGCCTTATAGGGAGATCCACAAGGGTCATGTGGCAATGAACAAAGGGCCTATTGCTCTGTAAAGCGGGGGGGAAAAAAAGAGGTGGAAGAAACAGTCTGGAATAGAAATATTTTCCTGCATTCCTACCTCCATTTGCCTGCACTTACTTGGAGCAAACTTTGCCTTTCCCTTGCAGAGAGGGTGGAAGATCCAAAGTGCTGCAGGGGGTCTGTAAGAGGCCAGATCAGACCCCCGAGCTCTCTGGGTCCTGTCACAACAAATACTGCATGGCACTGTGAAGGATGGAGAAGTACTGAGGGGCTGTTTGTTACTAGATTTGATATCAAATGAATCTTGGAAAGAATATATTTTAGCAAATTTTTTTTCCTCAAATATTACAGGGAACATTCTGAAGTTACCTGAATCAGACAATGGAATAAAAACCTCTCTCAGGTACACAGATGTGGAACATTTTTATCACTGCAATTACTTATGGTCTTGTATATGTGATCATAAGGGGTATTTTTCAAGTTGCCAAAACTGGATATTCTGTATTTCCTTGATTGATGACAAACTACACTGAAATATTTTATATGAATTTATTTCATTATTCCAGCTCAGTCCTCAATGGATTTTATGTATTTCTCATAGGCATCTTCAGTCATCAGTTCATCAAGTTCAGCAGGCTTTTCCACAGTCATCTTGATAAGCCAACCTGTAGTTAGGAAGTTAAAAAGAAAGAGTTGCTAAGATCCCACAAGGAAGATTAATTTATGTTATTGCCTTAGGAAAGCACTCCCAGCAGGCACATCAGCCCTGGTCACTGGGGACTCAGGTGGATTTTTGTGCAGGCAAACCCACATTTCAGTATTTTTAAAAATAAACAAACAGCCAACCTGTCATGAGAAATGACCTTTTAAGTCAGAGCAGGTGTCTAATTTAGTGCTGGCTCTGACAGTGGCATTAAGGAGATGCTGCCTAGAAAGAACAGGGGAGCCTGACCTCTCAGTATCATGAGATGTTAAAAGATCCAAGAAACAGAAATGCAATCAAGGGAGATACATTTATATTCAACCACAGTCTATGTCTAAAAAGAACATATTGTAAAACAGCTGTCAAAGACAAGACTATGATAAGGCTTTCCTGTTAAATTTTATTGGGCTTGAATTATACTCAATATATTCCATTTAAGTCTCCACACCATTAAGCTGGAAGAACAGGAATTGCAGAGCCATTTGTGACAGCAATAATCTGGGTGGGATTCATTATTGGAAGATAAAAATGGCATCTTACCATCTTGATAACAAGATTTATTGACCAGCCCTGGATTATCTGCAAGGGCACCATTAGTCTCAGTTACTTCTCCTGAGAGAGGAGAGTAGAGTTCACTAGCAGCTTTCACACTTTCCAAAGCCCCAAACTCATCTGAAACAGAGAATATAATTGAATGCTTTTAGGGGGAAAACAAAAAGTGCTTCAGTTCCTCTAGTCAGACATTCTGAGGATGATCCAACCAGTGAAATGTTTTGATCCTGAGCAAGAAAACCTGTCACACAGATTGAAGTCACTCACTTTATGACAACAGTCAGCAGTAGTAAATGTGATGGTTATGCTCCTGAGTTATCCTGGGGAACTTGCCTATCACTAACTAGCTGGCTACTACAGAAGGGACAGAAGTTCCTTACATTTGGTTAATCCTTTGGCTAAAACCCCTCAGCACATGATATGATATCAGGTTAGAAGGAACAACACCCAGCTCTTGCTGCAAGAGACCTAAACATGCCTTTTAAGGCATAATTTGGTTACACAATAGACACAGCCCCGATTTCAGGAATCCCACTTTTTCTTCAGAAACACTATCAAGTGTTATATTTGCACTTGCTGGAAAACACACATTAGTATTCAGCAGCAGCACACTGGGAGCACCCAGCAGCTCTTCCCTTTTTCCTGTTTGGGAAAGGGTGCCTGGAGCAATGTTAGTCCAGAGCAGCTCTAAGCCACAAGCAAACAAGACAGAGGCTGAAGGAGCTGTCAGAAGAGTAGATAGGCATCAGCACAAGGGACCCGAGAACAACTTGTTCTGGGAAAGCTTGGAATCAGACTAAGGCCACAACGAGGAGAAAAGAGAAGAACTTCAAAGGAAATGAAATTCCTTCAGATAAAGCAAAACTACAAGCTGGTTAATTAAAATCCTAAACAGAAAGACTTTTTGTCTTACCAGTCCCCATTCAATGTGATGCAATGGATTTGGCCAAAACAGTTTGATACAGACCCATTGCATGGGAAGGATGGCAAAAGAAAGGCCTCCTACCTTACCTCATAAATCTCAAATAAAAACCTTCTTTGCAAGTCTGAAGCTACTGAGAAGCCTTCATTCAAGCACAGGTGAGGCAGCTCTCTCTGCTAATACAGGAAAAGGCTTTTCCTTTCTACCTGGTAATGTCTCTTCTCTAACATGGAAAATTCTGTAACTAAATGATGAAGAATGTAACAGTTTGTACACTGTTAATGAGCAAACCCCTGTGATCATATTTGATACCTGAAAATTACTGAGTCTATATATCTGTAGAAAAATTAGAGCTTGATATCAAGTGTTTCACATCACACAATTCAAAGTGTGTTAACTGGAGAATTACAAATAAACACTTGCAAGTTCAAATCAAAGCATAAATATTTAAAAAAATGATTATCCATAAAACTATTAAAATAAATATTTCAAATAGCTTATTTTGTAATAAATATCTTCACAGTTTAAGCAGCAGGTATTTTCTGCTGCCAAGCACAGTCTTACAGTGAGAAACTGAAATTAAAGCTGTATCTTTTAGAAATGCCTGAATTTTTGTTTCATCCAGAAGCTTTATAATGGTATTAATGACCATAAATAGTAATTCAGAAAACTCATCTTTGCAAAGGAAGAGTTCCATGACCAGAATAATTACTTCACTAGCAACTAGAGCTGAAACTTACCGTGTTTACTCAATTTTGTCCCAATTTCTGGAAGACTACAGTAAACAACATCTCCTAATGCTTCCTTAAAGGAAAAACAAAAGCAGACATTAAGTATACACAGGAGAGAGCTGATACAGTAACTCTGGAATTTGTATCTAAGTACTCTCTAAATTTAGTTCTCATTCTTTAAGGGTTACATGTTTTTCACTTTTTAATCATTTAACATGAAAAAAATGGATTTTTTTTTTATCATGCCCCAAATGCCAAATTGTTCTTTCTCTATCATAGTGTTAATAACCCTCAGGCTCAGTTTATATGCAGATTTCTTCAGGCAGAATGAGGAGTAACATCTGCTGATCTTTTTAGCATCAGCTACAGGAAGAACAGTTTTAAAGGACAGAGTTTCCAATGTTTTGAAGGAATTACCTTTTGGTTACAAAGAACAGAGGTGCTTTCTGAAAGTGAAATCTGAAAAAAATTCAATGATTCCTTCCCAGAGACAACAGGAGAGCTGTTAGCACACAGTTTGTCCTTAATGGCTTAATTGGGACCTTATCACCATAACAAATGGCTCAGCTCTTCCCTGACACGTGTACCCATCTCACCAAAGAGCAAGGATCTCACACAGTATTATCCATGGAGAACATGCTGCTTGTCCTAAGAAACAATAATTCTACTTATTAATAGCTTGCCCATTAGTTTTTCTAAAGTTTCACATCCAATGAATCTCTGTCCTGAATTTGCCTGTGACTGTTCCAAATAAATTACCTGCATGAGAACAAAAGATCCAAAGGAATTCATATCCTAGAGTAAGAAACACATGCCATGTTGTACATCTATTCACACCTGTTCTTTAGCCAGAGGGATTTCACCATATTTGTGCTCACGGGAAATTTGACCTAAAGTACACCTTGTCCTCTTCACAGGGCCACAAACTGCTCAGGCCTAAGAGAACTGAAGCAATTAAGTCTCTCATCAAGTTCAGCTCTCCACAGGCTCAATGTGAAGCGATTAAGAATTTATCAGCATGCTGAAGCAGCACAAATATCACCAATAATGTGACAGAATCAAGTCCAGAAATCATGCTGGGTGTGTTACATAGGCAGTTAAAACAAGAAAAAAAACCTCCATAAGTGTCCAAAGAGCAAGGACAGGAGCACATGTGCATAAATAAATATTGCAGGGTTGGGGAGGGATCAATACCTGTGCAAAGTTGCTGATTCCTACTGTTCCAATGCCATTCTCCACCGATACCCATTCATGCTTGTCTGTGAATTTACGGGCTGAAAGGAAACAGACTTGGTCTTTCAGAAAGAAGCAACATGTTGCTCTCTTAAATACAGTAACACATTTGCAGGCTAAAACTGGGGGGCTTTTTACTACAGTTCTGTTCGGTTTTCTTGGATAATATTCGAGGCAGCACATAGAATCTACCAAAGCATCTTGTTCTGCTCAGGGACAGGGCAGAAGCTCACTGGGTGTTCTGAAAGTATTATCAGTTCCTGTGAAATCATCTGGATACAGGACAGGGGCAAAAGGAGCAGCTTTATTTCAAAGAAAAGTGCAAATCTAAAGCACATCTGTGTATTTTACTCATGCATTTCTACAACAGCATAGTGGCCTTTCAAACGTATTTAGTGTTTCTTTCTGACAGTCATTTTATAACACCTGGGAAGGCCACTTGAGAAACAGTGTCAGTATGACAGCAGCCCATTCCAAGTGCAAAGTTGTCATAAATCTGAGTAAAATTGAGGCAAATGAATACAGGGCAAATTAATAAGGCAACTCACGCAGACAACTGCTATGTAAGAGAATGTGCTCTCTATTAATACTCCGACTGTGAGAGGAACACAGTAGTTACTCTGTATCATTTTTAAATATGACTATTTAAGACCTTGTTAAATCCTGACACAGGAATGTTACACCTCTCCATACATTTGAGAACTGCAAGATCCAAGACAGCTTTATCAGAGGCAGTTGTTTTTATAAAGTCACATGGAGAAATTTTAAAAGTAGTAACTGAATCAGGCAACATTTCTCTTGCTAACATTTTATCTGGAATTTTTTTTACTCAGCATTTTCAGCTGTTTTCTCACTTCCAAATAATTTCCCCATAAATACCTCCTTACTTATTTTTAATTTTAATCAATTTATTTTTAATTTTCACTTGCAGTACCCCATCCAACCTGGCAAGGGATGCTGCAGAAGCTGGATAAGATACCTCCTGAAACAGAGCTCCCTGTGTGATTAGTGCCAGGGCTGGACAGCTGGACCTTCCTTTTGAGCTCAAAATTCTCTCAGGCTTTTCCTCTGGGCTGGACTCCTTAGAGCAATCACCAGGGAAATTGCATTTTTGCAAATCCTCTTTTAGTTTTCAAAACTGTACATGAAGGAAAACAGAAGTTCTCACTGCAGACCTGTAAAATCCTGTCACTGTAAGTCCATCATATTTTAAGCTGTTTCAATTGCAGGCATCCTCTTATTTGATCAACAGAAGCAAGGCTCAGATAAAATGACTTGTCTTTGAACAGGGCCTAAATTTTATAGCCCTCAGTAGAGAAATACATGTTTTTGCAAGTGGAGTACACAAAAAAAAAAGTAAATATGAAGTATTTTTTCATGGATTATTACTCAGAAACCCCAGAGAATTTCAGATAGCATTATTTATATCTAAAAAAAAGAAATAAATCTCATGACACACTCTAATGAACAGAATGAATCAAATGTCTTAAATCATTTTAGGTCAAGATGTTAAATCCATTGGAATTCCACTGGAAATGAGTAACAAACCATAAGACTGGAGAATGACCCAGCATCTCAAACCCAAGCTGATCATTTGTGATGTTACAAGTACAAGTACAAATACATCTAAGCATGCAACAAAAAAACCCCACTGCAAATAAAGTAAAGGTCAAATTAAAAACAGTTAATAAGTAACCTCAAAATTTGAACTTTGAGCTTATGTGATCACCCCATTAAAGAAATCAACTCGGATGAATATGAAATGTCAAAGCCTACTAAATCTCTCTCTGCACTCTTTTACAGAAGAGGAGCTGAGTTTACTCCAGCTTCATTCATTTCAACAGGACTTTGGTTTCAGCTTCACTAACACATTTTGAACTCAGCCCTTCATTTAGTGTAAACCTGCCTCTGTTAAATACTTCAGAAATATATACCTGAAGAGTGAACTCACACCTCTGCAAAGAGGCATACAAAACTGTTCCTCTCTGCCTAAAAAAAAAGCACAACTTATTTTATTCCTTATGTACAGAGAAACAATGGGCACATCAATTAGAATAGAGAAAAAGCTTAGACTTGACTGAATTTGCAAATAACGAATAGCAAACGTTATTTCTTTCACCTGCAGCAGATGGCAACTAAACAGGTAGACTAAAGACCACCTGCAAGAAAACTGATGAGCTCTTCTTAGGGGCTGCATTACTTTTATAGCATCACCTCCTTCTCCAACACTTCTGTTTGCCAGAGCACCACAGATTCTGTTTTTCAGACTTGTGCGGGTCTCTTCCACTCACAGAGAGCTTCGGCAGCAGCAGATGCCCTCAGAATTCGGCACAGCGAGTGCGAAACAGCACCGAGCGGGGATGCGCGATCCACCTCCCACCCTGCCACCACCTGCGGCTGCCACAGCCAAACTTCTTCATTCCCAACAGGCTCCAGGCCCCCAAAACCTGGCTGGGGCTGCCTGGCCCCCGCTCCTGCCCCTTCCTCCTGCTACCGGTGCTCCTTGGAGCTATTGGGGTGCGACAATCTCAGGAAAATACCCACTTTTTTGCTCAGTTCGGTGCTGTCCGCGTTCGGCCCACCCCCAAAGCCCCTGCCTGGGGGACACCGAGCCACTGCAGCGTGGAGTGCAGGGAAAAGTTTCTTGGCGACTACCGGGGGTGCAGCTGCTCCTGGTGGGAGCGGGAACCGGGCAAAGGGTGTCCGGAGCGGGACGAGGGACAGCGGGTGCGCCCTCCGGGGGGCTCGGAGGGACCGCCGGGACACCCTGCAGGGCGAGGGGGGATGAGGGATAGAAGAGGGAGAGATGGAGGGGCAGAGAGCGGGAGCCGCGCTCCGGCTACCTCGCACACACATCAGCGGGGANACACCAGCGGGGAGGAGGCGAGCCCCGCAGCCCCAGCGGGCCGCTGTCCCGCCCGTCCCCGCTCACTCACCGGACAGCAGCAGCGTGCCGGAGCGCAGGCCGCGGGCGGCGGCCCCCGGTGGCGATAGTGACAGTGGCGGTGACGGTGACAGTGGCGGTGCCCTGAGGCGCGGGCAGCGCGGCGCCAGCACCGGNACCTCCTGTGCTCGGCTCTGAGCCCCAGCCTGAGCCTGGTTCTGAGCAACCTCCTGTGCTCGGCTCTGAGCCCCAGCCTGAGCCCTCCCGGAGCCAGCTCTGAGCCCCTGGCTGGGGCTTAGCCCGTGCCTGGCTCTCAGCCGCAGCCTGGCTGCTGTGAGGGGGCCGTCTGTGCCCGGCTCTGAGCCCCAGACTAAGCCTGGTTCTGAGCTCCCTCCTCTGCCCGGCTCAGAGCCCCAGTCTATTTCTGGTTCTCAGCCCCAGCCTGAGTCCCTGCTTGGCTGTAGTGAGGGGGCCGCCTGGACCCGGCTCTTAGCCCCAGACTAAGCACTCCCGGATCCGGATCTGAGCCCCCGCCTGTGCCCGGCTCTGAGCCTCCTCCTGAGCCCCCCACTGTGCCCGGCTCAGTCCCAGTCCAAGCCCCCCCTCCCCGGCCGCCGTGAGGGGGCCGCCCGGCCGCCCGCCGCCCTGAAGGAGAGCCAGAGGCTTTCTTGGCCGAACTGCGACAGGCGCCCCGTGTTTATTCAATAAATACTCCAGGGCTACAGCAAAGTGCACGCAGGAGGTTTCGCCTCGGATTCTGCGCTGTCTCTGAGCTGTTCGCTCCACTCCCTGGCGAGCACCGCTTTCCACGAAGGACGGAGTGTTCTGACCCACACGGATGGCCCGACCACTCTCTGTGGGAAGGACCTTCTCCTGATACGCAACCGAACCCTCCCTGACCCAGCTGAAGCTCAATTTAGGGAGAAGCTGCAATAGCCTATGCCTAAACCCTAACCTAATCCTAACCCCAGCAGCTGAAAGCGAACAAGTAAATATTCTGCCCACAAGCAAAGTGACTTTTTGATGCGTTCGTGGTTCACTCGCAGACGGGTTGTTCCAGTGGCTCATCAGTGACTGCCTTCTCTTCCTTCCTGCACTTAATCCCGAAGAAAGCAAAGAGTTTCATCAGCATTAGATCAACAATCTCCTCTTCTTCTGAAGCCTGAAATGACAGCAAGCGGTGAGTTACTGGGGTGCACACAACACAAGTGGGTTCAGTCTCTGCTTGAGGAGGAATGAGCCAGCTCCCACTCTGGGCCGAGCAACACATTCTGCCAATGTTTTTACCCACACAAAAGCCCCAGATGACCGTGGGCACTGCAGGAACTCTGGCTCTGTCAAAGCCAGTGGAAATCTTCCTACAGGGGCCTGGAGTTCCCTTGCCAGCTCCCATCCTGCCACGAGTGTGAACAATGAGCCACCCACTGCTTCTCCATGAAATGAATGGAAAAGACTGAATATATCTCGTCTTCTATCAGCCATATCCTTTGTTTTCATCTCCTTTGGCTTTATTTAAAACACAGAGGAATTCTGGGCAGGATGAGCACTAGGCTGGATTTCACAGCACATTATCAATAGCTTGAATGGGTCAGGCACTCACAGTGAGAGTTTTAAAAGGAGCTGTAAAGTCCTCATGCACTTCAGTAGCAGTTTTGACACAGATTTCAAAATAGCCCAGCACAAGCCTAAGACTTTTCACTGGATTTAGTGGGCGAACAGAAGGCTACAAATCAGACTTGTATTGGATCTGAACAGGGACTCAGCTGAACAGGAAAAGACAATGTAAATCAGGGAAATCTGAAGTGTGCTTTCTGAACAAACTCCTTAAGAGTTGGACGGAATTTACATGGTTTTCATCCATGGTTTAATACCTCCATCATGAGTGAACACTGAACAATAAAAGTTAAAAACAGGAGAGTTTAGATGAACACACCTGGTAGTGCTTCTGCTCCTCACTAAAAGCAACCAGAATCACCGAAATGAACAGATTGAGCACCACAAATGTCATGAAAACTATGCAGGATCCAATCAAGAAGGAGCCTAAAATTGGATTGTAGTCCAAGACCTGTATAATTCATAAGGTAAGACATCATATTGTTATTGTAACAACAAACAAACATACATACATACAAGCAGTTAAGACCCAGTAAGACATTTGTCTCTGAAAATCCTGTCTAATCAATTATACCATGTGTTATACATATATAT
Source organism: Formicarius rufipectus (assembly GCA_013399695.1). Taxonomy (NCBI): domain Eukaryota; kingdom Metazoa; phylum Chordata; class Aves; order Passeriformes; family Formicariidae; genus Formicarius; species Formicarius rufipectus. The sequence goes on along the minus strand of VXAU01001886.1, from coordinate 2,446,526 downwards.
CAATTTTCTTCTTTAGCCACTGTACTGTGTTGATATGATACAAACATGATAGAATTTATATATATATATATGCACAAATAAGATGGGCAGTCTTTGGTGTTTGGTTAAGTATTTGCATTTGATTGCAACGGTACAAAAGTTGACAAGTCTGGAGATCTCTTTATCCACAGAACAACTGAAGCTCCCTTACATCTTAGCTTTCAAAGTACACATGAAATTTCTGTATACATTTTATTGTATGCTTTATAGAGAACCCCAGTCAGATTGTCTCAGTCACTTACAAATCAAGGGTTGTGAAAAATCCAACACCCTAATTCTCATGTAAACTACAACATAGGAATACATTTTCATTACTAACATGAGTGGGATGTAGAGGTGAAAAACTTTGTGCCCAGGTACTGATCAAAGCCACCCATATTCTGTTGGATCCATGGTCTAAAAACATCTACCATGGAGGACTTCACAGTCAGAGATGTCCAAGAACTAGCTTACTGCACAAAGAAGCGTTCAAAGAATATTGCAATATTTAAAAGAACTTAATGGAAAAGTGTGGGAATAAGAATATAACTGATAATACCTTGAAATAATTAAGAATATAACTGATAATACCTTGAAATGATGCAGAATGTAACTGATAATGCCTTGAACTGATGCTTTAAAATGTATGTTTACCTTTGCCATGTATGTCCTCCCCCCTCCGGAATCCATGTTTTCCCCTTCCCAGAATCCATTTGTACCACCTCCCCAAAACCATGTGCCCTTCCCAGAGAGTCCTTTCGGCGCTCCAAGACCACCCCCAATGGAACAAGAGGGGCGTGACCCACCTTTCTTCCTGAAACCTTTCCCCGCCTATATGTTAATCCCCTCATCCCTGTTGGCCCAAAGCCACACAATACCTTTTCCCCCCATTGGAGAATCTGAACCCCCTCCAAGGGACTATAAAAAGTCCCTGCTTCCTGAATAAACTCTGTCTCTCTGCTCGGACCTTCTCCAAGGTGCTGTGGTGTCTTTGTCCTTTGCCCAGGGCTCTGGCATCACGTGACCGGGGGGGAACCAGGGGAGAGCACCCTCTCCCCTTCTCCTAGATGCATGGACTAAAAACCTAACTAGGAGACTAATATCGTTGCGGTCAGTCCCACCACCCAACACACCAACGAGGCTCATCACCCCACATATCCAACCCGGATAGAAAAGTCAAGAACAATAAAAACAAATGTAACATAAAGTTCCCCTTGCCTTTCTTGGGAAGCTGGAGGGTGTGTTTAGAACAAACAGGGCATCACTCACATGTCTATCTTTACTTTTCTAAGAAAAGAGCTCAAAATGTTCTTTAATCAATTAGTAGCATCTCTAGTTGAAATGTGAGCAGATTTCTCAATGAAAGGTTCATTATGTGTCTCCTCATGGTCAAAATGAGATGTGAGAGATCTCACTTGGTGCCTTTTGTTTGATGAGAAAAGGTGGCTGCTTTAGGAAGCTGTGGAGCTTGCAAAATTATGTTAATGTTTAGCACTAATTGGAAGTATTTCTATTTGCTGGGTCAAAGCATATTTGGTAGCTGAGATGCTAATTATATGGTGATGAACTTCTGAAAATTAGAAGTGGTACCTCCTCATAGTTGAAGATTCCAAGTTGAAGACTGACCATGGTCTCTGCTGAATCAAAGAGAGTTTTGTAAGAGTAGAGCTTCCAGCCAAATATCAGGTTTGCCTGCAGAGGACAGAAGTCACATATTGTGTCATGATCAGAGTCCTTGCTGCAACATCAGCTAATGACCGCTGTGTTCAGAGAGAGCCCTCCCAGCTTGTCATCAGAGCCATGAAGCTTTTTGTGGTTTGGGTTTCTTTTTTACTTAAAAACAGCAGAGACACTGGACAAGGTCACAGAAGAACCCTAATCTAGAGCTAGAGCTGGACTCACACTTTCTGAGTGCATTTAGCTCTAAGACCTTTCATCACAGATATAAGCATGTCTTATATCTGCTCAGCTTGCCCCTAAATATGTAAAAAAATTGCAAATACATGACAAAATCATGGAAATAATTTAGCCTATCCTCAAGGAGCAGACTTATCTTGCATAATTGTCCAAATAGTTCACAGACAAATGCTTGCCTTTCAGGGCACAGATCCTTCCAAACAGACAACCTCCTTGTTTGCCCTCTGTAACCAAGATGCTGAATTGTTAATTTATAACTTGTGGGCCTACTGTGTCTGCTGTAAATGGGGACTGCTGCAGTCTCACCTCTTTCTTCACCCCTCTGACTCTTTCTTTCACAGCTCCATCCCTGGTATGATGTGACAGCAGGCTGGGTCAGGGGACTCATCTGATCGCTTGTTTTACCTGATAAGTTTGTGGCCACACCAGTGCCTAAAGCTACTCAGCTGCCTGAACTTCGGTACTGGAGGGAGGGATGAGGAGCATGAAATCAGGCAGTGTGAGACTGCAGCAGGTCCTGTTGGTCACAGGGCTGTCCTTTATGGGACAGCTTGGATTTGGCTCAGCTGGCTTCCACTTTTTCCAATGATTTTGCAATTAAGATGTGTTGAATGTCCCACATCATCCTGCCAGAAGATTTGCACAAAACATTTCAGTTAAACAGTAAATGTACATAAATAGTTGCAGTACAAGAATTCTTTAACCTAATTAGAATGAAAATATAATTGTATTTGCATAAGTATTCCTACAACAGGCAGAAAAACAATTACTTCCCACTTATAAACTAGACAAAAAGAAAATGGGACTTACTGTGCTCTCCATGATTTAAGCTTTATCCAGAAAATTACTTTCCCTGTACTTTATTCTTTGTCATATCTATTGCACATAGCCAATCCTTTTTTTATATATCTCAATGTTTGATTTTTTTTACTAAATTTCAGTGTACAAAGAACAGATAAGTGGTTATTTTAACTTCTCTTTCACTCATATAGAAGACTTGAGCTCCAAGCTGCTCACCTAACATTTAGACAGACAGCTTTATTCCATTTCACATGGCAAAGCTGTGTTGCTTTCAGCATTCAGAAACAATTAGTTTAAGCTGACAGTACCCAAGTGCTGACTGCAGACAACAGAAAGCACAGTGGTACTCACTGCAATGGAGTAGGAGAGGAACATGATTGCAATAACAGTGATGAACCCAGAGATATCACCCCATGCCCTCCTCAGTGTTGAAGTGATCATGTTCAGCTTAGGGTTGAGCCTGAGGAGATGCCACAGTTTCACTGTGGAGAGGAGCACCAGGAACGCGATCAGGTAGCCAAGAACTGCATCAGCCCTCGCTGTTTCACTGAAGCTCACAGAGCTGTTGGGAAAAAAGGGAAATGTGTAATAATAGACCATGCACACAGAGTCCTCTGAAGTGCATAAATGGGTGTGCTGAAAAGGCCAGTCACTGGTATGATTTCAGGGGAGACCTAATGAGTTCCTGCTGGAGTGTTCCCACCTGTACTTCTCGCTGTGTGCTCACAGAAAGCTCAGCTGTGCACAGCAGAGATGTTTTTAATGAGAGAGGGTCTAGGCTGCAGCCCAAATGCTGGTTATTTTTAGCAAGTCATAGTTTAAAGGCAGCTAATGGAGCTTTTCTAAACTGTATGCACAAATAGAGCACATGACATATTCCTGTATGATATAGGAGTGCTGTGTTAGCAGGAATGTGGCTGTTGGGTTCAGGGAAGTGCTGGTTCTTTCTGCTCAGTCGGCACAGGTGAGGCTGCACCTAGAATTCTGAGCCCAGTTTTGGGCTCCCCAGTGGAAACAGTCATGGAGTCCAGTGAAGGCCCACTGAGATAGGTTGGGAGTGGGGACACAGGACATGTGAGAAGGGTGTGGGAGCTTGGTTTGTTCAGTTTGGAGAAAAGAAGGCAAGGGCGGCCTCTAACTGCTGTCTCCAGCTACACAGTCAGTGGTTATGGAGAAGATGGAGTAAAATACTTCCTGGAGGTGCACAATGAAATAACAAAGGACAGCAGGCACAGTAAGAGGAATTCCAGCAGTAAGAGGATTTTCAGCTGGACATGGAAAAGACAGGGGATTTTTCCCCCCACAATGAGAGTGGTTCAGCACTGGAACAGGGCTCCAGGGAGGCTTTGGAACCTCTGTCCTTGGAGGTGTTCAAAATTCAACCAAACAAGACCCTGAACAACCTGATCTTACTCCAATGAGGCTGTTGGAACAGAAGCTGCCAGAGGCCTTTTGCTTCCTACATTATCCTGTGATTCTATCACCTCTTTCCTGTGTGACCATATTTTAACAGATGTTACAATTTTCCATTCTGTACTAAAGAAGCCATTATTGTCCTCTAACCAATGGCTTTTTACAACAAATAGCAAGACAGATTATGTGTTTTCTAGGTGGATGTCCTTTAGCAGAAAGGCTTGTTGATTCACAAGAGGGTGATGCAGACAAGGAATTAACAGCTAGAAAGGGAACTTAGTATTCAGGTCTGCTGGATTTTATTAGAGCAGTATCAGAAGAAAATCCTATTGCTGACAGAAATCTAAGCCCTGAAACACTTACAGGGTTCATGAATATACCCATATAGGATAGCAATACCTAGCACAGACAAAGTGCTATCTGGGAAGGGGAAAAATAGATTTATTTCTGCATAAGTAGCAACAACAGCATTAGGACATACCTCTCTTTGTGTTCTTGGTAGTAACTGATGTCTCTGCTTCCAAGGATTGTCCTCTTCACAAACACTGATAGAGCACTCCAGCTAATCAGTATAATGGCCATCTCCAGGAGATTCCACTTGCTGTGGAAATATCTCCATCTCAGACTCTTCATCAGTTTTCCCTGTGAAAAGAAGAGTTCTACTGTCTCAGTCTCATGACTCCATATCATACAATACACCTCTAAAGATCAGGGCAATCCCCTCTGCAATAAAGCAGGCTACTGTGCATCAATACAATTACAGCTTGGCACTGATTTCCCATTATCTTTCCAGCCAAATAAAGTGTTGCCTTCCTATTACGTTCTACTGATACTGTATCTCATTCAATGTTCCACTGGAGTAGCAGCAGCAGCACTACAGGAACCAAGTACAGCCTTAAAGTTTTTGTAAGTGCAATCCACACCAGACACAGAGTGATGCTGTCAGCCAAACTTCCCACTGGCCTCACCTGTCCTATCATGTAGTACGCAATAAAGAGGAAATAAATGACTTCTGCTGCAACCACAAAGATGTGGAGGCTGTTGGTGTAGGGGTAAAGCCGGACACTTTGCAGCTCCGCACTTGTGAAGAAGGCCCCTGAAAAACAAACAAGGTTCTCCTCAGGGCTCTGATAGTCACAGCTTTCTGTTTTCATTCAAACAGCTCAGTTCACCAGTAAGACTTCTCCACTTGTTTTCACATCAGTGTGAGGCTGAATCCAGCTACCAAATGAAGATTTAGACTCGATTATGTTGAGTAACCTTGCTAGTGTTCTTTGAAATTTTCCTTAAACAGGAATTTCAGCCAGTCAATGGCTTTCAGAGTGCCAGTGCTGTCTCGTGTGATAGCACAGTATTAATCCCAGCAGGGCTGAGTTTGGATTGACCTGCAAATGCAGAAATGTAGGAGGGGGAGGACTTGGAGATGTAAAACAGAATCTCATTCTAAAGCAAAAATGAGCTCAGTTTTGCAGTCAGTTTGGGCATTTTCCAATACCAGGCCAGATTCAAGGGAGGCTGCTGCTCAGACCAAATGTTTTTCTAGGGCCTTGAAACCAGAATCTGGTTTTCCATTCTCTTTGTTGTATCCAGATTGTGTATTACATGATTACACAGCTATATACTAGAAGTCACCTGGAACAAAAAAGACACACTTATTTGTACTTTCTGTCTTAATATTGTATTGATTAGCTAAAGATATTATTAAACATGACTTTTCTTGTTCGTGTTGTGTAAGTTCTGAAGATTAAATTTCAGTGCCACGTTTTCTTCATGAGCAGATGACCACAGCATAAGTAAATACAAGATACTCTATTTTGGTCAGTATTACTGTGATGCTGCATTTTTCCTACCTGATTTTCAAAATTGCATTGATTCTGTTATGATTAGATTTATTAAAGCCTTTCTGTTTACTGAATAAAGAACTAGGAAAAACAGTGACAGCATGTGAATCTACTTTCTGTGGTGCACTGCTTGCTGTCTTCAGAATGGTGTAACTTCGGAAAGGTTCTCACCTAGAGCATTGCTCTCAAACATCAGGCTTACAATGCAGAACAGGTTCACATTGGCATTGTAGACTGTAAATTCAACAAACACTGCTCTTGTGAAGGTGTCCAGCCAGACATTGTTGAAAAGGTACTGAAGAATTCTGCCAAAAAAAATATAAATGTATAGCCAGTGATCTAACTCCTATAGCACAGAGACTGTCACATGGAAGATATAATTTACAAGAATCCAAGTGGTACCTGGAGGCATTCTTAGGATCAGTTCCCAGGTGAATCACATATCCCCCTCCACTGTAGATGGCAAGTTTGCCCCAGCTGGGGTGCCCTCTCAGTTTGGACTGACTCTGATACTGCCAAGCTGAGCTCAAGTCAGAGGAGTTATCAAAGACTGAAGTATTCCAATGTTCTCCATAAACAGATGTGTCTTCTGTTTGTAGGGAATATGGAGCATGGCATTCCTCAACTACATGCTGGAGTTTGGGAGGAATAGGGCAGGAGTCTCCTTTCACTCTTACTTGGCGAATTCGAGCACTACCCACCAGCTTGGAATTGCCATCTGTAATGAATCCTGAACAGGAGATGGAAAAGAGCAGCACTGGCAATATGACAGAACTCATAATATTTCTGCATTTCATTTATGATTCACTGATGCATTAATATTTTGCTATATATTCTTTTCTTGGAAACACTGTAAGCAAAATAGTCATGAAAATGAGCCCCTCATGTTGATTTGAACCAAGTTCTTAAATAGCATTAATAACAACAGAACTCAGGATATCACTGCCCATCTGTATTTTATACAGAAGGAAAATGGGGCCTGGGGGAGAAAAGTGACTCACTTTGACTCCCACAGCAGAGTAGCTTTATGGAGTGTTCATGTGGCCTGTCATGTCCAAAGAACAACTCAGCTAATGTATTTCAATATTTACCCTTAAATGTGAGCTGGGAAATGGGTCAGATTTTACTGGATGTGGCTACATAGAAACACGGTGATACTGCATTATTTGCCTTCACATTGACCAGAGTCCTGATGCAAACAACACTCCTGAGAAAAGCTTTATGGTGCCACCTGTCTGCCATTCTCTTTTTTTGGATTATGGAAAGAAACTTGTGTAAAACTGAGGCATCTATCTGAGCATCTGGAGCACCTAATGTAAAATTTGAAAAGTGTAGCATTATAGTGCAGAACTTTGGGTTTATATTAAAGAGAAGGAAAATATCAGGGCACATTTGACTTAAGGTCAAACTAAGGGTGGGGGAGTGTTTGTTATCCACTAGTATTCATATTATAAGAATCCATGCTAGCCTTGTGGATTCACAGTCTTCACTGCACTCAAATATGCATGTACAAGTTAGGGAGATGCAGAAAAGATAATGTTTCAGAACCTGGCAAGCTGAAGAGATACAATGTGACTCTGCACCTTTATATGATCCATAAAGATTTTTGAGTAAGGTAGTGTTTGCCCATATGAAAAAATCCTGGTAACTGTAGACATCATGGAATCCATCTGTAAAGCTGTCCTGAATATGCTTGTTTAAATAGTAGGAATTGGGATCTCTCTGCCCATAGGCAACCAGTAACAGCATCCACAGGAACCCAGTATAGGCTGGAAAAATAAAACAGGAAGAGACAGCACATGTGAGATCTGAATTAACAATGCTGTTCAAAATAGATTGCATGAATAATGACTGCTGTCAGCACCTATTAGGCCAAGGAGATGCTTTGTAGACTCTGAGTGCTAATACTGTGCACAAGCTGCTTCAACCTGCTGCAGTGTTTCACATTTGGCATATGAGTACCAGCCAAGAAAAGTAGTGGGAAGGCTGGACAGCAGTAGTCATGGCAGCTCTAAATAAAATGAGTAGCCTACCTTTGTTCCTAGTGAATTTATTTTTGCCATTGATTTTAAGGAAATAAAACAGGGGTATAAATCATTACCTATGGATACTATCTGCTTTTAGACAGATGTCCTCTTACTTCATCTTAACTGTTGACCTCCTTGTTCTATCCTATTTTTTTCTTTAACCTCTGATGTATCTGTGATGCGTCTCCTTGCCACAAAATCGAGCTTAGCCACACTTTTACCTCCAGCTAACATCCTCACCTCCTCGCAGCTCCAGCTGCCACAGAACAGCCTGTCTCTACATGAGAATGGCTGGCAGAAAGCTGAAGACATGCCAAAACTTTGTCACCCAGGAGAACAATATTATCACTGCTGTAAAAGTACTGATGAGTACTACTGAATAAAACAGGATAATCTACATATGGGTAGTACCCAGGATTTCTCGGATGAGGGCAAATGCTTTTTGCTCCTTCATGCAGCTGATTTTCATTTTTTCCACATCAGCTGCAGGAGGTGGCCGGTAAATGTCACTTCTACTGTCCCTTCGGGCTCCGAAGAGAGGGTGTGAATCACCTGTGAGGGAAAGCGGCAAACCTTGGGATTAGTAAACAGATCACCCACGTCCTGCTTTTTGTTTCTTTGGACATTCAAAGGAAACATTTAACGCTTTCCCTTAGGAAGTCAGAGGATGTGATTTAAACAATTCGTATAGTAAAATAAACTGTGGGGAAGGAAGGAGCTCACAAGCAGCGTGTTGGGTCTAGGACCAGGTGTAGTCGGGGTGTGTCTCTCCAGGCTGAGCACCTCAGAAGGGGATGTATTCAGAGCCTGAGGGTGATCAGGGAGGAAGCTGCAGATCAGATAATGCTGTCCTCTAGGACTGCTGTCTGCTGGGGAAGGTTTTTTTTTAGACATGGCTATGATTGCAGAAACCACTGTTCAGTTTATGGGAATCAAACAGATAGTTGTGGTTGTGGAAAAATATGTAACCCGAGAACTTTCCTATAGAACTTAAAGGAGGTGGGAAATTTCCTTGAGAGAGTTTTAGATGTGCCTATCAGATAAAGATTTACCAACCTACAGGAAGAGTTTCACAGTGGGTCACATGTTTATTTTCACTAGGTTGTGGAATAGTTACAGGTTTTGTTGCAAGCCATGCCATGAATACTGAGGTGTCTGCATAGAGCTGTAACAAACCTCCTTGTATATCTGATTTTTTCTTATGTGTGATATGATAAAATATTTTCATATGTCTGATGTAGCTAAAGTATTTAAATATGGTTATTGCATACTAATAGCACTGATTCATTAATTTTGATTATAATGGCTTCAGTCAGTTTGCCACATTATTTTTTTTTCTAGAGGTTCCTTGAATGCTGATGGACAGAAAAGTTATTGATTGTCCACTTGTACAATTCTTGATCTTATATGAATCAAGAGAGGAGAATACTTCTTTTATCTTGACATGGGCAAGCCAGGGATGGAGAGAAGGAAGGAGTCACTAGCAGTATCCTGGCAGCAAGTAGGTTCTCCTGTGTGGTAGTTTGTCTGTAGGCCTTCCCTAGAAACCGGGGAACAAAACTAAGGAAGTATTCCATATCATTCCCCTACTTAATCAGTAACATCCAGTAACAGGGAAATCTCACATCAGAGCTAGGGGAGATGGTGCTTGTATACCTATTTGCAGTGGTAAAAACAAAAACAAGGAGATATTATTATTTTAACCTAGAACTTCTTCTCTTACATAGTTTTGACTGTATGATCTCTTCCATTAACTGCTCTGCAGGATTTATCCAACCTACACATTTTTTTTCAGCAACTGACACCAAATCTGTTATTTAGGTTTGTTTTCACTTCCACCTCAATTTTGGGAATGCTAATTGGTAGGTACATAGTCACAACACCTGTGTATTTAAGTGATTTCTGCTAACATTGGCAGCTAAGATTCTGGTATATAAAGATAAGCAGTGAAGTCCTCAGCTGAGGTGAGGTACACATAAAGCACTCCAAAAGCTTGAGAATACTGCACTTTCTTCAATAATGTCTCACTTGACCAGCACTTACCTGGTGCAGATAAAGGTCCATCGATAGCTGCATTTTCTACATCCTCATGTTCCACCTTCTTCAGAACCAGAGCAAAAAAAGCAGCAAATCCCAGCACCTGGAAAGAACCAGCTATAGATTCACCATATGCCCCTTTCAGATGAAGAAGCTCAGACTTTGACCTGGATCCCTTGGGATCCAAGCACTGTAGGAGAAGAACTGTGCTTTAGCTTTGTTGAACTCATGCAGCCAAAGCCCTTAAATAAGAGAAGAGTGCCCAGCTGAACTGATTTTGCCATGTGACACATCAGCCCTGCTCAGAAACCTCATTACCAATTAAACACTGACAAAGGAAGGGAGATGTAACTAATGGAGTTAAAAGGCAGCAGAACTCTGTAAACCACCCGCTCGCTCTTGTGGTAAGGACAACGACTTCTCATTTTGTATTTTAAATCCTGTGGATCTTTAGAAGATGTTACATTGTTCTATCGCAACGTTAGTAGATGAGTTTATCTTGGCTAGTGGTTGTATTTCTGAGGATCTCACCTTTAAGGGCTGAGTGATGAAAAGACTTTCCAAGAAGGAGATGACCATGGAGATCAGCCACTTGATGGAGTTCTCCCTGCCATAGTGCAGCCCGTAGAGCATGGTAAAGAACCCAGACACACCACTGGTGGTTGCCACCAGGAACCAGCCAATGAACACAAACCACCAGGGCAGTCCTTGGGAAGAAACTCTTTTCCTGTCATCACCAGAGATGTTTGGAGTAAGGGACCACCTTGAGAGTCAACCAGAACAGAAAACATCAGTCTGTGGTGGAACAGGAACCAAAATCACACCCTTCAAGTTCACTGGGAACAGGCAACATCTTATGATTAAAATTCTCAATCAAAACATTCTAAATTTTTTTAAACTAATGCAGTTATATAGGATATATGGATAGCAAAAGTACAGTGAGCAAAAATATGATGGAGTGCAGAGATCAGCTAAAATCAAAATAAATAAGATGGGCTTATTTACTCTTCAGTTCATGCATAATTGAACCTCCAGCAGAATTACTGACAAAGAAAACCATGAGTGCATTTAAGCTGATGGATGCATCTCTTGTGATCACCATAAAGGCCATAGAGATAGTTAGTGCAATTGTTTTCAATACTTCCAACTTAATTATCATATTTCACGGAACTATTTTTGTCTGCATATTAGTTTTTCTTTATCCATACATTTTAAGAAACTTCTGTGATTTTGGAGCTTGGTGATTATCCCAGCTCTTTACTATCATGTGGCATTGTGTTGTAGCTTCCCATTTTGGAGACAAAAATGAACAATGACAGTAACTGTCATTATTGCCTTTGTGTGCAGTTCACAGTGCATGGAAATTTCTTTTCTACAGTGGTATAATATTAAGACATTTATACAGATATAATAATAGTTATCTAGCACATATTAAGCAGTAATTATTTGGGCTCTGTCATCCTGACCAACTTTGAATTCATGACCTGAATTTACTTATACTGAGGGTGAGATGAGAGCTGGGTTACCCCTCACTGGTGGATGCTGATGACCAGATTCGGTTCTCCAGGAGGTTCTTCATGTGCTGAACCTGATGAACAGCTTGTGTGTAACTCTGAGACACCTGGAATTTCTGGGGCCCCAGTAATTCCAGCTCCATCTCCACGTGCTGGAGTTGCGTGTACAAGCAGCGGTTGTAATCACTGTATTTCAGTCGCTCACAAAGTCTCTTCTCTGGAGTTGGGCTTGTTTTTTCTGCAGGCAATGAAACATTTATTTATTTATTGAGAAAAGAGCTGTTCCTAGATTAAAACACTGTTCAGTACAAAGGGTAGCAGAACTGGAGCTAAAGATTATGAATGTGACAAAGTGAAGAGCAACATTTGAAGGGATGTGTAAAACCAGCTCTAGCACTAGAGCTTAAAACTCTTCTGCCGGAATGAGCTGAAATTGTTGGCAGAAGGCAAGTTAGTTAAATAGTGATCCTGAAACTCCAGTGGGGAAGTCAGATCAGATCAACTGTTAATTTGCTCATAGTTTCCCTGTGCAATTAGTAGTTTGGTAGACTCACTGGAAAAGTCCCATGTGAGTCTTAATGAAATCAGTGAGATTGTTTACTTATATATTCTTGTTTAGCTGAAGATAAATGAATGCCTGAGTTGACAGTCAAACTGAAAGGAACAACAGCACAAGGCCAAGAATGAAAAAATATTCGAAAAAGCTGTGAAACAACTGTTATTTGTGAGTCTTTATGCTGGTTGATACTGATCCTGCTCCCAAGTCAGATTGGTAGCAAATACTGAATTCTATAGCAAAAGAAATAGAGATTTCACAGTTGTCTTTACTCAGTTGGTTGTTCAGTGGTGCACAGTGGAAAGATAAGAGGCAGTGGGCACAACTTAAAACATGGGAAATTCTTCCTGAGTATTGTGAGGATTATTGGAGAGTGGAGTAGGTTGATCAGGGAATTTGTTGAATCTTTGCCCTTGGAGACATTCAAAATCTGTCTGGACTTGGTCTTGAGCAATCCTGCTCCAACTGACCCTGCCCTGAGCAGAGTGGTGGGATCCAGAGATCCCTTCTAACCTCAGCTATTCTGCAATTCTGTCAGAATGTAAGAGCTTGGGTCATCACATCCAGAGCTATCATCATTTTCACTGCAAAGGCTTCAGAGGGCATTTCACATTGTGTTGCTTACCTTGAATATCCATAGAACCTAATGTGACAATTATAGGGTCATCCTTCTTGCTCTCATCATAAAACCCTTGGCCAGCTCTGTTCTGCTGGCAGATGATGTCCTCAACCAATGACAAAAGTGTGTTGATGTTTGTTGCTTCTCCAAGATCTGATGCTGAGGTGCGGGATGGAATCTTCAGGGCTTTAAAGAGTGAGTCGGCAATTCTTCTTATGTCCTAGGAAAGACAGCAGCAACACAGCAGTGACTCTGGCTGCAGTGACTTAAGATGATGTGATCTGACAGCACCGCTGGCTGGAGCTGCACCAGCTGCTAAAATCTCCAGAATGGATAAGAATAGCACATCCTACAGTGCTGGATGTGACAAGCAGATTTCAACGAGTTCAGTAAGACAGCTTTCAGTGTTCAAAGGCACAGTTCACCTGCCTGAGGACCTAAGGTGAGAAAGGTGGGGTCTATGATACCTTTTATCTTCACTGTCTTGCTTAGTGTTTGCTTGAACTCCTGAACATAGTGATTTGGTCACACACATGAATTGTGCAAGGGCTGGGATGCACAAAGGCAGCTCTTAACGAAGTCGGGCATCGCATTTCGATGGGCACACGAGTGCTTTGCACCGGCGGCAATTGCCTTTTCAGCCGGGCTGAAGGGCACCTGGCAGAGAACATTTGTGGCGTGGAGCTGGGGAAGGCAGGGGTGCTCGGCACCAGAGGGCAGTGCAGGACTCGCAGGGACTTGCCTTTGTCACAGCCTCTGCAGTGGGAGGCACAGCCTGGGTGGCTCGTGGGGCGGAGGGTAGGCTTGGCGACACTCGACCCTTCTTCCCCGGCTTCTTCTCGCTCCCCTGCTTGGCTGGCCGGGGTCGTATGTTCCTGAAGATCTGCACGATGAGCAGGTTGATGGGGAACATGAGGATGGAGCTCTCAAAGCCAATCATCACTTCCTGCCATGTGAATTCGATCTTACCTGTCAGGGGCAAACAGAGGGGAGGAGGAAAAAAACATAGGAAAAATAAACCATCGGGTTTCTCTTCTGCATTCTGCTGTCCTTCTACTTCCCTGCCCAAGCAGTGGTGAGGATTGTTACCCAAATCCATTTTCTGCTCAGCTGGATCCTTTGGCACACCCCAGAACATGATGCTGGTCAGCATGGTGCACAGCAGCAACGAGAAGCAACAGGACACGCGCTGGGCACGAGTGAAGGAGCTTCGTGGGGAGCGGCTGAAAACTGAGTACCAGATGTGCCCGTCCTGGAAACCCTTGGAGGTCTTCATGAAAAACAGATTGCTGTGAGGGAGGAGAAGAAAATCAAATGGATACTTAAAAAGGAGAGGAAAGAATAAAGCCATAATTCAATGTCCTGACCATGCTTCTAGGTACTGTCAGAAGAAATAATATCTATGAGAAATTACCAAATATTGTGGTTTGATTTGCATGGAATGGTCATAGCTACTTGTGTCCTTTCCCCTTAGGCCACACCATGGAGGGAAAGTGACTCATGAGCAGTTTCTATTTAAACTGTAAAGGAAATTACACATAAGAGAAGATGCTTGGGTCTTGTTAGGCTATTCTTCTTTAACACCAATATTTCCAATGTGGTATTACTGTATCCTTCCTTTTTATCTTGTTCAGAGCCCTTAGCACTGGAAAGACCTTGCTTGTTTTCATTTTTGCCAAGGGGTTTGATCTTTCTTTTCATGCTTGCTTTTCTAGACTGATTGCTATCAAGATTTAAAAAGTCCATAAAATAGAAGGTACCTGAACTGCTTCATGTCCTGTTCTGTAGCTACTGGGAACACTTTATCTAGGACACATTCTCCAATATCAACAGCTAGCCAGGAGTTACAGAGGAAGTACCATTTCTGATCCCATGCCAGATCGTGGACTAACACACGATTCACATACCTGTTGGAAAAACATACAGGGCACAGTCACATGTAACTGAGTGGTGTGAAATTCAGACCTGAACAGGACTATGGTGGACAAACTCTGGCCTTTGGCTTCTTAGGGTGTGTCTAAACTGTAAGACACAGAACACATCCCATCCTGTACTCAGCACAGGATATCGGAAGCACCCTGGTCTTGCATTACATGTTGATTTGATCTGTTCATCTGCAAAAATGAGAAACTAATTCTTTCTTTCTAGAACTTTAGGAAGGATAATTTTCAAGTGCTAGAAAAAGAAAGCTGTTATTATTAAAAAAAAATAAATTAAATTTTGGATCTTCAGATCTGCACTTACCAGGATGGACTGTCCCCTGAGTTATCATGCCACAGTCTAATACTCTGCAGTTCCCCAAGTGGGAAGAAGGTACAGAGGAGGAAAACATCCACTCCTCCACGTTCAAAGACACAGGTATCAGGATCAGTTAGATGGTGGGGCTCACTCTCTCCTTCCATTCCATAGAGGGTGAGAGTCACCTGGAAAATAAGATGGCAAAATGAAGACTTTCACATCCCCATCCTATGTACGATTATTCCTCTGGCATACTCTTCCAGCTTTCATCAAATCTAAGGACTTTCTGGCTTAGACAGTGCATTTGAACTGTCCTGTTTAATAGCTTTAGGCACTCCATTATCCATCCAGTTCCCTAAACAGGTGTACAAACTGTCCTCCCACACAGTGCCACAGATACCTTGGAGGTTGTGGCTGCGCCACGTCGGTGTCCTGTAAAAACAGTCACCAGGTACTGATACTGAGCAAAGGGGTCATTGTCTTCCAGGACCGTGATTTTCACCTGCAGAGCGACACAACATGAGCAGTGTGTTAGGTCTTCTGGCAGGGTGGGCTCCTGACAGCTGTAAGCAGGAATTTGTCATCTTGGGAGCAACATTCACTTACCAGTGAACAGAGTTATAGGGAAGGGAGTAGGATGGCTTAAAGACTTCCTATCAAAACAGCCTAGGCATGGTGAGAATTTGCCTAAGTACATTCAGTCTTTATTAGCTGAAGACTTACTTTGGCATCATCCTGGATGTCTTTTCTTCGAGCCCAAATAACTACAAGCACATATAACAGAAAGATGCATCCTACAGTTGTCACCACCACGGGATTGTCCACAAATGTACCAAACAGCTGTGCAGTTTTGCTGACATCTATGGCATTGGGGATAACAAAGAAGGAGCTCCCAAAGAAGGTCAGATGGTTGCAGAGGCACTGTGTGCTTCTAGGATTTGTTTTTGGTCCTACCTGAAACCCAGAAAAAAATCCTGGTGAAATATTTGACTTTGGAGTATTAGATGACTTACCAAGCAAAAGAAAAGACAGTGTTGAGATTGGTGAGTTAGTGCAGAAAACTGCTATACACAAAAGAATAGTTCAGATTCCAATAAGGAATCTTTAACATGTAGCCAGTAATAGGCATTATTATATAATATTGCCTTGTCAGAACTTTCCATTTCATCTTATATAGAAGTCCATCCAAAGAAATAGAAATGGAAATGTCATTTGAAGCTTAATTCAATACGGCTAAACTTCTTCAGCTTCTTAAAACATCTCAGAATGATCTTGTTTTACCTTTTTATCATTTTACTACAAGATGGTGGTTATAAGGGCTGGCTTTGAAGTACATAACAGAGACATTGTTTTGTTTTGCTCTGCTTACACGGCATCCATAGCTGTTCCAGCCCTGGTGCTCGTCCCAAAACACACAGCGGGATGCAAAGCAAGTGACACTGACAGTCAGCCCAGCATAGACTGTGGAGTCCATTCCCATATCTTGCAAAACCATGAAATAGTAGGTTCCTTCTTCAAAAATCTGTTCTTCGGGGCTAAGAACCCAGGTATTTGTCTCACCTTGAAGATAAACATTTTTGTTTCAATGCACAGAGAAATGCTAATTCACAAGTATGCAGCTCTATTGCATGTAATGAAGAAATGAAGCAAACAGGTTTGTTAATAATTCTTAGCAACTCATTGTTCAAAGCATCCCACTCTTTGCTCCTGTCAGTGAACACTGTACACCAGAGATTGGAGCCCTGAAGCATGACAGACTGAAACTCCTATGAGAGGCTTCTTTTCAGCCAGATGTTTGAACTCATGGTCAAGGCTCATTCTGCAAGTCCCTCGGTCACTAACCAGTTATCTTACCTCCAGCAGTTTTCTTAGAGAATAGATGACTTTTCATATCATAGTTAGTTTCATTTGGGCGATAACCGTACCCCAAGTAGAGTACTAGTGGAATGTCATGTTCAGATTCCAGGTGGATCACTATGGATGTGTTTTCTGAGGTAATATTGACTTGGAAAGTGCTGTAATTGCCCAGGGTCAACAGAATCTTATCTTCCTGAGTTGCTGAAAGCCTTGGTAACATGATCTGTTTTTTAAACAGAAAGATGTAGGTTTAAATAGAGCAAAGCACTTTGCTTCTAGCACACAGCCACATTTTTTCATAACATCAGGAAAGCATGGCCAGCAAAAATATCAGCTTCAAAGTAATTTTCTGGATAATGTCAGCTAACCCCTGAAAAGTTTATTTGAAACCTATGTAGACTCATCACAAAGGCTGTGTGATGAGTCTTTGGTGCATTTCTGTGCTAAGAACTGCCACTGGGACTGAGACATTTGCTAAAAGAAGTGCATGGATGAGTGACTTAGATATTAGTTTTCACACCAGCAGGAAGCCAAACAGTAGCACAATGAACATACAGTTTCTGGATGATGAAATCAGACATTACATGGGGATGACTGAAATCTGGAGTCTTTTCCCACAACCATTAGCATTCTCACACCCATTTAAACAATGAATAAGATACCTCCTTTTTAAGAAAAGACAGAAATATTTGTTATTTCATTCATCACGTCACACAAATCCCCTCATCACAAATGCAGACATCATCATCCCATTATCTAATGTAATCAACACTAACAGAATTTGTGTTCACCTCACAGAAGATGATAACACAAATGACAGATCATGAATGGAGAAAGGAAAAAATGGGAAGAGAGGGATAGGGATAGAAAATAGTGGATTTACCTCAATGTTCTCTTTGAGGTTGCTGACTGGTATGGTCAAGCCATCCAGATCAGTAAGACTTAGACCTCCCACTGTTCCACTGATGTCAGAACTGGTGTCACTGGAGAAAAAGGGATTCATGGCAAAGCTGACCATCTGTTAGCAAGACATTAACAATCAGACAGCTGAGATATTGTAGATATTTCATTCTATTCATACTTTAAATTGCTGAATAGCGAAAGCTGAAGCTCAGACCCAGACAGAACTCAACTTTCAGGAAGCCTGCATCCAGATTTAAAGAAGAATCTACCTTACCTCTAAGGCAGGTCAATACAAACCTTGAAAGTGATTTTGACTCTGAGATATGACATGTGTATAACAATCTTTCCTGTTTCCATACACTATAACCCTTTTTTAGCAGTGCTGGAAAAGACTCAAATTAAACAAAAAATTTGCATGTGTTGTAGGGGTCTCCCAAGAGGGTCAAATCACTCAGAGAGGCTTTAGAAAATTTATTATAAAGATATGGCAATTATATTCAATCTGCTGTTCTGAGGGGGAAATAAACCCTCATTTAAAAGGGGAAAAGATTCTAAAACAATTCTGAACAAGAATGTAAGTTGAATATCAGACTGAGTCAGATAAAAGCTGTTTACTTGCCCTTATATCCACTGTTTCATCAAGTCCTGAAACATTGTGAGAAGAAGCAGGTGGAAGAGTGAAGCTGGCAGAGCTGGAATTGGAGATGTTAATGGATGTGCCATCTATGTTTTCTCTTTGTAATCTGTCCAGTTAGGGTTAGACACAAGCAGAGAAGAATAAAAAAGAAAGAGAAAAAAAAAAAAGAAGAAAATAAAAGGGGGGAAAAACCCGACACCAGAAAAAGACCAACCAATACCATGGACTTTCTCTCTTCCCAAGTATAACTGAGTTGCAAAATGATTTCTAACTCTGCCAGTAAATACGTTGTGCAATAATCTATCCCTTATGTAGTACTGCACATAACTCTGCCATGGAATCATCAGAAGGAGGGTGGAATTGGCATATCTGGATAGGAAGTTGTACCCAAGGTGTAGTTACGTGAAAAACATATCTGGTTTCTGTGTGAACATGCTCTTGGTTTGAATGCACAGTGTGACATGGATCAAAACCAGGCTCTTGGGGAACAATTTAGGGATGATTATAGGGAATGGAGAATGCTTGCCAGGCTCCTCAGGATTATACTTGCTTCTGCCAAGCTGGTTACAGTTCTATATAACATGTCATTATTGGCAACTTGGAAAAGAAAAGAAACCCTTAACTAGCATGACATGAGTTTCCTGCATTACAAAGGTAAGTGACTACTGCCTCTCGAAGGAAATAGTAAATACTCCATTGGTTAAAGACAACACAGCATGAGAATTTCTAAGGTGATGTTACTGGAATCCAAGCAGTTCCTACTGTCAGGTGGTAATGAAGCCTCATTGCACTGCTGAAGGTGTCATTGTGCTACAAGATTTAGTTGGGAGGTTCTGTTGAAGAGCAGTGAAATTAATAATTGAAGCCTCGGTGGGAGACTCTGTAGCTGTTACCTGTGAATATACATTGTGGCAGAAGGAGTGGTCAGGACTGTAGGTTCATCATCTGGTGCTTTCCCAAACAGAAGGGCACTCTGGAGATTTTCCACTGTACTCAGGAGCTGGTGTGACACCGAAATCTGGGAAAGGATTGGAGGAGGAAGCTTGGAACAAAGGTACTCAAAGTCATCAAGCTGCCCATTATTTGTCTTTGCTTTCTTTTAATCGTAGTGTCTTCCAAAGCTGACAAACTCGGTGATGTGCTTCTTAATCTCAGAAAAAGTTATTCTATTGGCAATTCAATTTCTGTAATTCTGATTGCAGACAGCAAATATATGTCTTGCAGATTTTACTTTTGTATTCTATTATTTATAACTTCTACACATTGAAGTTTGCAGCACTACAAAGATGACATCAATCAATATATTCATGCTCTTCTGTGCATTGATGCCCTTTAGCTGCACATTTCAGTTACTTGGAAAAGCAAGACCTAATTACATATCAATTGTGTGTTATTAGTGTGTTATCTTGGGGAAGGTTGACCTGTTCATAACCCTTTCTCTCAGGTTAGATTTATTTAATGCCCCACTCCCTTGCAGTGATGAAATTAAAGTCTGTTCGGGCCAGAAAGCACCAGATGAAATCACATATAGATAGGTAAGGGGTAGGACAAAATGAACACATTGCATCATTCTGAATAGATAATCAGAGTGGGCTTCCTGAAAAAGTGAAAGCAGCAACCAGAGCTCATTCCAGTGGTGGCAGTCATGAATACTGAATACCTGTGGCTTCCTTAAGGAGCAAAAGGAGGAGATGGAACCAAATCTGAAAGAAAATCTTCATGTGCTTGTCATCCAATAGAGGTCATACACTGATGCTCTGTTCTCCACTGCCCTGTCATGTCCAGCTTTAAATGTAACAAATCTTAAGAGTCTTCTATCATTTTCATTAGCAAACGTTCAGTCTAACAGGTCTAACTGGGGAGAAGTTTCCTCCAATATTCAAGTCCATCATGGTGTCACAACGAACCCTTCCCCATGCCAATTTAAAAACACAAGAGGCAGCAGAGCTCCTCTGAAAAGCAAATAAATGTTCACCCACACTCTGGTACAGACTAGGCCAAACCAAAATTACCTGTTCTGCCTCTGGCACTGAAGAGTTCACAGCTCTGATTTCTACAGAAGCTTTAAGGACATTGCTCACTGCATTAAATAGATAATTGGCTGCTTCCTTTAAGTTCTGATCATCTCTGCTGTCCTCTGTGTTTACAGCAAGCAAGGAAGCACTGACATCTTTCAGACTGTTGCTGGCTTCCACCTGATGAGAAACACAGGGAGCAGTTTACATGTGCAGGTACCACAGCTGACAGGGTTGACACTTGTGTCATTTACTGAGCATTGCAACATTAGTAACCTCATGGCATTGTTAGTGGCTAATGTTGGTTTTACTATGATTATTTGTGCTGAGGTAATACCTCGAATGCTAATAAAGATGATACACTAGAGGTTATACTAAAATGGAATAGAGACATGAAAAAAGCAGCCTGCTTCTACAGATTTCATCTGATGAAAGATCTGAAAGATGCCAATCTGTCAAACAGAAGAAGGATACTGTTTAGATGTACAGTAAGCAGTAAATTAGGTTCCATCTTTGAGTGGTCTGTCTAAAACATACCACCAAATTGTCAGGCACAGGTATGTTTCAATCTTAGTTCCCACAAACCCTATTGGATTGCCAACAAGTTATACCCTTGGCCTTGAGCTAAGTGCCAAAGGAGAATGAGCTTTACAGCTTTTATTTTGTGCCCAAATGCAGCCAGTGATTGCTTTGTGATTGTGAAAGCTCTGGCCAGCTTTTAGCCCAGGATGGTGAAGGAGCCAAGCAAATTCATTGCAAGCCTGGACGCATCCATTCCCACAGCCTGCAAACACTGAGCAGCCTTACTGTGGGCTGAGGGCTGAATGGGAGCTGTGCTCTTGTCTTGCCAAAGTTAACCACACACTGCTGAAACGCTCCCAAGCCACGGTCTGGCTCCAACTCTACACCACACCAGAAATCAGGAGAGCTCATTTTATTGCCTGCATATTTGGAAAGCTTCCCCAGTGACAGTTTGTTCTGTCCTCCCATGTGCTCACACCTTAAGCATAAATAGCATCATCTATTAATAATGTTATGTTGCCAGATAAGATTAAAGATGCTGTGAGACCAATCTGCACATTTGTGCCCAGTTCGTCTGGTGCTGCCATGCTCCTGCCTCGCTGACAGCCTGCCTATGTGCATGTTGTGCAGTGCCTGGATCAGGGACAAATGAATGGGGGAAATTTTTAGAAAAATCCTCCTGGACAGTTTTTCTTCATGGTTCTAAAAGTGCTTTATAAGATAAAGCACACTTCCTAACACATTTAGGACTGAAAGTTATGGTTTCTATCTTAAAAATGTATGATAAGTGTAATGGTCATAGTCTGGATTGTAGAGGTTGCTGAGACAATATCTGAGAGTTGAACTTACTTACTCTAACCAGCAAAATGTATTCCCTCCTGGTCAAAATACACATGCTGGTAGAGTTGGAAAAATGGGCAAGAATAGATAATTGTAAGGCACTGAAACTCTTCCAAGGTCAGTGGGATGCTGTAGAGTCTCCACTGTTAGTTAGAGTGATGAGACAGAAAATGAATTGGGTCTTACCTGTGCTGAGACAGACAGCTCTTCACTCCTGTAAGTGATTTCTTTCAATACCTCTGACATCTTGAGAGCAGCCTGCATTGATGTTACATTAACAGCAGAGAGAGTTGTCAGCATCAGCCCTCGGAGCTTGGGATGAAAAGGGATAATTAGGCAAAGGAACAAGACGCAAATTAGGACTGTGCAAGTCATTCTGTATCTTGACTGCCAGGCTTGCTATAAATTATGCAGTAGAGTAAGACTCCACAACAAGGATTATTTGAACTGATATTAGGACTAGTGACAAGATGCCACTTGCCTTAGTAACTGTATAATCATGGGTTTTATGTTACCTCCCAGCACAGAGAATTTATACACTCCACAACCATAAAGAGCATGAGGTTACTTGTGAGAATTTGTACTAATGTATGTGAATTACTGTGTAAAAGCCACTTCGAGAGAAAGCAGAGCCATGTGTGATTGATGTTATTCAAATATTGAATCATAATTGAAGGATACATTGCTTTTCTCTAGATCTTCTCATTTGAGGCACTCAAAACACAAATATCAGCTTATAACTGAAACATCAACTGGTAGCTCAAATGGACAAGCAAAAATTATCTGCAATATAGTGCCTTTGGGGAAAATTAGACGGGGTATTTATCCCACAGGAGAAGCCATTTGATTGATATTTAAATTGTTTGTGGAAAATTTGGTTTAAATTAATGCAATAACGATAATTAATTGTTGTACTGATGTGTGATAAGACAAATTATTTATGTAGGCAAATAGTGAAAATAGCTGAAACTGTGCCAAACACTGAGACAGATTCTAGAAACTTGAAACCTCCATTGATTTCCAGTGGTGATATGTGAGGTTTTTATTACTTAAGAGCTGCCAAAGAATATAAAGAGTCCATTATATGACATTTACTGCAAGAGAACAAGTGTCTGGCTGACCTCTTTTCGTGTATTTGTGTGTAAAGACATGTTAAAGCTTTCCTCTAGGGTCTGCTGGTTAAGGACAGATGTCACTGACTTGTACAGCTGGAAAAGACTCATGCTGTTGTTCCCATCTTTTAGGATGGTGTTTGCCTTCTCAGATACCATGCCCTGCAGGGTCAGATTCCCATCCATCATATCTGCAGGTCCAACCTGAGGAAGAAATCAGATGCTCTCAACATTGTCAACACTGTTATAATTATCTCTGAACAGCTTCCATCATGATTGTAATGACTGCCTAGCTAGAGTGGGACATAAAACCTCACGTTTCGAGTTTTAAATGTTTTGTTTTTAGTGGCCTGATAAGGTTCTCCTTACTGGGTCACTGAGGCAGAAGCAGGAGTTCTTTGGTACCTACAGAGTAGCCCCAGACTCATGCTGCCCAATGTCCAAACAGATAATCTTCTAAACTTCTGTACTAGAAAAAGGACAGTGGAAGATACTCTTGATTACCTTGAACACACACAATAAGTCTTTGTTAGATAGGAAAATGGTGATTATGGCACATTCAGAAGGAAGTTATATGTCTAAAATAGGAAGAAGCTCCAAAAGGGAATTGTGAGTTAGGTAGCAGCCTGAGACTTCTTGAAATAAAGTACTTCTACTGTGTACCTTCACTGAAGCATTTGTTTGAACTGTATCGCCATAGTTGTTGCTAACAGTAATGATCACATGTAAAGTAAAATCGTTTTCCTCCTCTCCAAGTGGAAGATAGACTGGGAAGAGTTCAGAATCCAGGCTACAGTCCAGGAGAGAATCTGAAACAAGAAAGAGGGGGTCACCCACGAGACACCACAGAGGCACCTCCTGCCCTCCACAAACAGGGGACTCTGGCCTTGCTCTGTGCAGACCTGGTTGACTGGTGATCAGTCTCCCTGCAGAGAGAGCAGGTTATGCCTTTGCCCTTGTTAGATAGAAGCCAAACAGTTCCCCTTGGGACTCACTTGGTTTCAGGTAGAAGCAGTAGGTGAGCTGCCTGTTGGGGCTGGGCTGGGACTCGTCGGCCACGCCAGGCGGGCTGCAGGAGACTCTGAAGGTGGTGAGCAGCGAGCCCCGCTGGGGAGTCACGGCACAGCGGGGCAGGGCGGGCGCTGGCACGGCGCTGACACGGTACAGCCCCTGCCCGAAGCCGCGCCGAGTCACTGCTGCGAGCGGCGGAGGGAGCGGAGAGTCAGCGATCCCCGTGCCCCGACAGCACCCACCGCGCACACCCACCCTGCCTACGGAGCGCTGCTGCTGCTTCAGAAGCAACAGGCTGAGCCTAATTAGAAACTAAATCCCGCTTCTGAATAAACCAGCAGAGGAAAAGAGCTACTAAGGATATGCTGATGTTTGTGTCTGATCACGCATTAACGTAACTTCATTTCAGATGAGCCTTGACAAAGTTATGAACAGCTTGGAGTAAGATGGCTGAATTTGTCCTGCTGTGCAACAGCCCAGAACAAACTTATCTCTTTATTATTTTAAAGAACCCATATATGCAGTAACAGCTTTCGACTTGTGGACTAGCTTACCCTCATATTTGTCAGCGAGGCTCTGTGCATGTGTAACACCAGTGTGACGTCATGACAGCAGAAATTATCTCAAAGGAGTCTGAAAACACTAAAACCTTGCTTGCCCCTACCTGTTACTTTAATCTGAAAAGCTTCTCCCTGTGTCTGCAAGAAGGAGCTGTTCATTCTCAACACAGACGTGTTGCTTTGAAGCAAATTCAAAGAGTTCTGCCGGAAACCAGTCAGGCCACAGGCTAGAGGGAGGGTAGTAGACTGGAAAATCAGACAGAAAAGGAAACATAGCAAAAAGAGGCTCTTTGCTGTGCTTTCTGTTGTGATTTATCAGGGGCAGGGTGGCAGTTTCATGCCCTTCATTACAACCCTTCCCAAACCAGGCACCCCCTTGTCTCAATCTTCACTAGTATTTTCAAAGTGTTCACTTGACAAAGTACCCCTGTGAAGCCTCCTGGCTTTCCCTGAGTGGATGTTTGCCTTTGCGTGTGCAGCATTTCTGACAAATCTGGTGCTCTCACCTTGCTTTGGAATGTGCTATCTAAATACCAGTTATAATGTATGGCCTGGGAGTCCTTCGGTCCAGAGACACTCAGAACAACTTCATTGCTAATATTCACTGGATTGCAGTTTGCATCACACCTGTAAGGAAGAAAGATTAGAATTACATTAGTAACTGTATGAGATGGCATTTTTTCCCATAGTTTCAGTGAGGTTTGCATATGGAAATCTCCAACATTGAAAGGATATAGTGGGGTACAAGTGTTTTGGAAAGAATATTACTCAGTTAATAAAAGGATTATGTTCAGAAATGTGGACTAGAAAATGTAGCAAGACCCATTTAGTCAGTAATTTTTATAGTGGTAAGGTGTAAATGGATTTACAACAGTAAGTTCTCTTTACTGAGGGGGTGGGCAGGCCCTGGCACAGGTTGCCCAGAGAAGCTGTGGCTCCCCATCCCTGGGAGTGTCCAAGGCCAGGTTGGATGGAGCAATAAGCAACTTGGTCTAGTGGAAGGTGTCCCTGCCCGTGGCAAGGGAGTGGAACAAGATTATCTTTAAAGTCCCTTCCAACCAAACTATTCTGTGTTTCTGTTAGTACATTATCACTTTATTATCACTGGTTTTGGCCTTGCATTCTGCTTGTGCAGGAATAATATCAGCCAGCAAGTGCTGGAGTTTAAAACCAGACCTGATTTCCAGCTGCAGTTCTTGCTTTGCAGTCACATAGAGACATTGCTCGTCCTGCCTCTCTTCACTGCCATGGTTTCGGACTGTGATCCTGACAGTCACTGCTGATTTTGGAGGAGGAAGGCAGGAAGGTGGGATTTGCACCTCAGACTGGTTGGTTAGGATTGTCTGCTGCAGCACACATTCATTCCATGCAGGCCAGCAAGCTCCTGCACAAACATTTCGTTTATAATTAGAATAATACCTTATAAAGGACTTTTCTGCCATAGGTTTTAAAGAGCTTTATAGAGCAAATAAATTTCCTGAGCCCAATTTAAAGAGTTGGTGATCTGGATTCAGAGTACAGGCTGACTTCTTCAAAGTAGTGTATGAGGTCAGGCATAATTATGGGGACAGAACACAGATGTCCTGACTCTCGATCCAATTTTCAGCCAGAAATGTTTTTGCATCTTGTTTAATTCTAATTATTGCTGCTTTATTGAGACACATGTACCTAGTCCTTGACTATGAAGGTGAAAGCTTAGGGCAGGCAGATCTTGAAAAACTGAAACCACTGGGAGAAAACAAAACTGAGTATTGTGCCATATTATAGACCATGATTAGTTTGGTGTTAACACCAGGGTAAGGTAGAAGGACCTTCTTCATGTACAGTGAGTGGAAAACTTTAAAGCCAGAAAATAAACCATGCTTTGGTCAGATTTCCATCACGTGATCTGGCACAGCAGTGAGTTTGTTACTCACCAAATAGCAGCTGGTGACAAAAGTTCAGGAAATTCACATACCACAGGACCAGAGGAAGCTGGAATGATTGTTGGTGTCTGGCCATCCAAGTGTAACAGTTGTGAAAGGATCCACATGGCGGCTTGGCTTAATATATATTTTAGTTTCTCTTTTGTGATCCTAAATAATAATAAATGTAGCAGTTAGGACAGGAGTGTGTATAAACTCATACATATCTGTCTTCTTTATAATGAGAAAGATCTGAAAGATTAGACCCCAAATGGTTGGATGCAGATCTGTAGTTCAAATGGATTTTCCCTGATCAGAAGTAGTATGCAAGTCTATGGGAACAGAAACAGATGCATGGGCAAACTGTGGCTTAGGGGTGCAGCTCCCATGTGCAAAACTAGTGCAGGTACTTAGGGAAATAATTCCTATTCTTTGCATCTGGAGCAAGACTTTTAAGTCTTGGACAACTATGTGCTTTCTGGTGCACCTTCTAGTACATTCCTCTTTTATCTGATTTGGATACATTACAGCTATAGATAAAGGGAAGAAGGTGGTAGCTGAGTTTGTCTTTCTGTGCAACAAACTGTAATAAACTTGGTTATGAATTAGATTTATATTCCTCTGATGCAATATATTCTGACAGGCAATCTGTAAAGCATGATGCCTGCTTGTGAAGCAGCATATCTGTTATAGCAGGTGTCTGCCTGCTAGTTGCAGTTAAAAACTAGACCTTTAAGATGACAAAATACTCTATCTGGCACTTTTATTCTTTACATTTGGACAGCTGCTAGCAATTGATGTATCCTTAACTTCTTAGTTTGCCATAAACTGGATTTTTTCCATTGCAAAATAATTTACACATTCCAATATAGAAGTAGAAAACACTTGGAAACAATATAGAAATATATTAAATTCTGCTTGAAGGATCACCCTTCAGAGAGAGGTTTGCACTAGCCAAGTAGATTAATTAATTCATCTAAACACATTTCAACTTCCAAAATTGAATTGCTGTGAAAAGTTCATTTTCTGTAATCTTTTTTATGAAGTCTCCAAGACTTTTGGTGTAGATTTTGTGTTGAACCCTTTGGGGCACAGAACACCTAGTCCATAATCTACTGAGCCATGAATAATTCTCTTCAATGTCTTATGCAGCACTTTCACTGGTAAGACAGATTTCTATGCATTTCAATTATAAAGAGAGATCCTTAAATAATACTTACATTTGCCTTTTGAGTATTTGTTCTGTAGCTGCCTTCTTCCTTAGCAGAATCTGTTTAATGCAAAAAAGAGCAGAATATTTTAGTGCTGCCTCTAAAGCTTTCAGACATCCTCAGTGAATTTGACTTAAATCCACAGATTTGACTACTGACAGGGCTGTAAGAATCAGTCTCTAGAGCTGTAATAAACAATCTAGTTAAACAGGTGAAATCGTAACAACAAGCTTGTTACTGACTGTGAAAAAGATCCTGTTTCTTGAAACATAATGGTGTAAATCAAAATATATTCACAGAAGATGATGGAGTTTCATTGAGGTACAAAGAAGAATTTGGGAAAAGCACTGGAAAAGTTTCAATACAGTTAGTGCTAAGGTTACTTTATTCCTGCTATAATCTGCTTTTAAATGCAAGGATGAGCCATCTAGAAGCATCTACTGATAGCAATTTATGAGACTGCTGTGATGCAAATATTTTCTGGTTTCAATGCTACATCCTGAGCCATAAACTTCACTAATTATTTCTAGGACAAATAGCAAATGTGCAACGTGTAACATATATAGAGGGATGCTAATTCGTGGCTACTTCAAAGTCAGGGAATCTGCCTTCATCAGGAAGGAACCTCCACCAAAATTTGCAGCACTGTTGCTGGAAGGAAAGCAATAACTAAATGCAAACCATGATCACTCCATGAAGTGCTCTGATTGCAAAAAGACACTTGTGTGGTCAAAACCAGCACTGTCAGATTAACACAATTACCCTTTTTATGGGGAGTATTTGCCAACACAGTGATGAATCCAAGATCCAGGCTCATGTTTGAGAAGGCATTCTTGGCCACCACTTTCACTGAGAAAATACCTAGAGGAGAAAAATGGCCAGTTAAGAGCAACAGTGGGATCAGTCCATCAGTTTGGGGTATAACATCCACTTTGTATAAAAAATCCTATTCTTTTCTGTTAAGAGTTTCAGGGGGGTTTCTGATGGGTGTTCACTGCTGAAAGGTTTTTTGAGGAATATTCTTCCCCTTTATCTCGACTTTGTCCTAGCCCTTGCCATGCCAGTCTTTGCCAGCTGTTTGTATTATCACACACTAAACTGGAGGTGTACAAACACTGGAGTCCAAATGAGCTTAGGCATCTTGAGAGAGCAGCTTTCCTGTTTGAAAATTTCTGCCTGAAAGAAAGGGATGTTCAAATGGGTACAGGAAGACCTACAAGACTTTTAATGCTAAATAATTTTAAAACATAAAATGAAATCATGATTAGTTTCTACTGTTTCAACCTTGGTATAGGATTGGAATAATTCATTAGAGGAGGAAATTTTTTTATCTTCTGCTACTGAATTGATTTCCAAGCACAGTCTCCTTAATTTCACATTTTAAAGGCCTTGATTACTTAGTAATGGAAAGAAAATACTAGTTAAAAGCTTATTCTAAGTCCAACAAAAATTATGTGTTGGAAATGGACACATAGAAAAACTCCCCTTTTCTTTGTCGTCTCTACTGAGAACTCAAATTATTAATTATTTCAGTGTAAAATGCAGAGGAGTCTAAACTTGAATTGTTATATATATGAGCAAACAGGAGGAAAGCACTTTGTGATTCAAGAAAACGTGCTCATTTGTACTTGAATCAGATTGGGTCATAAAATAATGAACCCTGTGTCTTTTTACTATGCCCTTTCCACTGTAAGAAGCAAGGGAAACCTTGCCTTCAGTGTCCATGCAGAGACACATTTATCAATTCAATTGTTTTGCTCACTTGTAAGTCCACACAAGCGCTGCTCACGCTGCTCTGCAGACTTAGCCTGAGCAGTCAGGAAAGCTGTGCATTACTGTCCCCTAGCCTGGGATGCTGTGACCCTTCCTGTGACCCCCACAGAGCTGGGAGTGTCCTGGCAGTGCAGGAGATGCCAGCGGGCTGTACCTTCGGAGCGCACGGCGACGTTGTATGTCCGCGGCTCCCCACGGGGACCGTCCGCTTTGTGAGCGTGGCTTTCGTTAGCGCCGATCACCTCCAGTGTCACCTCATCTGGGGCCCCGTGAGACACAGACACGTTCACCTCCAAATCCTCCCCCAGCTGCAGAGTGGGGGAAGCTAAGGCAGCCTGCAGACCAGACACTGGCTCAACTAAGTGAACGGCGAAAGTCTCGGAGATCTCTGACGCCGTCGTGTTACTGGATGCTCGGATTTCCAGCTGATGTACCCCCGGGCCAAGCAGCTCCTGAGAGGCACTGTCGAGTGTCAGGTTATGAGGGACAATTCCTGCCTTTGCACTGGATTCAGTCAGTGTCATGTTGTCTGCTGACATAATGTAGGTCACTCCACTGCCTGCAAAATCACAGGTGAAAATTTCTCACAAGCTTGTGGAACAGGCTGACCAATTCCAGCTGCTTTGTGCAGCATTCTGGTATTTATGCAGGAGTCACGAGAACTGCAGCAATGCAGTCTTTTCTAATAAAGTCACTTCAGGTGACTTCATGGAATTCTATCATGTGTTTCCTGCTGGCACTGTTTTGGGCAGTCAAGAAAATTCATATCCTACTGAATTTTATTTTTTCAGCATATATGTGGCTCTCAAGAACTTGAAGTGAGAAAGAACTGTACAGCAGCAAATGTGCCCAGCTCAGTGTGGAATCCTCTTACCTCCAGTCAGAGAAGCATTTCTGTGAATTTCTAACTCCAAACACAGAAACATTCTGACTGGCATTATGTGGATTTATATGACTAATGTTAGAGCTCATGCTCTGTCAGCTTTGTGAATAGGAAGAAAAGTGCTTATATTTATGCTTTAGGTGGTGAATTATCTCTGAGAAAGAAACCCTCCAACGCAGCTGCAAGCTTTCACCTGCAAGAATGCAACAATTAGAGGACAAGCATTCACTAAAAAGAAGGCTTGCTTTGCATAATGAAAATCCCTCTTCTATCCCATGGGTGGCATAGCATTTATCCTGCCCTTTAAATTATGCAGAGAATTTCCCCTCACCTCCATTGAGTTCAACTTGGACCCACAACACCTCCCCATAGAGTGTACGGCAGTGAGAGCTGTTCCCAGTTTCATAGTGGCTGTAGCACCCCGTTATGCTGAGTCGATCCATCTTATCCTGGACAGTCACCTCCCTCTGTGCCATCACGTGCCATTCGCTGGTGGTGCACTCCACGAAAACAGTGAACTCTCCAGGAGAGGAGTATCTGTAGGTGATGTTGCTGACCAGTCTGGAACAGAAAGAGAACAGCTGCTTGTGGAAGACTGTCTTGGGAAGTCCTTAACCCTATGTGGTAACATCAGTCACATTCCCAAATTCCTGACCTGACACAGCAATCCTGCAATCACTGTAATCCTTTGTTTATTTACATAGAATTTTTAGGTTTGTAGGCTGTCCCTGTCTCCCATCTGTGGTGTCATTGAGGTTGTAGGTCAGGGTGGTCATTCTCAAAGCACATGTATTTTGCTGTCAAGTTAGTAGATCACAGGTTTCAGGTGCAGCTGCTTCTGTCCCTGCCTGTGCCAGCAAAAGTGTCTCTTCATTCCAGGCTCTGGTGCAGCTCCAATCACAAATGCCATGGGAGATGAATGGATGTGGAGAAGTCTATGGAAGTTGCTATTATCTCAACACACAGAGGGAGGTGGTGCAAAGAAATTAAGGATAATCCTTCCTGAATTACAAACAGCATGGAAGGCAAATAAGGAATATTTCTGACACTCTCCTCTCAGAACTTTTTAGATTCTTATCATGGCATCCCCTAGCAAATGCAAAGATAAGGACATATCCTTGATAATGCACATTTTTCATTAGCTGTTTCAGTGAAGAAACAGGTTTCACTCTCACTGGGCTTCCAAAATATCCCAAAGATAAGATCAGAGCAGAAAAGGCAATTCCTGTAAGAGTGGGTATCAAACTGCACACACAAAACAGATGAGCATGTCTGTGAGCTATTTAGTAGTTGAAATGTTTCCCATAAGCCTCTGCTTACAGCTAGATAATACATTTTACATAAAGGCTCACTATTAAAGAATTTTTTCGTGTTCTTTGCAGCTACAGACCTGTGTCTGTAGCTCTGAAAGAAAGTTTACTGTTTCTAGTACATTACTACTTTTTGGGTTTCATTCTTGTACTCTTGCTTTTCTAGTTGACTCAAGTAGGATTCCACCAGTAGATAAACAAATTTCTAGAGCCCTTCTCTGTCATTCCCAGCACTAGGAAAAGACCTGATTTTTAAATCCAACTGGAAAATGTTTGATCTTTTAAAGACAGAATTCTTATGCAATTACAATAAAAGAAAAAGTTCAGAATGTTCTTGTTATATTTTAAATGTTATCAAAAAGTACTCTTTAAAGTTAAGAAAATAATGTTTGCCTGTTCCTTGGCAATTACTTGCATGTTTTCAGTAATTTTGAGTCTTAGGATCTGGAATTAATTCTCTTAGAAATAAGAAACACTTGTTATAATAAACACAAGAACGATTGTGCTTGGCAGTTTGACATAAAATTTTGTCGTAATTTCAAAAGAGGTTTCTGTAGATCCAAAGGTTTTGTATTTATGATTTACTATTAATCTATTTAATTTTTAACATATAATTTATGAGACTTGGAACACTGAGTAAAGTACAAGCAATGAAATTTGCTATTTGTCTGATGACACACGAAGGATGTCTCTTACGTTGGAGGGTGGTAGGAATCGATGCTGTGACCGTCTCCAGTGCTGATGGTACAGGAGAGGTTGCCAGAGTATGGGGAGAGCAGCCAGTTCAAAGTGACAGAGATGGTTTCAAAGACAGAGCATGTATCTGTCACAACCAGCTGCAGAGCTGTAAAACACAAGGACAGAATTCAATACCAACATTTCTCACATAACTCAATGAATTTGCATGCACTGAGAGCCAGCCTGCCCCAAACAGAGCTGATACTGCTGCTAATTTGGGTGCTTTAGTAGTGTGACGGGAACTGATTCTTTTTCATACCTACTGCTCAAGATTCTTGCTGGACATAATTTGATTGAAGTGTGTTTTATGTGTCTGGATTTCCAGGCTTTGTATTCCATCCAAAACCATCAGTTAGGACAGGGAATCTACATGTTTGTGCCTATATTTAGTGCTCAGTTTCTTCCCTGAGGATGGAGCAGTGATTTTTAAGATAAATATCAATGGTCAAAGAGTTCCAGCAAAGAGCAGGACGAGCTTTTGGTGTTGACAGCTCCCTTCTCTTACCTTCCTTGCAGTGGTATTGAATAGACAAGTAGCTTCCCAAAGATGGACAAGGATCTCCAAAGAAAGTGCCATCTGCTGTCACCTGGCAGGCCTGGAGACCATGACACTGGTCTGGAAAGAAGAGCTTTATATCAGTTAGTGGGTTTTGTCTTTGACTGTCACAACAGCTGAGAGATGATTGAGAAACAAAAAGGGGAGGAGAAACAGAGCCATGCCACGGATTTCTAGACAAACTTCCACACCACTTTGGCTTTGGTGTGTGGCTTATTGCCTGATATTTCTTAGCACCATTTCATTTCACTGGAATATAGGTGAGTAAGAGTGGGTAAAAAAGCCCAAAGAATCACCACAGGGATAGTCACTGTCTGGGAAGCAGCAGAGCCCTTGGCCCCAGCAGGCTGGGTGCTCGACACAACAGGCAGCAGCAGGTGCCTCCTGCACTCATGTCCCTGTGTGTGTCAACCTCTTCACCCCTCCTTCTTCGGAGTTAGGTTTGTCTGGATCTGTCCTCTTCTATCTCTGTCAAACCTGGCATCTCCCACAGACTCTGTCAGACAATCAGTGTGCCCAAATATTTTCTTCACACAACAAGAGGAGCCAGGTACCCCCCTTTCTCCATTTCCTTCTCCTCTCCTTCTGTGAATCTACTCTCCTGTAGGAACCTCCTCGCTGCCAGAAGTTCTCTGTGATTCCCTTAATTTTAGGAATAACCCACTTTCCCATCCACTAACTCTACTGAAACACAAGATAAGGTATTTTAGTGACCAGGAGCTTTGGCACATACTCTGTGTTTCTGACAAGCAATACCATAAATTACCTGCTACTTCATCTTGGACACTGATCCAGCTGCAGCCTTTGTCCGTATCATACTGGAGAGCAGCCTCAGACACACAGTAATGAGGGCTCTTCCGTCCATAGAAGCTCTCTCCAATCTGAATAACTTCTCCTGATCCACACTGTATGGTGGCATTGTAATTAGCACAAGCAATGCTCTGGCCAGATTCTAGTAGGAGGAAAAAAAAAAATCTGACTTTTTGCATTTCTGAAAAATCCTGCTACAATTCTACCCCACGTCCCTCCACCTTTTTTTTTTGTTTGTTTGTTTCTCTTTCTTCCTTTTTCTCCCTTTTACGCTGAACATTAAGAAAATGAAAAAAAAATTGATAAAATATTTTTAAAAGTCAAAATTAATAGATTTATGTTTTTAACAAAATTCTGAGGCCATTTCCAGTAAATAAAAATACTCTAATTTTAAAAGTGATTTTTTTTTTAAAATCTTAGCATTTGTTTGACTTTCAGTACTGGAAGGTCTAAAGTTACTCTTTACTTCCAAAAGAGCCTTGTGGTGGTGTGTGATTTGCATAATATTCAGGTAACTGCTTTGGAGAATAGTTTGCATATTAAGTGTGGGACCTGATCCCATTTCTGCTGCTGAGGCACTTTTGTTCCTGGGTGATATGTGACTGACTTCATTCAGCAGGACTGCTCAGATGAGTAAGATCAGAGCTCTAAAAGCACACCCCTCATTCCTTAATTAATCTGGGAACGTTAATTATCTTTCAGAATTCTTAGTATCCTGTAGCAATCAGGATACTCAATACCGTGAAGGGGATGGGGGGGAGAGACGACTCTCATATGGGAGTGTTGCAAAAGAATGTTTTTGTTTCAGTGTCCTGGGTTGAAATACATTGTCCTGCAGTGCTGTTGGGATCATTCCCCCCAGGTCCTTGATTAACTGTGCCAGTGTGTGCACACTGCAATAATTGTGTGCTATTGTTATTTAAAGGCTAAGGCTAAGCCTGGCTGTAACTATAGCAACATGATCAGTTTACAGATCAGAGTTCTCTAAATAAGCTTGAAAAATAACTTGCTGTTAAATTCTAGTATGGATTATTATCTCTTCCATTTTTTTTTTCCCTTAACTTTCTATAAAGATTTCCTGCAGTATTTGCTGTCTCAGCAACTTTTACATGGAAAGGTGGTCAAAACCTGATTTGCATTCCTGTGTACAAACCCTGGTTCAATACATATATTTTGACTACAATAAACTACAGAGCATTAAATGGTAGAACTGAAATAATAAGAAATAACAGTAAGGAAACTTTTCACTTGTGTTGTCGACAAACAGTAGGGCAGATGACCAAAGAAAGGATGGATACAGTTGTTTGCACACATATTCCAGGCTCAGATGATCAAGCAGACAAATTACCAGGAATCAGAGCTACCTGTACATTTCAGTTGAAGTATCAAACTCAGTGTTCATGTGCACCAAGCCACGTGTGAAGCTGTTAAGTACCACTTCACCCGCTTTACAAACCGAAGCACTGTCAGATTGTGGGAACTTCCGAACATTTAACACCCAGAGAAGCCAATGAAAATATTTCCCATTTGTTTGGGATATTGGATCTAATTCCTTGCATGCAAAACTCGTAAAAGAGGACTGTACTCTGTTGTTGTAATATGTATGTGTGTGAAAGCCCATGGGCTGTAGATACTGAAAACAAGGCTGTAATTGCCTCAACAATCTGGTTTCCTGAGTAGTGGAATGATGGATGTCGTGTAGGATATTGCTGCTCAGTAATACAAACACTCTTTGAATTCAATGGGCTCTAAGTGAAATCCTATGGTAACAGATGATAGTTTCCTTACAAACAGACAGTTGTCTACTGTGGTTGTAATGGAAAAATAATTTTAGTCTGTTTTTGCAAGGAAAATAAGCTTAAGGAATTGTGCTGTCTGCCAATTTCCTCTCCCCCCATCCTTTCTAATGTTAGTCATCTTCAGCCAAATTTGCTGTAGGGATATAAACCTCAAAACACCCCAAAATTTCATGAAATGCAATAGCTGGGGCAAAGAGAAAGAGCTCCATCAGTGGCTCTATTAGGAGCAGGGACTATAAATCCTGTTCCTCTGTTCCAGGATTCAAGTGGCCAGCACACACAGCTGGAGCAGCTGCAGAACTGCAGCAGGGGGAGCTGAAGGAGTGAAAAGCATTTGCAGAGGTGGGACGTGCTGGGCATATGGGAGTGAACTGGGAGTGTTGAGGAGGAGTATAGGGAGGGGATGTGGAACAGAAAATCAGGACAGGAAATAAAACAGTATTAGCTTTTCTTACTGTGGAACAGTTCGTTACTTATGTCAGAAGTAGAGTGCTGGACCAGGGCAGCAGCAGTTCTAGGGCTTGTGGAAACCTGTACTTGCATACTTGATGCAAAGTATTTTAACATTAGTGAACCCACAGTCAGACTGTCCTTCCAGTGCTTATGACCTCAGTTCTAGTTACAGTTTAAAGCACTTAACTTATGTGCAAAGTGCAAGGAACACGAATTCCCCCATATCCATATGGTGAATGGTATCATATTGCTGGCATTCCTTTCCAGGACTGCTTGTTCCCAATCACAATTTAAGGGACACGATGTCTGTAGATTTTCTGCCTGAGCACTAAAATGCCACCAGGAATTACAGGTTCCTGCCTGCTTCCTTAACCCGGGAAAGCCCTTGAACTTCACCTGATGGAGGGGTCTGAGAAGAAACAGGAAAAACTTGCTCTCACTTTTGCTCACTCCAGGCTGTTAGGAGTGGTTTCTCTGGAAGCTTGGCTGTATTTTTGCTTCAGTTATAAATGGAAATTCTTTTGGCACACATTTAGGTTTTTCAGGGCTGTCATACAGGTCCCACTTAGCTCAGGTACTATGGTGGTGTGGGAGTTTCTTCTTGCAACCAGGCTTTAAAGCAGCCAGCTTATGTGTGCTGTAGACATGGACAGCTACATGTTAGATTCACTCTCAAATCCATTTCTGGGGGCTTCACTAGCACTTTGCTGGGACCCTGGACCTTAATGGTGGGTTGCTGAGCAGCTACATCTCCCATATTTCTGGGTTCTTCCTGCTTTAGATCAGGTCTTACATCAGCACACTGGAAAAAGAGCAACTGCCAGGGTTATATTTTGCTTGTTTGCATTTAATAAGATTGATTAAGTTTTCACCCAGATACTTGGAAAGCAACAAGGCAATTTTTGCCCAGTTGTGATCATGGCACACTCACTTCACCATTCCAGCTTTTGTGTATCTTACCAAACTCACAAATGAAGGCAAATTCCTGGCTGCAATTTTCAGTCACACCCCACTGATACTTGGCATTCCTCAGGATGTACCCGCATGTGGATGAGATGGGAGATGGCTGGTCCTGGTACCAGTTACTGTAGCTTATATTTGAAGTGTCCAGCCAAATCATCGACCCTGTGAACAAAGAAAGTGTGTCCTGACTGTTTATTTTCCACAGTGATACATTTAGAGTCAGAGCCTGCAAAGCAGGATCGTAGCACAGCTCCTGCTGAAGCAGAGGTGGTTTAGTTTGGGTAAGGATCTTCAATTACATTTTATATTGAACCTGATACAATCATTAAAAGAGGCACTGCCACTTCCCCCTCTGCTCCCAGCCTCAAGATTCCACTTGCGTAAGATCTTGCAGCACTTCCTAGTGGGATGAATTGGCTCAGCCTGCTCTTCCATTGGAGACCTAACCCAGCATATTTGTTTCACCAGGTCAGCAAGCTGATCTAACTCACCATGTGTTCACTCAACCACAAGGTCCCATGGAAAGGGTGATAATATGCAACTGGGAAGTGAAGCAGGCAATTCAAAACATCTTATTATAAATCTGAAGATACAGCAACAAAAGACAGGCTTTTCAGCAGATAACTACAGAGGGACTAATTGCATTTTCTACCCTGTTAGGAAAGCATCATGGGCTCATACAGTTTTAAAGAAGACATGATTCTAAAACCACCTACCGTCAGTAGTTTCATTCAGCAAGGAATTTGAGACCAGTCCTATCCACCATTCCTGATCCTCAGCAACATGTTTTTGCAGAAACTCTTGAGTTTCCTCATTTTGAATAAAGACAAGGTGCCCTCCTCCTCTCTCACACCAGCTCTGGGCACTGGTGAAGGTTTGTTGCAGTCGAACAAACTCATAGCATGAATGGTTGAAAACTTGCTGGTACTTTGAGCAGGGGGTTCCTTCACCATCAGTTGTTGCCTCCACAGCCAAGCATCCAGCAAGAGAAATCAGAACTCCAATGCCCAGCCACATTCTCAGCTCAGTGCCCTGAGTGGCACTCGCCTTGCTTACCACACCACCCCCCTTTTAGCTGCCTTCTTCAAAAGCTTCAGATGTCATCCTTGTCATGTCATGTCATCAGCATTTCTGCCTCCCACAACAGCAGCAACAGAGCTTGGAACAGGTTGTTTCCAATATATAATGTGATTGTGTCTGAGGAGACACACAACAAGTGCTGATGCCACTCCACTGCAATGGCCCTTGTGAGACCTATTGTGCAAATGTCACATCCCCTGTGGGATCATGTTGAAGAGAAGACATTAAAGCATTGCTTCCCTCATGAGCAGAGAAGATAAAGTTGATATATGCTGCTGTTGGACACATGGGAAAGTGAGATAAAGCTCCTACATCAAAGGCATCATTGTGTAAACATTAGTGGGAACGAGGGGAGAATGAGGGAAGTGAGAAATGCAAGGAGTTATGAGATGAGAAAACACACACTGCTCCTCTAGATACAATTTAAAAATTTAAAACCAAATTAATTGTTTTGGATCGCTTTATTTTCCATAGTTACTGTTTTAGGTGCTTCTTTTGGATGCTAATGCAATGTCTATAATTAGTGTATCATATTCATCCTGCCCACCAGTTTACACATATACAGGTTAATCTCAGCTATTCCAAGAAAGTTGTGTATGCTTAGAATTCCACATCCCAAGTGAAATGCTCCCATCATCCCTTAAAAGTTAAGTGGCTCAACTATATAGAGCTACAGTATTTATACCTGCTGGGAGGGAGAAGGCCTGAAGTTAATACAATGATTTAGAAAAGATGAAAATACTGCCTTAAGCATCAGAACTGCTCAGAACCCTGTATGCCCATTCCAAAGGCTGCTGATGGATTTTGGGAAGCAAGCCCAGCAACATTTAGGAGCTGAAATCCCTAAGTGCATCTCAACTTCCTTATGAAAGATACCCATCAGGTTTACAAAGCCACTGGCTTAGTAGAAACACAGCACAAAAAAAAAAAGGATCTTTAGCTACTGTGATCCTCCTGTCCTTGGCATGAACTCCATTGAATTTGATGCCATTATTATTAATTTATGCCACCATAACCTGAAAATGAAAGAACATGCACTTATATTTAGCCATGGATCAGTGAGCCAGTTGCTTCATCACAGAGGTGCAGGACTCAGTGAAGTGTGATGGATTCCTGCACTGCAGAAATGCCTCCTGCATTCTTGTACTCTGGAGCTGGAGGCAATGCCCACAGCTGCAGAGTGCCAGTGCAGCTCCAGCTTTAAAGCTTCCTGCCAAAGCCAACTCTGTGCACTGCATCCAGTCAGCATTTGAGTGATCTTCAATCCCAAGACCTTTCTGTGCCTCCAGTTCATAGCTGTCTTGCTCAGTTGGATAAAGCAGGACTATGACCAGGGTCTTCAAGACACAGTTCATGGGAAAGTGTTTAAGGGTAGGACAATTGTGGGGGATGAGAGGAAAGGGGAAGAAAATGCACTACAATGGAGGCAGAGAGGAACTCTGCTGGAGGTTTTCCTTCTTACTGCACCTGCAAATCAAGACCTCAGCTGTGGAACCCTTGGAGCAGATCCCACAGGAATTTCTGACTGATTAATAGGGAGAGTTTATGAAGCAGCTGAGATGTGAATATTTAGACTGGGTTTCCCCTTTCTTTCAGAAGGCCAATCCATATTCTAGTTAGCTGATGGATCTGGCCCAGATACCCATCCCCTTCCTGGAAGAGACCATGTAACCATGATTATCAGCTGGTTCTGTTGGGGATGCCTACAAATTAGGAGTCCCTCTTGGACTGCATACAAAACTTCACAGGCTTTAGTTTGGGACCCCCCACCCAACTGTTTTATATTCAAGCTGCTGCAGCAGCCAGAGCTGAGGGCAGCTGCTATTCAGGTAGTTGGCAACTGTATATTTGCACGACATTTTCTTCAGTCTTTTCCTTCTTCTGAGGCCCTTTGCAGAAGTTGGCAGCCAGCCCCCCTCTCTGTCCTTCTAGATACAAGAAACATAGCCCGTTCTGCAAGCACAAGGGTGTCAGAGAGGACTGTGCTTCAATGTATCTGGCTTAGCCATACAGGCTGTGCATTTCCAGTAGGTGCCTTTGACTCACTTTTGTGATTAATGTGTTCTGGAGCATCATCCAGTTCTCCCTTTCCAACTGGACATTTGACTACGTGAACACAGTGCTAAAAATGCCAGGGCTGGGAGTGCCACAGGCTGTCCTCTGGGAATCTGCTCCAAAGCCATTGAAATTAATGGAAGGCTTGTCTCTGGCTTTGACAGATTTTGAAACCGGCCCTGAAAAAGAACAAATAATGTTTGGAAATGTCTCCAAATAAAGCCAAGCTCTCCAAGTGAGTCTACTGTTGGCAATTTCTATAGCAATGTGCATTTTTTTCCCTAATCCACGGTTGCTATAAGTTACTCTTCAGCTGCCTGCAGCAGATGGAGAGGGGAAGAAAGACAATTTCCCTCTTTTGCACCTTATTTGTAAAGCCACTCCAATGACCTCAGGGGTGTCAAGTACAATGTGAGCTGCAGAGATTTTGGATACACCCAAACCATTCCTCTCTAGATTTTTTTGTTTGCCTTTTGCATAGTTCTGAAGAACTGGGGCAGACTCACGGCAGATGAGGCTGCACATAAGTGTTGTTTTTAAGGAACTGACAGCCCTTTGCATGTACCCAAGACTTGTTAATCCTTGCTCGGTTATAGCCTGGCAGGTTGATGTAGCAACCACCCTTCCCTCACCTGTTATGTACAGTGACTTAAACTGAAACATACTCACTCACCAGCTAAAATAAAACTCACAAAGCAATTGTGTTTTGCAAGCCTTGACTTAGAAATTAGTGGTAAAGCTTTCTCAATATCTTCCCACCCTCACTCCAAGCTGCGATAAAGTTATGAATGACTCCTTTGTTTGTGAACAATCTTGAGTCTCTTGGCATAAGACTTTCATTTTTCCTTGGAAGTGTTTGAGGGAGCCCTGAAGATCTCTTATAGAGTCCTAACTTGCCCTTAGGAGTTACACCAGATAGTGGCCATTGAAGGAGTTTGTTCAGAAAAGCACTGTGCTGTATAAAACACAATAGGCAATGATGAATTATTTGTTCCTGCTTTTCAAGTGGATCCTTCAAGGTTTATGTAAGTTCATTATTGTAAGTAGAAGCTGTTGAAGTGAAAGAAATCTGAAGCATATTTTGTTTGCAATACTGAAAAAGTTATTAAGTGTTAAAAAAATAATGGTGGCCTACACGGAGATCCTCTAAGGGAGCCTTCTAAGTGCTGTTCAACATTCCTCAAACTGAACCCCTTAAAACCAGCTCAGTTTTGGTAGCCAAATCTCAAAGTGTTCATAATCCCCAACTCCATTTCTTTTAATCTAAGTTTATATATAGAAATTATATGCCATTTGGAAAGTTTAGCTTTGCAAGCCAGAATTTTCAGATCCCAGGAGATGAGGACCCACAATGTTTATCTAAGGTGTAGGTACAGCAGGCTTACCTTGACATCTCAAATCAGGCTTTCCTGCCCCAGATTAGGCACTAAGCACTGAATTGCAATTTTTGAAAAGTACAGGACTGAATCATTATCCAACATAATCAATAGCTCCATAGTTCAGGGCACCCTGAATCCAGCTGCAAATTTCTCCATGACCAACTGATGCTCTTGGTACAACACGTCTCATTCCTGTGACTTCTCTGTTTCTGGACTTTGGTGTCCCAGACCTGAGGAAAATCACTTCCAGAGTTCCACGTGGCTATCAGAGAGCTGGCTGTGCAGACAAGGACAGGTATGGTGCCACCAGTGGCTTCAGAGTGGTCCTGTTCCACACCCTAGTGCAGATCACAGCTGCACCATGACAGCCTGGGAACTTCCTGTGACTCCAAAGGGCACGGCAGCACTGCAGCAGAGCTTGACAATTCACAAGAGAGGCCAGAAAGTACTAGATTTAAGAATTAAGGAAGTGTAGAGCTGCCAATGGGAAGAATAAATCACACCCCCGTTCATTTTGGCTGTTGTTCATTTGCCTTGAGGAACAGCAAATAAATTTACTCTCTATAGGTGGGTATTATCATCTTTACATTCCTGAATATTACTGAATGTAATGGAGAGATTTTATCAGGAATAGAAATATATCTCTGTTCTGTTAAGTGAATAAACATAAGAATGGAAAACTGATTTATATTGGTTTGGCTTTACGGCAGAAAAAAGTCTATTTTCAGGTGTCATTGAGACAAGATCACGAGTAGTCCATTTTACTGGGTCATGTAAACTTCTCCAGTATGAAGAAGGTTATTATCTGAACAGGTAGGATGCACTGAGTCCAGAGCAGATTGACCACAAGAGGATGGAGAAAAGCCCCCAGGTGCACCTACACCTTCTATCACCTCAGCTGGCTTTAAAAATGCCCATCTGCCAATTAGTTGAAAAGGGTGGGTTGCAATCACACTTCCTGCCTTGCTGCTCTCCTGTGCTCTTGTCCTGATGGTGGGATCCTGTGATTTGCTGACTGAAAAGCATTTGGTCTTGTTGTTGCTTCTGCTGTTTGATTTTCCATGAGGCAACACACTGAACTTACCAGTGAGCCCTGCCAAGCTGCAATTTTGATGGTATCTTGTTTATAAAAACAGGGAAAACAATCCTTATATTATACAGGGTGAAATAATTAAATTAGACACTCATGCCTGGCATGATGAGGTCAGGATAAAGATAAGCAGGATTACATTGAGGACCTGTTGGATTGGTCATAATTTCTGTTTATAGGATGAGTATGGTTACCTTCTGGCACAAATGTAAACTGGGTAAGTCCCTGAGGATCTTTCCCCGTGAACCATCCCTTCGGAAACATTTAATATTGCCTTTGTTCTGTAGCTGGACTTTCCTCAGCTGCCATACGGTTGATGCCTCAATACCAGCCTCTTTCACAGCTATTTTCCATATGTTATTGCTTTCCACAGCAGAACTCTGCTAGGAAGAGGGAGGTGGTGTGCCCCATAAGATCATTGAGTGAGCTGCAGTTATTGATGGCCAAGGTTAGCCTGGAGTTCAACAGAAAGGAGCAGAACCTCATGACACCTCATGTGTCCTTGTGATCATGTTTGACTAAGTGATATAATTTAGATGTGCCAATGCCTTAATATCTTAATTAGAGAACTGTTCAAAGTGTTAAAGGTGCCCTCTTTGGGTAAAACATTAACTGGCAGATACAAATGGACTGAACTTTGCCTAGCACACATAGAGGGGCAAAATAGCTCTGCTTGGATCTGAATCTACAGCCAT
Source organism: Formicarius rufipectus (assembly GCA_013399695.1). Taxonomy (NCBI): domain Eukaryota; kingdom Metazoa; phylum Chordata; class Aves; order Passeriformes; family Formicariidae; genus Formicarius; species Formicarius rufipectus. The sequence goes on along the minus strand of VXAU01001886.1, from coordinate 2,403,389 downwards.
CACAGCTTCCACTGGTGTCTCTGCAGACTCTCCATATTTCCATAAGACTGGCCAGATTTTTAAGCCAATCTAGCTTCCACCTCTTCTTTGTTATATTCCATTTTGTTACACATTTTTCCTCTGCTTGTTATGAGCTATTTTTGTTTTCTGAGGACATGAAAGCAGAAAGGAAAAAATCTGTATTTCAAGTGTTCATTACTCGTGTCTCTTCTCAGTAGATATCCAACACCTTACAAAGGAGATGAGCTTCATAATCCCCATGATGAGAAGACTGGAGGCCCAGCAGCTTCTCCATTCAGGAGCACCATGTTTGTGTTCAGCCTTCGACCCTCAGCTGCCACCTGACCAAAACCAGAAAGCAGTTCTCAGTTTTTCTTTATGTTCCCCTGAAGCTGTGCAGTGGCTGCAAGGTAGGACAGTGTGTGGCAACCTTCCCTTCTGTCACTGTGCACCTCTGTGACCCCATTTCTACACCTTCAGTGGTGGCAGTGAATGCCAACCTTCCTGTTGTCATCCTGCCCACTTGAAAACACATGACTGAACTGTGTAAGATTGCATATTAAATCATGTAAATAGTTCTGGGATGTTGAAAGGTGCAGATAAGGTGAGAGAAGTTTATGTGGGTACTGTGGCTGTTTATTTGTTTTACTGTCTAGTGTTTAAGTCTTTGGGCATTATGATCACTGGGCAGGTTGAATACTGGTATGAGCAGGCCAGTAGTTCTGGGCCTAAGCACTTGAAGAGTTTTACATTATGTTTCTATTATAAGGAACAAATCAGTATTTCTGGTGATGTGGATTAAAACTAAGACTGTATAAATGAAAATAGTATTTTTAGCACAGAAATTGTGAAATCTCACAAAAATCTCTCTCACCCAAAATTAAAAATCTCGTCAAGGCAATGAAAATGTCACAAAAACAGTTATTGTGGTCCAAACAATACTGATCAAAGTAGTATATGATTGAAATTGTTTTGATACAAATAAAATCTGGTCAGAATAATATATGCAAACTATTTAAATTTGAACAAGCTATATTAGTCATTTGTGTTTGCAATTATATTTGGACAGTGCAAGAGATGTGTTCCTAAACAGTCTGGTGGTAGTTTTGTAAAATGAGATCATGTCAATAAAGCAGCATTTAACAAAGAGAAGAGCTTGTTCCTCTAGCAGATGAGATAGCAATCAGTGTGATTTCAGCAAGAACAACTCCTAAGTTCATATCAGTTTTGCTGTTGGAATTTTATTTGGTAGTAGCAGATAACAGTTGGCAGTTGAAAGTTCTGAGCACCACTTAAAGTCACATTTGTCAAGCCAATCTGACCTTTGTTAATGAGCTTTAATTAGAACTCAGATTTTATAAGCAAAAGATTGAGATTAAAATAAGTAATATAGAGATAAGGAATTATATTAGTCTCTGACTGGTTTATAAAGCAATACTTTCTTCTTATGAAGTGAACTGAAAGTGCAAAGGTAGGCACACGGCAGTGACCTTATTGTTTTACTAGAAATATAGTTAACCAGCTCTGCTGCTGTGGGAACTACCACGACAATGATGCTGGGCAGGGTAATTCTTTGCTCCACAATGTCTTCCTGGCCCTTTTAAAATCTGGGAGAGAAGCTCAAGGCACGCAGAGACTGGAGGGAAGTGAAAGTGAGAAAAAACCCAAGAGGAAACAGCTTGCAGCCTTTGCCACAGTTGTTTAGAGCAGAAAGAAGTACAGTGAAGCAAACCTGCCCGGGGTGAGGAGCTGGAGAATTCAAAACTGTTCTCATGAGGGATGAATAGAGAGGAAATTCTGGAGAGAAAGGCTGGATTTAGTTGGGGGAAGATCTATAGTCAAAAGATTATGCAACAAGAAGAAACATTGTGAAGTAATGAAATTGGAAAACTCACCAGATACACATCTTCTACTGCTGATAATTACACATTATAATGTAAATCAGTGCTTTGATATTTCTCAATTTCAATGTAAAAAGGAAAAAATTACAGAGTTGGCAAGAAAATTCATCTCTTCGTACCTTACTAAACTGGTAATTTGTCATTAGTGTGATGAAAGCAACAACAAAAAGTGTTTTGCTGGTAAATGAAGTATCTTTTACCAACAAGTAGGAAAAATGAACTTTGCAAAACTTCCTTATTCCTTATTTAAGTTGTACAAAATATGAGACAAAGCTTTCAGGTATGGACATCTGAAATTAGCTACCAAATGCATTTCAGAAGCTGTTGGATATCTATTGCTCCTTCAAACAACTTTTAACAGGTTTCCAATTATCTCATCTTGGCTGAACCTTAAACTATATTAACAGTCAGGGCAAAGAAGGCAAAAGAGGTTTGAATTAATCTTTTTATTGCTTGCTTGCTCTGTAGAAATCTTAATACCACTACAGATTAGACAACTCTCAGGTCAGATAATTAAAACTGCAGCATTAAGAGCTGCACACGCAAAGGGATGAAGATATGCTGAAATGAACATATTAAAGCAAAGCAGAACATCATGGACAGAGGAAATGACCCCACTGTTTAGTGAAAGTAGAGTTAGGCAGCTTTGGGTTTTTGCTGGATCCTTTTCAGTCTCTAAAATTGCCAAAAAATCCCTTAGTTGGCTTTGTGCATAAAGTAAGTCAATATCTCAGTGGACACACACACACTCTTTCTCTCACATATATGCAAATACACACATGCACATATAAAGTGCATATGTACATTTATGGGTATGTGTCTGGATTTTGATGCCCTTCATCTCCTACAGCCTTCTGGTTGAATCCTGCTGTTTATTAGTATTACTAATGCCAACAAAGGCCTCGTATTTTCTTTTTTAATCTAGTTTCTTGGTTTTTTTATCACCTGCTTCTGTCAGTGCTCTCCGAAGAGAGACCAAGATGTGCTGCTCTGATGATCCCTTGGAGGGAAGATCAGCCATTGAACATTCAGTAGGTTAGGAGAAGAGAATAATGTATAATGAGTGTGTCAGAGCAGCCTGCAGCACAAATTGTGTTTTGAATAAAATAAATATGTATGTTTCTAAGAGATCAGTCAGCCTTAAGAAGTGATGCTAAAACATTTTGGGAACAATGGTGAGTTAGCTGAAAAAATCGGATTTTAGGGTAACCCCATATGAAATTGCATAATATATAATTGTGCAAAGAACCTCTTTATCCTTCATGGTCAATGGGGCCTATGATTTGCTCTGCAGTCACATGCTTTATACTGAAATAATTCTCCTCCCAGAGGCTTTTAAAATTAACAGCATTGAACTCAGTTAAGTACCTTATCTAGAAACAAAGGCATGAAGTTAAAAATCTGCCTTAATTTTACTGAATCCTGCCACACTTTCAGAGTTGTTTCAGGTCACATATGGGTGAATATGTTAGAGTGACTGTGAAAAGATATTTAATTCAAAGATGTGCCGCTTGGTTGCCTCTGGAACAGCCTGGATATTAAAAAATACAGCACATGACTGTTCAGTGATGATAATTTATTAATTCATAGAATATCCCAGTTTAAATCCACAGAATGGTAAGAAAGTCAAGTGTTTGTCAAGCCCAAGGAGCCAAACCCAGAACAGTGGGTAGAGATTTCTTTTCTTTTCCTTTCCTTTCCCACACGGGCTGAGCATCCCTAGGCTGTGTGTAGCATTTCCCTGGGAAGCTGCGGGGGATGTTCCAGCCTATCCCCCGCTCACACTGAGCAAAGAGGCGAGGACGTTTCCCTGACTTCCCCTTTGAACCAGCGAAGGAGTTAATTCCAACGCGAACGTGCAAGAATTTAAAGTGTATGTGCAGGGGATTAAAGATCAGCGATTCGAAATTGTCAATCTATAAGCCACCGGCTCGCGTTGCACTTCGACCTTTATCTTCATCTCTAACAGGGAAAGCTGTTCCGTCCGCGGCGCAGACACGGGGGGACCACGGCGGCTGCCGGAGATGGAGACGCTCTTTGGCATCAACAAAGAAGAACACCCCGAGCCCGTGAGAGCCGAGGTGCGGGGTAAGTGAAGGGAAATCTGCCCTAAAACGCCCCGCTATTTCCGTGTTTTCCGACCCGTATAAACTGCGCCACTTGTTCACCCGGGGAAGCGCTGGAAAGGGAAGCTGAGAGAGGGAGAGATACGCGGGGGAGTTTTGTTTAAAGGACTGAGCTCAGATGATGCGTGTGACCCTGATGCTTTCCCTCACTTCACGGGCTGTCGTGTGCGCTCTGCTGTTTGAACAGGGCTCAGTGGAGGTGGCGGTGAGGGACCAGCCCGGGCTGTCATCGCGGCTCTGCTCGGGCTGTCGCTTTCCCCGTGACCCTCCCCGGCCCCGCACTCCTCGCTGCCTCCGGGGACCGGCCCCTGTCGGGGCAGTGGGCTCAGGTGGCTGAGCAGCAGCTCGGGATGCCACCCGGTACTCAAAAGGAGGGTCGAGAAGTTAATCCAGTAAAAAGTGCGGAGTGTCCTTCAGCGAGACAGTTTAAAGTGCCTCTCGGGGGATGAACGCTTGAGCAGTCTGTTTTCTTTCCTGGTTTCTTTTACTTTACAGAGGACTTTTTTGCTACAGCTGCAGAACAGGTTTGTTGCTGAGAACCCTTGTTTAGTAAATCCCTGCTGTATTGTTTGTGACATGTAGTCCAGGAAATGGTGGGAGTCTCAACACTGGCTGTAAAGTCACTTCCCAAAAGTGACTTTAAAAAGATAACAATTAAAACTTGCAGGACTTTGTCATTCTGTTTCGTGGCTGAATTGGAAAATATTTTGTGTCGAGTCAGACAAAATGCTTTGCTATAATGGCCTTTCAATTGTTTTATGCCTTTATGGGTTTATGCCTTTCAATTATTTTTTCTTCTCGAGATAACAATTTACTGAAACATTTGAAGTTGTTTGCAAACAAACCATTTATCAGATCTGATCTGTATTATGCAATAGTTTATTTGAACGCAGACTGCATGTTTCAGAAAATAAAGTGATACACATAAAGTGTTCCTTCGTTGCTAAAAATGCCTTTAGAGACAGCATTGACCTCTTTAAATATTTTGCTAGCCCTGAGCTCTGCTAGTATTTTGGCTCCTTGTTACTCAATATGTACCCTGTACATATCAGCTCATACTTCTAGGGTCAGCTGGCATTGAACCCATGCTCTCCTTGACTCTGTTCAGCCATGTGAGTCACGTAGAGCCTTGTCTGAGACTGGTATTACAACAGTTAAAGAATTTCCAAATATTTAGGGGTTAAATGGTGTCACTGTTGTGTCCTCACGTGGTACGGAAAAGAAAAAGGTCCAGCCTTTTAAAGCAATATTTTTACTTTAGGATGCTGCCTAGTACTGAGTGTGCTGCCTATTACTGAGTGTGATTTACAGAAATGAAGAACTTTCATCTGAAGACCTCACTAGAGGACCCTTTGCTCTATGTTTTTCATACTGAAAATACATCAGAAATTACACTGAATTGCACCAGAAGTTTCAGAAGCTGCATTAAGTCCACAGTGCCTTGAAAAGATCCTCTTTTTCCGCTGTTCATCTCTTCCAGCAAAGTTATTTTATTGGCCTGTCCTGGAACTTTTGAGCATCATTATTCTGATATACAGGAATAATCTCTAAACAAAATTCTTAGCCCTAGGAGCTGCAAGATGTTCCCTGAATTGAAGAAATACCTGCTTTTCTGGAATGATGGGCCCCAAAGCAGTAAGGGAGTTTCACTGGGTCAAAATGCCGTAAGACCTCAAATGCAGCAGCAGAATTACCTTTTCACTTCAGGGAAAGAGGGGCTGGTTGCAGTCCCTCATACCGTCACCCCCAGCTCTGTTACCAAAGGTTTGTTGCAACCCATGCTTGTTGCACAGATTTTCAGTCAGAAATATGTTGGTAGGAGAACAGGAGCACAGAAAACTCCCCTGTGTTGCCCATAGTATGGGAGGAACAGCAGAGCTACAACCTGCTGCTGCCAGGTGACAGAAAGGTTTAGAAAGGGAAGGGGCCAGAAGAGGAACATTTATATTTTAGGCACAGAAAAAGACTAAACTTGTTTAGCAGTCAAGCAAAAATCATGAGTCTGTTTTGAATATGTGAATATCTTAAGGTCATAATCCTGTTCCCTCTGAAGGATATTTTTCTTTTGCTAACTAGTGATTGCTTCACTGTCTTACCAGCAGCTATTTTTAGTTACTCAAGTTTTGTGTAATTACCCGTATTAAAGGCTAAACCATGTTAAGTATAGACAAGAAAAAAGTGCTGTAATTATTGCTTTGGAACTTGTAGTATTAGAAAGGGAAATAAGGTTTGGTTTTCCAGGGTCTTTAATAATATCAATTGTGTCAACAATTTTTATCTTCCTCATGTATTCCAGAACTGTAACAGTAACGAAGTTATGCCCTAATAATGGATGCCCCATCCTTGGAAATGTTCAAAGCCAGCTTGGATGGGGCTTTGAGCAGCCTGGTCTAGTGGAAGGTGCCCCTGCCCACGGCAGGAGGGTGGAACTAAATAATTTTAAGATCCCTTCCAACCCAAACCATTCTATGAGTCTATGATTCTAATTGCCTGGAGAAGTAGTATGTACTCTGAATGTTTCCTCGGGAGGCAAACCAAAGAAACAAGTGAGGCTTTTCATTTAATATCTGATATGCTTTTGTTCATATCTTTAATCCTAATGACATTCTTTAATTGTTGTTATATTGTGAGTCCAATGGTAGGTTATGTATTTCTTGCAGGATTTTGATGAGTAACATTTCTGATTTAATTCTCAACAGTACTTACATATTTTCAGCATAATATTCCTATTCTTTATTTGTGTACAAAACAGTGCATTATGACCAGTGTCACAAAAGTACTCCCAAAATGACACTACATTATGCTGTGTAATTTAATTAATGGGATTTTTACTGAAATTAATTTAGCCTGAAGTCTAAATTGATATACTGAAGGCCAATGCAAGTCATATAACCTATAAAATATGTTTGTTTCTGATAAGCTCCAGCTTTTCCTGGCAATAATAAAAGGGTTTAAATATGTCACTGTAAAATGAGTGCAGGAAAGAAAGGGCCAACTGTATTTACTTCCTGATAATAACAGCAATCTCATCTTCTTATAGTGATCTCATATAGCAGTAATCATGCAGAATGTTACAAGTGCTGTATTTTTGAGCAGAGGAAATTTTAGTTATCCCAACATAATTGTATGATGCTGCAGATCTTGACACACCAACTGTCTGACTGTATGAAACCTATATGCCCTTAGGAAAACTGTCCTGGAACATGCCCCTCACCTAAATGAGTGGACAGTGCTAACTCCTCTCTGTTTCTAGGCCAGTTGCCCCCGTGGCTGCAAGGGATCCTTCTCCGGAACGGCCCAGGGATGCACACGGTGGGGGACAGCAAGTACAACCACTGGTTTGATGGTTTGGCTCTGCTGCACTCCTTTACATTCAAAAACGGTGAGTTGTTGCACACCAGACTGAAAAGAGCTCAACAACCCACCTTTTGGTGCCTTATGTTGCCAGTTCTGTTTTGAGGTGGATTAGAGTGTTTGGGGGTTTGTGTGTGTGAGGTGGGAACTCTCTGCCAAAGGGGTGTCTCTGCAGGGCTGTTATCAGGGAGATGTTATATTGTCCTTTTATCTGCAGTGCCAGAGTTTAGGATTGACTGCACAAAACCAGCTCTGGGCAGGTTTTACCTTCCAGCCAGAGCAAGAAAACCTCTGTTGTTTCAAAATGGATCAGCCCTGTCATTTGTGGAGGTTTTTCTGTTGTGGTTGAACAGCCCAGATTCAGGAAAGACTAACACTCCCCTTTGGGGATTTGGTTGCAGCTGTAACAGCTGCCAGCAGAGTAACTGGGCCACTGTGTCACTTCAGGTATCAAACCTCACTTAGGTATATTTGACAGCCCTACAGTCCATCTTCCTGCTTGCCATCTCTGTGGAGGAAAACAGGCAGTTCCTCTATCCTAAGCAATTGCATTTTTTGTTTTCAGTTAGAGCATTTCTCATTCATTCAGCTGTTCTACAGTGTGAGGCAGGACAGTTTACACCAGGATTCTTATGGCAAAAAGTATGTATCTATTAAAAAAATGGGATTTTTCTCCTGCCATCCTCCAATCCTAGTGCTCGCTTTTTAGTTTTCATTTCTGTGACTGCAAGCATTTCATGTAACTGCAGGATCAGCTTGCTTGTCCAGATCTACATCCTCAACAAACTAACCTATAATGAAATGGTCAGTGTTTTTTAAATTGCCAGTGTATTTTAATTGTCTAAAGCAAACAGAGCTCACTTATTTCAAGTATAGTGGTCCATTCATTGTTTAGGGTTGATATTGGTTCCTTCAAGCAATTTGTTTCTCTCTTATAACTGGATTTTGCCAATACAGATTTATCACCACCCATACACAGATAGTATAATTAATAATTTTTGCACAGATTGTTTTAATTTACTGGAACAATTTATCCAAATCCTTCCTTTCCTCTCAAAAATCCCCCAATATTGCCCAAATGTGTTGGGAATGAGGGTATCTTGACACATTGTCACCAATCTCAGCAGCCAGAAAACCTTTCAAAACAGGGAGTTAGGGACATCCAAACTGTTGTTGGCTAAAGGACAGCTGCTTGAGAAACTTTGGCTTTACCTGTGCTAATTTTTGGAAGAAATAAGTATAAAATGTGATTGTAACCTGTTTGAACTTTGTCAGGTGAAGTTTACTACAGGAGTAAGTACCTCCGAAGCGACACGTACAACTGCAACATAGAAGCAAACAGAATCGTGGTGTCTGAGTTTGGGACTATGGCTTATCCAGACCCATGTAAAAACATTTTTGCCAAGTAAGCAATGCCTTTCCCCAGCAAGCTCCTTCTATCTACTTCTCTCCCCAACACAGACACGTTTCTGTTTACCCTTGACACATTTGTTTTGCAAATTTAAAGTTGTTAAATGTTGAGAAGGCCTCTATGGATTAGTCTAAGGCAAATGCTTTAAAGTGATTTTGTCACCAATATTGGCTGTTTTCTTCACTTGAAGAGATTTTGTAAAAAACATTTTCTTTCTCAGGCAGTTTGCAAAACTTATGCTACTCTGTAAAGGGAGAAGCAGCAAGAAAGGAAAAGATCACAGAATCATTATGCCGATCAATATAATATATAATTTTAATCAATATGCTGAGTTGGAAGGGGTCTACAATGATCATGGAGTCCAACCCTTAGCCTGGCACAGGAATAAGAGATGGGGAAGAAATTAATGCAAAGTCTACTCAAACAAAAAGAAGAGAAGCATCAATAACTGCAAATAATCAGAGAAACGTTTTGATCGAAGATGTTTTTACAGAGAGGCAAGGTGTAAGCCATCATGTTATCCTTGGTCTTTAAGACTGCCTGTAGGCATTCCCTGGCAAAGGCAAGTAGTTTATCCCACTCTACTTCCTGGCTGAACTACCTCCAGTGATCTTGAATTTGACATTTGGTAAGAAAAGATGCAGGAACAGTTCTTGCAAAATAACTGATATGTTGTAAGTTATTCCCCTGAGATCAGATGACTTTCTTCCCTCTTCCAGCAGTAATAGAGTAACTCTGGCATTTTAAGTTCAAGAGGGATATAAGCAACTTTGTCTTTGCTTCCAGTGACTCTGATAAAATCCTGCACTGATAAGGAAAACTGTCAGGCCCATATGTGAAGTTTAATCTTTGAAATCCTAACTGTAATATGGGATAACACTGGGAACAAAAATATTCCATCTAGCAGTATGTGACTCCATGTGTTTTATGAAGGCATCCCTTGAGAAACCTACCAGCTTTTAGGTAGGAACTGCTAGGCCAGATTTTCCCAGGATAGGCACAGGAGAGCGTGTAATTAGCCCACTGATAAAGCAGTGCATGTGCTAGAGCTGACAGCAGGAATGGGCCTGGATGCCCATTTGGGCATGGCAAACCATTTGCTTGCATGTCCTGAAGCCTCACCCAGGCCAAGGGTGTTGGAGAAGTCCATCTCCTTTGCCCCCTTTCCACCGAGGCAGTGTGGGAGCTACCAGGAGAGGGCAGAGCAAGGAGGGAGAGCCCCGGGTCTGTGGCACTGCCAGGGTGACCCATGCTCTGGGCAGGGGATGCTCCAGCTTCCAGCCCTGACAATCCCACTGGACATTTCCCTCTGCACAGGGCGTTCTCCTATTTGTCTCACACCATTCCTGAGTTCACAGACAACTGCCTGATCAACATTATGAAATCTGGGGATGATTTTTATGCTACCAGTGAGACTAACTTCATCAGGAAGATTAATCCACAGACTCTGGACACATTGGAAAAGGTATAAACCTCTGTCTATCATGTTAGTTCCTTGTCTGCTAATGAATAAGGTTTCAGGCTCACTGATAAGGATCCTTTAACATGTGCAGGACACCAAATACTTTTACTGTTGCTTTACTTTTTAAATCATTGCAAAGTGAAATAGTGAAGGTACCAGATCTTTGAAGAACTCGTGAATTCAAATTTAAATCCCATGTGGTTTGGGAAGAGCTGAGCTTTGAGCAATGTAACTTGTATATAATCTAGCCAGGTTGCCAGATTAATAGCATAATTACACAATTATTTTGGATGATTGCCATTATTATGTGTCTTAGTTATTTACATAATTAACAATTCAGTAGGTCAGTTATATGACTACTTTTCACGGACCTTATGCAAAATATTATGTGACTGCCAACATGAAATTTTGATTTATTGAAGTACACAATGAGTTTTGTCTAGCATGCTGTACCGTTTGAGTACAAGTTCCCAACTTTAAATCAAACAGAAATCTTTTTGCTTCAGGAGATTGCCAGATTCATAGCCCTGTTAAATAAACTGCTTCCAGGGTGAAATGGGCAGAGGAGCTTCTTTAGCTGATCCTCCCCTGGTGTTACATGGCCACACGGGGGGGGGTGGCTGCAATTCTGATTCTGTAACTTGTCTTAGCCTTGCATTAGGAAATCATTGGAGTTGAATTATTTAAATCTCAAGGTCTTTTGAAAATGGGGAGCCAGTAAAAGGCTGTCAGTGCTAAAAAGCTGCTGGATTTGTGGTGTTACCTGAGATCAATTTTAATTCTCTTCCACTTCTCTCAAGTCTCTTATTGTATCATTTTCCAGGTTGACTATAGCAAATACGTGGCTGTAAATGTGACAACTTCTCATCCACACTATGACAGTGCTGGAAATACTCTCAACATGGGCACTTCAATAGTTGATAAAGGGAAGACAAAATATGTTCTATTTAAGATTCCTTCCTCTGTGCCAGGTAAGATATGTCTTTTATTGGCATTTTCTAGAAACTTGTTAGCAGTTCTTTTCTTCCGAGGGTAAGGGGGTGATACAGCTCTTCTAGCAATCAATGGTGTTCATTTTCTTAATTTCAGCTTATTGTAAACTTTCACAAAGTTTCATCTTGAGTACTGTGTAAATAGGGTATTTCAGTAGGAAGAACCCTACTTTCAGATGAAGATTCTAAAAGCAATTTTCTCTACAGGGCAGTCTATATAATTCAAAGTTGTAAATTTTAATTCCCTCATAAATGAAAATTCTCTTAAAATGCTGATACCATGACTATAGGGAAGCATGATACCAAATAATGCCTAATGCAGAGTAAATTCCTCTCTACCCTGGCCTTCACTGGGCCTTGCTGAAACCTCATCCTCTGTCCACAGAGCAAATCACTTGCTCCATTTCCTTCAAGATAATCTCTTTTTGTGTGTGGTGGTGTTTGAAATCAGCTGCTGATGTGATGTCTGTCCCTTGCTGAACAATCAAGAGGCCTTCTATGGCTGAAAGATCAGTTTGTAATTTCTATCTGGGGCTCAAACAGTGTCAATATCGACCAAGCAGGAGCATCTCCTTAGAAGTGATAAAACGTGAGGAGATTTGAACTCTTTTTTCAAGCTACCAATTTAATTGAACATCTTTCTCCTCTCTGCTGGAACTTCTGAAGACAGTAACCAGTGGAGCCAAATCCCAGGACACGGGAGCTATGCCTGAATGGATCCAGCACTGTGATTTCACTGCATTGCTTCACTCAGATGCAAACTTCTATGTTAATTACACAGCAGTAAACAAACCACTTTCTTAACAGGAAAATGCAACTAAAACTGAGAGGAACCTGTTCTTCCATGCATGGGAGAAATCCAAGCACAAGTTTGGCTTGGGACTTACTGTAACTAGAATTTTATTTTTTATAATTTATATTCAGAACAAGAAAAGAAGAAATCTCGTTTCAAGCACCTGGAAGTGGTGTGCACCATCCCTTCTCGCTCTCTGCTCCACCCCAGCTACTACCACAGCTTTGGAATCACAGAGAATTACATCATCTTCATAGAGCAGCCCTTCAGACTGGATATTGTCAAAATGGCAACAGCTTACATCCGAGGTGTGAGCTGGGCTTCCTGCCTTGCCTTTAATAAGGATGAAAAGGTATTTCTCCTAATGCTGAGCAATGGGGGCAGGCAGGCCAGGGACCTCTTCCACACTGTTCTGTTTGGCATCTGGTTCATTCATTTCAGTAGTCCCTCTTTTTTTTCCCCTTAAACCCTTGGCTTTCATGTTGCACGGTTTTTTCAGAAGTTGTATACCATCTCCCATGTCCAGAAATGTCACAGATAAATATGCTGAAGCTCTTAAGAAATACTGTGTGCTAGCAGAGAAATTCCAGCCTGCACGAGCATCTCAGACACATCCGGTTGCTCCTGGCCCAAACCAAATGCTCTCTGTTTTGGGTGAGATCTGCTCTGGGGGCACTGCATGTGACAGAACCAGGCTGGTGGAAGGGCCTGCACTGAACTAAAGGAGAGTCTTTCACTGTGGCAACTGAGGGGAAAAACCCTGTTTTACGAGGATCATATTTCCACATGCTCTGGCCATCAGTAAATGGGATTTGCTGGGGTACAGGGCACTAACACAGAGACCCTCAGCCAAGGCAGATTTATTTCACTTTAAAAGGGAGCGGGGCATTTTCCAGGTTTTACTGGAAAACTTCAATTCTCAGCCTAGCCCAAAAGGAATTTGCAATAGTAAAAGGAGTTTAAAGCTCTTCTTCACTCATTTTGCTCCTGCATTTTTTGGTCTTCAGATTGGAACCTCTTGTCTCCTAGCAGCGAACCCCGAGTTCTTAATATGCTTCAGCAGAAACAGACAATGATTAGAATGTTGATGGTTACCATTGGAAAACAGTTTTCTAAGTAGCTGTTTGCTGACTATGAACAGTTTTCAATAATGTTTTTTATCTTTCAGACTTGGTTTCACTTTGTAGACAGGAAGACTAAAAAAGAAGTGTCCACCAAGTTTTACACTGATGCTTTGGTGTTTTTCCACCATATAAATGCTTATGAAGAGGATGGCCACATTATTTTTGATATTATTGCCTATGCAGACAATAGCTTATATGACATGTTCTACTTAAAAAATCTGAGTGAAGACTTTGAAGAGAAAAACAAGCTCACCTCCTTCCCAACCTGCAAGCGATTCGTTGTTCCTCTGCAGTATGACAAGGTAGAAAGAACTGGCTTTTTAATCTGTCCTTTGGTCAGCAATTTCAAATACATCACTGTGAATAATGGTTGAATTATTAGTTGCCAGCCCTGATGTGCAAATTTCTGATTCTGTGACACACAAAACATGCAGGAGGCTTATTTTGTGTGTGTGTTGTGAGAAATGGCAGAGAACAGCTGGACATGATTCAGTGGATCCAGGTTCTGACACCATCCATTGTAGACAGCAGAGCTATTGAGAATGTCACTCTCTTACCAGTGAGATTATTTGTTCAATGCCATAAGATACAAGCAGATATATCAGCCTGGCTGCTGACTGCAAGGGCAGGCATGAGGCTTTTCACAGTCTGTTTATTGCACTTTACTGGAAGCCTCCATTTAACACACACGCTCCCAACTGTTGTGCAATGGTTATATTAAAATTAGAATAGTTCATTTAAGTGTGAGATATACCAGGAAGAGAAAAGATTTTATCTCTCAGTTTAATTTAAAACATCATTTTACATCACTGTTTGCATGGAAGATTTTATACTGCCCAGAAACTTGGGCAAGTTTCTGCCTGATACTTTTGGAATGGGTATTACTTTTTCTCTCTGCATCCTGGAATCTTGCTGCTTTGTTCACGTCTCAAAACCAGCTCTGCAGCAGTGACAGAGGATGCATTGGATCACACCAGCTGTTCAAACTGCCCTGCAATCTTAAGAATTCAGCAATAGCATATTAAAGAGTGTGCTACACCTATTTTTGCACTTGATTTTTAGCAGGTGAAAAAGCCTAACATTGGTGACTTTTATTGGGAGTTAATTTAAGACTTAATTTTTTGAGACCCATCTTCATTCATTTAATTCATAAATTTGTTATACATATGTAGTATATCTCTGTCTCTAAACCTTTCTAGAGACTCAGTGTGATTCAAAATGATTATTCTGTATTACAATACTCTGATTATAACAAGATTTCTAATGAAAACCTCAGAATGTTACCATAAGTAGGATCTCCTTAAAACTTCATTATTTGTTTAATCCCCAAATTGTTTCTATTAATATCAAACCTGATGAAAAATCCATATTACAAGCAGGTTCTTAGAGACACAAGGCTTTTCAGTGCATGTCTCTTCCAGGATGCTGAAGTAGGTTCTCATTTAGTCACACTTCCCTCCACTGCAACTGCTGTGAAGGAGAAAGATGGGAGCATCTACTGCCAGCCTGAAGTGCTGTGTGAAGGTGAGGACAACCATTACACAGATCTCAGATACTTTCTCCTACACACACCCAAGTGCAGTGCAATCATGCCTCATAGCTGCTCACATATGCAAGATCTTCATAGAGCTGTGGAAAATGACACTTTTAATGAACATGCTTAGTGTAGGTATTAACAGTGTCTTTCTCTTCTTGGCTTTCTTCTTCTGGGTCTGTGCTGTAATACAGGGCCCTGAACCTCTCAGATATGTGTTTACCAAGACTGAAATCTTTTAAATGTCTCATGTTACATCAGTTTTGTACTAATACAGCATCCCAAGTCTGATCTCACAACTATTAATGTGGCTTGCAAATATAACTGTTACAAGAGTCATTTTAGTTAAATAGGTCTGTTATAAATAGTACCTTCAGTTTTTGCTGTATTTTGTAAAGATTGCCTTTGAAAGTGGTTTTTTAACCTTTTGTTTTTTTGGGATAATAACAGGAATATGTAAAGAGTATATATTTATAAAGTGAAAGTAATGTCCTAGAATGGTAGCCTCCAGTTGTTCATATCATGTATTTATGGGGGAAAAAACCCAAACAACCAAAAACAACCTTCATAAATTCCAGTATAATGAATCTCTAAGAATGAAAAATTGTCATTTTTTTAAACTAAAAACCCTGGCTTAATTATATTAATATCCATCTTCAGCTTCTTAGAAATTCAGACATACAAAATCTATGTGACATCTTTATTAAATAGTGTCAAGGTTTTCCACAGGGCAAAACTTCCTGAGATGTAAATGTACATTTCAATTATTTTTTTCCTCACTTGTTCCTGAGCCTTGAACTTTATTTTACCCAGGGATAGAACTGCCTCGCATCAACTATGACTACAATGGCAAAAAATACAAGTATGTCTATGCAACCAAAGTCCAGTGGAGTCCAGTTCCTGTAAAGGTAGAGTTAACATTGACAGAGTCAGTGTTTTCCCACTCCTGGGTCATCCCCATGCAAAGAAACATGAAAAGCCCAAATTCTTATAAGGGTAAGCTCGTGCTGTACCATTTCCTTTATAAAGTATTAATAAAGTCAGGCTCTTTCTCCAGCTTTATATTTCAACAAAGTCTTTTGAACAGTTACTGAGGCCCTCACTTTTCTGCTCTGTTAGGCTGGACCTTCTGTAATGTGCCAAGAGGTACAAAGGAGAGAGTAGGAAAAAGTACTTGACAGATGGAACTATTTAATACTTTTTTCCCATTAGGAAATCTAACTAAAAAAAAATAAGATACTGCAACACTATCTAATAAATTTTAAATACTGAAACGATACGTAATTTTTCAGAAAGCTTTGTATTTTACTGGGTAGTTCTTTATTAGAGAGTAGCAAATGCTTTGTTTACCTGTGCATGATGCCAAGTCTTTAGGAGGCAACCTGCCCTACAAATAGATTGAGATGAAAAGTATTAATGTTTGAAGGTAAGAATATTCTACAGAAAATCTCCCTCTTCACAGTTCTTGTCCTGTGACTACAAGGCAGCACAAATTGAGGTCACTGTTGGTTCTTGTATATAATTACCACAACTGATTACAAAGTAAAGCTGGATTTCTGCATGATGCAAGAAAATTTATTGCTGCACATCTGACAGAAGCTCAAACAAATCTGCAAGTTTGTGATTTCCAGTGCAGATAATCCCTGATTGACTTAACTATAACAAAAGGTGCTGTTAGGAGAGGTTTTTTTCACATCAGTTGCAGTTTAAAGAATGCAAGCACAACAACAACCACGTGTAATCCTTAGGTGAAGTCTCTCAGGGAAATTGCTGTCATCTTGGTTAGAGGAGAGAATTCTTCCAAATTCTTCCTCCAGTAATTGGAATAGTTTCACTTTTGTGTAAATGTATTTTTTTGGCTAAAGATCAAGATGGAGAAGAATAGAACTGCATCTGTATGGGTAGAGAAAAGGCCTTAATGGAATTGAACTGAAAATGCCAGGCATCCCCTCTGGCAATTGGTTTGGCCACTCAAAATGTGAGATGAAAATCCACACTCTGCTCCTTCAGTTAGCAGTGTCTGCCCCATTGGTTTAATCTTTACCCCTCCCTATGAATAGTCTTTGCCCTGGTATATGTACCCTACTGTACAACAGAAGGCATGGAGAAATATGGGAAATAATTCCAGGAGTAAAAAATGGCAAGTTCAAATCCTGTGTCTGCTTTTCTACAGAACCAGTGAATTGGCACAAGTCACTTAAATATTCTGGGCCTTGGACTCTGTATAGTGAGGGCTTTATTTACACTGAACATCTCGTCATCTGTTCGCATTTGTAAACTACTAAAAGCCCATAAATGAAATGAAATGAATATTGTGTGATTATACAGCCACTAAATTGACTCCTAAATGGAACATTTTCCAGGTGTTTCCTGCTTGTGATGGCACTTGCCTTGTTGCTCCTTAACTCTCAGCACTGGTGCCCCCTGCCAGCAGTCTGTTCATGTTGTACCTTTGCAAAAATACACTCTTGGGGTCACTGACATTTTTCTTTTCTGGTCACAACAATTTAGATTGCAAAATTTAACACCCAGACAAAGGAAATGCTCCAGTGGGGAGAGGACCACTGCTGGCCATCTGAGCCCATTTTTGTTCCCAGCCCTGATGCAAGAGAAGAGGATGATGGTAAAATAATGATGGTGTTACATGAGTTTTTATTTAAATCTTACAAGTTTCGTTGTTCTTAGTCAAAACAGGTGGGTTCATGCTTCCATTGTGAGATTAAAGTCAGCACCAGCCATTTCACTCCTGCAGACAAAGGAAAAAAATGCAGCAATAGACCAAAATCAGCTTGTGCAATGTCCCAGCCTGGCCATAAACAATAAAAACAATGGTTAGGACTTTCCAGAGAGCCACTCAGAGCTGGATTTATCAATAGTGGGAAGTCAGCAATGTGACTAAGGAGAACACAAAGTGGTACTGCCAGTATCTCCATCCAGTTCTGTTCTCAGGTGACCTATTGCAAAGGCAAATGCAAATAGGTAAAAGGATGAGCCCCAAAAGTGCCAGGCACAGTTTGGTGTTGGTTTGCCTTTTTTCCTTCCCAATGGACTGCAGGCAGAGCAGCAGAAGGCTCAGCACAGAAGCATCCATAGTTCTTTAGCACTCTCAGTAGATAGTTGATCTAGTAAAGCACTTTGTGTCCTAAAATTCTCAGGAAATAAGAATTATTTCCTACCAGTGTTATCTTTTCTGCTTGATGGAACTACTATATTTTTCTAATTCTTCATTTGTATGTCCCAGGTGTTGTTCTGACCTGTGTTGTGAGGACTGATCCAAAGGAACTACCCTTCCTGGTTGTCTTGGATGCTAAAACATTCACAGAACTGGGACGAGCTACAGTAGATGTGGAAATGCATCTGGACCTGCATGGAATCTTTATACCAGAGCGAGATTTGAAGACTGAGTAAAATGCTATTTGTCTTATTGCACAGATTGAGACAACCTTCTACTGAATGTGGGATAATACCCTTCAGGAACAATCTTCTCTCATGACAAGAAATGACTAATTAATTCAATAGCTATATATAATCTCTTATAAGAGAGCAATGACTTTTGTTACAAATTCTTATATGCACAACTGGTCTATCACTATGGCAAAAGAAGAATTATGAGTGTGAAGTGCTAATGTTGTATGCAATTCTTGGGGCAGGGAATAGGAGACAAGGGTAACAAGAACTGTTTTATTTGAGCAGAGTAAAGCTCTGTAAGCCCATGAAGTGCAGTGTTTATAGGGTGACTCATGGCATGAGTCACGTGTGTCTGCAGGTCATGTAACTTCCACGGGCTGTTGCAAGACTGCAGCTGCAGTGAAAGTTGTCTCCTGCCAGAAGAACCTCATGTTAAACTATCTACTATATTAATAATTCATGACAGTGTATTCTCTTGGTGCTTGATTTCTTAAATTCCACCATAACCAAAGTATTACACTGAGGTGCTACTCCAGCTTTGCCAATAGTTTCTTGGTGTATTTCTCACTTCTATGTTGACAAAACCAAGTAACTCCATTGAAATAGAGTACATGGTTTTAAGTAGCATTCAGTTATACTTTAGTGATACTCAGTCTTAAGCACTTTGTATTTAAATCGGTCTTCCTTGAGAAGAATATCTGACATTTCATGTAACTAGATGATTATATTGGTAAAATAAAAATAATTGTATTTATTAACATTGCTACTAGTCTCTGTTAATAGCAGTATGTATGTGAACGAGGGCAGTGTATTTCTGGCAGAATTCAGTCATACATGTGCAACAACTTGTTGAAGGAAAGAATGAAAGATATAATTTAGGCCCCATCTGAACCACACAGTAGCTGGAACTACAACCTGTTGGCTAGAGCTGAGCACTTGCTTTATGTCTGCTTAGGAGCATCTGTGTTCTCAAATGGGTTTATCACTGCCTGTACAAGATGCTTCCCAATAAAAGTGCACAACTTTTATTAGTCACTCAGAGTCACAATTAAAAAGCACATTTCAACATCAGGTTCATAAAGTGCCAAGTACAACGTGACTGGTTTTTGTTACAGGAATGGCATTTCCTAATCCCCTGAGTCTATTTTTCTTTCCCTATTTAGGGCATTGATTTTTCTTTAAGAGAGAGACTTTTTGCTTTGGGTTGTATTTTCCCCTTATGATACCTTTTGTGTTGGAGGCATCTTTAGTGACGAGAAAACCAGGTGTACAGCCATCCTTGTCAGGTGTTCATCTGGTCTGTCCATGTCACCACACTGCTCAGGGATCTCTCACTTTTACAGCTGCTCACAGTGTTTTACAGGTAGGAAACAGGATGAAATCATTGTCATTGACTTTCTCCCCATCCCAAGAGAATCTGGGCCTTGCTGACACCATGATTGCCTAAGATGTTTGCAGCAGAGCAGGAACTGAACCCACATCAGCCACAGTTCCTGTTTGCTCTGTAACAACTAGAACTCAGTTTCTCTGCCTAAGTGTTTGCTCTTGATAAGTATAAAGAATATACAGGCTATTTTTAATGTTTAAAAACTGTGGTCAAGTTAGTCAAAATATGCAGTTTTGGACATTCCATAGAATGTAAATAAACACTTCAGTAAGGTGTGTCTGCAGAAAAACCCACAGTGTTTTCAAGGCTTATTACCTCTAGTATTTAGTAGAACTTTATCTTCTAATGAAGAAATTTAATTCCATTTTTGTAAGTAATATGGAACCAGTACTGGAAGGGAACACTGACTTGTGATACTGGCAAAAGACACCAACTCCGGGGTTGTTTCTTTTAATCTGAAAAAGTCTGGGTTTAACAAGTGTCCACAAATATTTCTGGAACTATAAGGTGGCAATGTACCAAAAATCTAGCCATTATTATAGATCTTATTTTGACAATTTGTCTCCAGAATTTCTTCTGTGGAATTCACAGGGTTATGTTTTTGGATGATCATGAGTTTGGACACAGGAGTTACTTGACTTCTGAGGAACTGATTCCTACAGGTGGAGGTGACATGATAGGGAAACACTCATTGTAAAAACTACCTGTGGTCTAAGAAAGTAAATGTGTTATTTACAGTCATGTAGAAATAATGCAGAAAATAAATTGTAAGAACTTGTCCTGGGGATGAATTTTAAAACAAAATGTGCCATATTCCCCTGGTCAGTACTACACAGGACCTGTTTAGCATCACGTTTGAAGTCAACCTGAACAGAAAAACAGTGATGTAACTGGGTTTTGCCACTCTCAGTATCCTCCTGTGGCAGACACAATAGGGATAAAACCATCCTGCTAATCACAAATTTGTTCCAGAATGTTTTTAGTAGTTGCAATACTGATGTGATGAAACATTTACCCTGAATGTGGTACCACACCATATCATTCCCAGGCTGACAGCAGCAAGGGGAACGCAGATGTGCTTGGCCAAGTGGCCGCAAGGCTCGTGGGTGTTTTTGATGTGGCAACATGGCACGTGGTAATGACACTCTGCACTGTGAATGAAATCTCCAGGGCAGAAAGGTTTGATTCTTCACCTGCACCAATTTAAGCCATAAATTAGCCCAGCAAAACTCAAGGAATTCTTGTAATGGCTTAAAAAAAAACTAGGCTGAGTGACTGCAAATAAAAAACCATATCTAGCAGAGCAAGAGAATTAGGCCTTGGTATGAATTGTATAATTACTTCAATGGACCTTGGTAGAGTGTTTTGCTTGGTTGTCATTTTGTTTTTGTGTTTTAATCAAGACTTTTATTAAATGGAACAAATAACCAGGTACACTAATTAATTTGTTGTCTGGAAGTGGGTATTATCTGCTACACCTTGTCCCATTGCCTCACACACGCAGCAGGAGGAAGCAGAAACGCTGTTTACTAGGACGAGTTAAAAACCAGAATTACAACAATGTTTTCCTACATAACAGGAGGCACAGAAACACACCAGTGTCTTTCTTTTTAAATAACCAGGCCACTCAATGACAGCTTTTGCAATAATTTAAACCACTGTTCCCCTGGGCATGCAATTACCACAGTACTAATAACAAGCAGTCAAGGTGCAGCGTGCTCTCTGCCTTCATTACCCTCAAAGAGAGCTGGGAACGTGTCCTCTGGATCTGTTGTGCTCTTCCTCATTCTACACTTGACATCCTGGGTAATTATACCCAAGCCAGGAGAAGTGGCCTGGCCTTCTAATATTTGTAAATGGGTACGTGTGACAATAAGTGTTGCAAGATTGCTGGTGTTTCATGCGCATTAACGTGGTTTTAGGCCTTCTGTTGCAGCAGGACATGAAACGTCCTCTGCTCCTAAAACTTGTTCAGAGCTGCACAACAAACCTGGAGCGTGGTGCTCCTCTCTGTGGCCCCTCTCAGGCAGAGGGTTCAGCTGCAAGCACTGGCTCAAAGGGGGCTGTGCACACTCCTCACCCCAGCACGGGGTGCAGGTTTGGACTGCGGGGTCTCCACGGGTGGATGTCCCAGCTGCAATCTCCATCTGGAGAACAAACCAGCATTGTGCCTAGCTCAGAAAGAACAAGGCTGCCTTTGTGGCTGCATTTGAGGTCCCTTCCAGACACCTTAATTCATTTTCCCAGTGGTTAAATGGAGACACCATCAAAAAATGAATGAATGATAAAATTTTGTCACAGAAATGCAAGTGATAAAAGCACGTGACCCACCACAGCTTTCCTAGATCAGGCCCTCTGAAAGTGTTATTGTCCCAGTGGAGCAACTGGACAGCAATGGATAGTGTCATGTCCCTTCGAGTGTTCCAGAGTCCGGGAAATCCCGGTCCAGCTGTGCCTGGCAGTGCAGGGAATGCAGAGAACTGTGTGTCTATTTTAGAGCAGATCACAGCTTTTGAAACACTTTCACTCAGTGCAAATAGTTTCACTGCCTAAATACTGGCTGCTGTTAAGAAAGCAGATGGAATCAAGGCATCTCTTAATGTGCAATTAAGGGTGTCAATGAACAGCCTAAAATTTAGCATGTGAACAGTCCTGAAGGAGATCTTCCTTGCCGGGACAGGCAATGAAGGGGCAGAGAAGGGGCAGTGGGCAGCTGTGGAAGGGAGCCTTATTGCAGTGAGTCAATTCTCATTCTCTTCCCCTTGCTAATGCTGGTCATGTTCACCCCCAGAGTACAACTGGAAAGAAACAAAAAAATAAATAAAAGATCAGTTTTACAGAATCACAGACTCAATTAGGTTGGAAAGGACCTCTGAAATCATTGAATCCATCCGATGACCAAACACCACCGTGTCAACTAGGCCAGGGCTCTGAGTGCCACGTCTGGACTGTCCTTAAACACCTGTAGGAACAGCGGCTCCACCACCTCTCCGGGCAGCCCATCCCAACACCTCATGACCCTTTCTGTGAAGAAATTCCAACCCGAACCTGAAGCCATGTCCTCTTGTCCTTGTCGCTGGTTGCCTGGAGGGAGAGCCCGACCCCGACCTGGCTACAAACCCCTGACAGGGACCTGTGAATGGTGACAAGGTGTCCCCTGCACCCCCTCCTCTCCAGGCTCAGCCCTCCCAGCTCCAGCCCCTTCCCCAGCTCCACTTCCCTTCTGTGCACCTTCTCCGGCCACATCCCAAAGCCGAGCGGGGACAGCGCCAGCACTGTCGGGATAACGCGGACACTGTCGGGGATAGCAGGGACACTGTCGGGATAACGGGGGCACTGTCGGGATAACGCGGACACTGTCGGGATAACGGGGGCACTGTCGGGATAACGGGGGCAGTGTCGGGGATAGCAGGGACACTGTTGAGGGTAACACGAACACTTTCAGGGATAACGCGGACACTGTTGGGGATAACACATACACTTTCGGGGGCAATACGGACACTCTGGGGGTAACAAAGACACTGTTGGGATAACGTGGACACTGTCGGGATAACACAGGCGCTGTCGAGGGTAACGCGGACAGTTTCGGGTGTAACGATAAACTGTCGGGGACAACACAGACACCGTCGGGATAACACGGACAGGTTCA
>VXAU01001886.1:2315464-2379783 GCA_013399695.1 Formicarius rufipectus | reverse complement strand
GGGCGCTGAGCCATGGAGTGAGGGCAGGCGCTGAGCCGGCCCGGCCCGGCTGCACCAGCGGCACCAGCAGCACCACCGAGCAGCACCAGCACCATGTCGGGGCCGAGCGCCGTGTCCGACCCGCAGCACCCGGCGCGGCTGCTGCGGGCGCTGAGCTCGTTCCGGGAGGAGACGCGGTTCTGCGACGCGCACCTGGTGCTGGAGGGCGAGGAGATCCCTGTGCAGAAGAACATCCTGGCGGCCGCCAGCCCCTACATCAGGTGCGACCGGGCCGGCAAGGGGGTTACATAAGGAGGGGTTTGCGGCGTGGGGGGCTCTGCGGGGAGCGGGGATGGGCGGGGGGTCCCCTTGTGGGGATGGAGCCCGTCCCCGTGTGAGCCGCGCACGGGGGCCCTGTCCGAGCTCGGGGGGTGTCCGGAGGTGCCTTCCCATCCTGAGAGCTCCGTGTTTCTGCAGGAGCAGTAACCGGGCCGGCTCCGTCCCTCCCTGTTCCCCTTCCTCCCTCTCTCCTGCCCCCGCAGGACCCGCCGCCTTCAGCCGCTGCCTTTGCCGGCTCCGAGAGGCTCTGGCACCCCGGGCAGGGGAAAACTCCC
The DNA here is from genome assembly GCA_013399695.1 of Formicarius rufipectus. Lineage (NCBI taxonomy): Eukaryota > Metazoa > Chordata > Aves > Passeriformes > Formicariidae > Formicarius > Formicarius rufipectus. The sequence continues at coordinate 2,379,190 of VXAU01001886.1, read as the reverse complement.
CCCGAGAACCGCGTGGGGACNCCTGCCCCCACAGGACCCGCCGCCTTCAGCCGCTGCCTTTGCCGGCTCCGAGAGGCTCTGGCACCCCGGGCAGGGGAAAACTCCCCCCGAGAACCGCGTGGGGACAAGAGACCCCCGGGATGCAGGGACCCCCAGGATACAGGATACCCCGGGATGCAGGGACCGCCCCCCCGAGGATGCAGGGAACCCCTTTGGATGCAGGAACCCTTCGGCCTCGGAATCTCTCCGGGGATGCAGGAGCCCCTTTGGCCCCCGCCGAGGATGCAGGGGACCCTCCTTGGATGCAGGGAATCCCTTTGGATGCGGGACCCTCCCGGGGATACAGGGAAACCCTTTGGATGCAGGGGAGCCCCCCGGGGATGCAGGAATCCCCGGGATGCAGGGAAGGGGCTGTGCGGGTGGCCGGGGCAGCATCCCCGGCATCTGTGTCCCCCCGCGGCCGCACCGAGTCAGCGTTTCAGCATCGCGTGTCTCCTCCTCAGCGCCTTCCAACAGGGCAGGGCTCCGGGTGCTGCCTGTGGGCTCTGAGCCTACATCGGCTTCTAAATTAAAGCGAAATCAAACACACGGCGTGACCCCTCCGGCGCCTGTGCCCCTGCAGCAGCTGGGAGCATCCCTCGGGAAGGGCCGGAGGGATGGGGGTGAGAGCGGTGCCACTCGGCAGGGAGAGCCGCTTTAGCACAGTCATGGCTTGGGTTCGGAGCGAGCAGCTCGGCCGGGCTCTGTGCTGGGGATGGGCAGGGGAGATGAACCCCGGAGAGCCGCACAGCATCAGCGGGCAGGGATGGACCAGCCCGGGGATGCTCAGGATGCGGATCTGCACCTCCCAGAGGGCAGGCAAGGCGCGCAAGTGCTTCAGTGCAAAGGGGGTTTATCTCTAAGCCCTCTCGTTTGCAGGTGATGAAGGCACTAGTTTTGTCGTACAGCAGGAGCAGACCTTCAGTGCCACTTAAACACAGGGTTATTGTGGATCTGTAGCAGACTTTTTGTAGTGGTTGGGCATTTCTTCCTGTGAAGTTGTCATAAAATCTGCATTTTTGCCCTCGGTGAGGATGGGGGTTCTTTATCCTGCGCCCCAAAAAACTGCAGCTTTCTGCAGTGTCACATTAGCATCTGCTTTTAGGCCATGTGGTATTTCGTGTGACAGTCTTAGTACAGCTTCAACATTCTCAAATACAGAAATAACCTAAAAATAACTAGAATATGAAGCTGGTAAATAACTTTTAGCTGATGCTGACCACGGGCAGACTTAATGAAACAGTTCTCTGCATCGATTGAGCTGGCAGAGCTGAGCTGTAAAATGAAATAAAATTCACAGAGGAGAAAGATCATCAAGAATTTGCAAAAAAGACTTGGTGGAGCCTGTGCCCTAACAATAAGTTTTTGTCACTGCTTTTGTTGAGAAGCAGGTCTGGAGGACTGTGGTGGAAGAGAAATTAAAGATGTGGAACTGACATGAACCATTGATTCAATACTCTTCAAAATGCCCGAATGCTTTGTAGGTCGTTTGCCATCATAGTTTAGATGACCATATGCCTGACATTAAGTTTCAGAAGAGTTGCTCTAGGTGGTAAGAGGTCATGTGCTTGGAAAATCTGCTGTTCTATTGTCTCAGCAGAATGAGTTTACGGGAAATGTGCCTTTTTTTTTACTGTGAAAAAAATTATTAATTAAAAGATACTGTATATTATTCTATGGCAAAGTACCTTTTCACAGAATTTCATTGTAAAGTATTGCATTTTGTGAGCCTCTGGAAAATGTACTGGGGAAACATGAGTTAATTGTGTGAGGAATAAGAGCACCAGACACAACTGCATTAGCAACAAAACTTGTAGTCATTAGAGTTGTGTTTTTTTTAAACTCAGAATTGTTCAGGTTTAAATCCCATGAAGGAACTCATTAACTATGTGTGAAAGTAGGTTACCTGCATTAATATATAAATATGATTAAGTGTGGGTTTGTTTTTTGTTTTTTTGAGTTTTTTTTAAAGCTTACTCATGTCTTTTCCTCAGGCTTTCAAGATGTAAAGAACATGTTCCTAGTCCTTGCACAGCACATTAAGAAACACATTTGTATTGCCTACCTTTGCAGAGCCTAATTTTTACTTGCTGCCTGTCTCTCTTCTGTTTATCACTCCAGGATCTCTCTCTTTAGTCCAGCTGCTCTTCACATTGGGTAGAATTGGTCAGGTAGGTTGCCAATGTTGGAGCATTACATTTCCAGCCAAGGGTCATGTTTCAGTGGCTCTTTTGGGAGATAAAATTATTCTCCACCTTGTGCCTAGTCTGTGCAAGTCCCATTTATTTTGAGTGTTGGTTTTTCAAAGAAAATCTGTCTGGGTTTCTATACAGAGAGTTATTGCAGCAGAGTCAAGAATTTCCTGCCCTTGTATTTTCAGGGTAGCTGATTCCAAAGTGTGCTCTGGTACCACGGGCTGTTCCAGTCTCCAAATGCCAATTGATTCAAGTTGCTCTCATTTGAACAGTTCCAATACAAAGCTCAGAAAAATCCATTAGCTAATTTCAGAGGTAAAACTTGGAAGAAAACCGAGTGGTTATGTGAAACTTGTGAGTGAGGCAGTGGGAAGGATGAGTTGATGTTGTGCTCTCAGTGTCTGGCTGTGTCATTATGTGCTGTGGCTGTGGGCAAGTTGGTGGGCGAGTTCAGAAACTATAGGGTTTGCATGAATGCTTAGTTTAGGGTGTGAGTAGGAAAATAAGCAGGCATGGACCTTGTGAGGGGGTGGTTGGGTGTGAGCAGAGCCTGTGTGTGCTGAAGGATTTGTGCAGCCACAGAGAGAGGAGCGGTACCTGTTTTGGAGTTTTGCATGGAAGCTGTTTGGCTGGCTGGTTATGAGTAGGACACTTGTAAAATTCAGTGATGTGTTTTCCCTCTAGTTATTTGGCAGCTGGATTATCCCTGCAGCTCTTCAGTGGGAGAGGACAAAAGACATGAAGGGGCCACAGAAACACGTGGAATGTTGCTGGTGTCGTGGGCCCCAGCTGCCTGTCTGGTCCTTAGGGTGGCTTCTGCAAGTACAGAAAAATAATAAATACCTGCTCCATTTTTAAGTTTTCAGTCTGTGGGACCAGTAAGACCTTTAATTTTTCTGGTGGTTTGATTCTTGAGGTCTTGCCTCAAGTGCTTAGTGCCAAGTGGCTTGTAGCACTCCAAGGGCAGTGAGGTCTGGGGTGGTTGTGTGAGTTCCTACAGAACTGCCTTATATCTATATATATACCCACACACAGAGGTTTATCTAATGCCTCCGTGTGCCCCTGGAGCAAATCCTGTCATTTGCAAAACAGAGAAGTCTTCCTGCATATCTCTAAACATCTTGTGGTGTGTTCCTGAGCCTGAGAAAACCAGGGCTCCTCAGGAAGAACCTGCCACAGGACACGGCGTGGTTTGGCTCTACATCTCCCAGAGAGGTTAAACTGGAGCCAGGTTAGCTCTTGGTTTGCTCTTCTGGAACAAATGAGCCAGAAGCCTGCACCTTTTTTTTTGTAACACTCTTTGTCCTGGCAGTTGTCCTAATGCAGATCCAGTTCTATTGCCCTGGTTTAATTTATTTAGTTTGAGACTCTGGTGGAAATTACGGTGCCGTAAGAGGGCTTTTACCAGAACAAACCATGCTTGCACTAGTAGGTCTGGCCTAAGTTGTAGCACATATCTGCCAACCTTTTATAGGATAGATTTGGTCCAAGTATTCCTGGTATCCTCAGCAGTAGCAGCAGATGTTCCCATCCCAACAGATCTGTCACTGTCTGGCATGACTCGGTCCTGGCCAGCTGAAACTTGCAACTCTTAATATTTTGCTCTCCTGCTGTCTCCTTGCCTGGATCACAGGGAGCATGTGGGAACTACCTGAACAAAGAGGATATTTAAGCTCGTATTCCTGGACAAACTTAATGTTGTAATGCAGGGATTGTGCTGCTCTACTAGAAATCAAGTTAAGACATTTTTGTTACCTCAGCGAAGTTTTGTCTTTGATTTTCACGCATCTGCGTGAACAGATTACAGATGGTGTGTGTTCTATACTGTTCCCCAAGGCTTTTTGTACTCACTAATGGACCAGTAATCATATTTTCATCTTTTTCCAGATGAGAATAATATAGCTAAACAAGAACCTTGAGTTCAAGGTTAAGTTCGTGTTATTTTCGATGCACTTGCTAATAGCTGTAAATTGTAAATGGATTATGGTCAGAAATAACCTGACAGCATTTGCATCTTCTCACTCGTCCTGTTCAACCTTCTGACCGCCCTACAACATTGCAGGCCTTGTGAGACCCTGCCCAGCCACAAAACTGCAACCTCTGCCAATGCCAGAGCAGATTTCCATGGAGATGTGGTGGGACGTGTCCCCGTCACTGAACTGCTGCCCTGCCCTCTGGCACCTGGAGCCTTTGGAGTGGTCCTGAAGGCTCCTGCTGAGGCACCATCCCTGTGTGAGGCTGGGAGCATCCCTGAGTGCTGGTGTGAGAGGTGGGACGGGGCAGTTCTTGTTCCACCTGTTGGACAATAAATACCATGGAGCAAAGTCAAGTGGAAGCCACTGCATGCCAGTAACTTCTGCTGCTTATTTCCTGGTGCTTGTTTGGTTTTTATTGACATCTGTAGGGCTCTTTTGTAATGTTTTAGACATTTTTTTTTTTTCAGTTTGGGACAAGTGTTGAAGTCAGGAATACAAACAGCAGCTGGAGCTGGGGGGTGTTTGGTTGTCAGGACCCTGTGCTCCCAAGTCCTGGTTCAGCTGGATTGCACTTTGGTCGTGCCAGGGCAGTGTTGTGGTAACTGCACTGTCAAGGAGGGCTCCAAAGCCATGTTGCCTTCGAGGTTTCTTATGAGAAGTTTGTTTCTGTCAGTCTCCTGGGAGCTTTGCAGGCTGCCCTGGCAATAGGAAGCCAGGAACACATCAGACCAGAATTTGCTTCCAGACTTTTAAAGCTACTTTTTTTTTTTAATGTTAGGCATACTTTTGATTTTTAAGAAATTAAACTGAAATGCCGCCTATTATGTTTTAGTGATGCCTGAGTTGTAAAGCCTCTGTGACTTAGAGAGGCAGTAAATCAAAATAGTTGCCTTGGCCAGAAGCTGCCTGGCAGGAGTCAGGAGTGCCTCCACATGTGTTATGTTTGGATAAGCAGTTGAGGGTCTGCAGTGATAAAGGGGTGTTGAAATGTTATGGTATAAAAAGGGATTTAGAAGTCACTACACCAGCCTCGAATAGGGAGTTGTTAATTATATTCCTGCTCCAACAAGCCCCTAAAGATGGCCTGAAGGGAGGAAGCCATAAGGCTCTTATCCAGCCCCAAGTAGTAAAAAAATACAGCTGGGCTGCTGCTACATGTCAGGCCAAGGGAGAATTGGGAGTCAGAGCACCTTGTTTACCCAGCAGAGTTAGAGATGAAGTTTCCTGTCCTTTCCTTGCATCTGAAGAGGAGCAGGTTGTCTGTGTGAGGGGCACTTTGGGCTGGAAGGTGTGGCAGGATGGAACTGCTTGGGATGTCTGGGTAATTTATGCTCTGGAGGCTGCTTTTGCACCTGCATTAATTGCCTTGTTTGGCAAGACTTTTATTATTAAAAGAACCTTTTTTATTAGTATTTTTCCTTGCTTGATTTAAAATGTATTTTATGGCTGGGCCAGGGCTGCTCTGAAGTTGCTGCTGCGTCTGGAGTTGATGAGTCTGAACTGCCTGATTTGTGTTTTGATTTTTTTTTGTGGGACTTTTTCCTTTGAACATGCTTTGTTTGTTTTGGTCTCGGCTGCAGTTACAAAAGGAACTGCTTCCTGGTGTGGACTGACAAATACAAGAAGTAAGTAATGGCTTGAAAGGATTTGTTTCCTCATTCTGTTCAGACTCTGACCTCCTGTGCTGCACAGAGCTTTCTCTCTGTCCTGGGGCTGAGCACCAGTGTTACAGTGCACAGGGGAGTCTCCAGTCCTGTCTTTGTCTCCTATATTTTATCTTTGCCACTGCTTAATATTTCCAAGGAAACAAAATAAATCACTGTTACGGACAGCTCTGACACTGCTTGTTGCCTATCAAGGAAATATGTTCTTAATCCCATGTAGTTAGTGACTGGTTTCTGTCCTCAGACATTGGGTTCCATCCCCTGAACAGCACAGGCTGCCTGGAGCAGCTCTTGTTTCTGGACACGGTTCATGCTCTGCCCTGGAGACTCCTGTGCTGGTGAAATTCATGTTCCTGGTTCCTTTTCCTCTTGGCTGTCTCCTCCCTTTCTGTGACAGCCTTGCAGATGAGCTCTGGTGCAGGTGCCAGACACCTTCCAGCTGGCCCTCGGTGCTGCTCATGTCCGTCCACTTGACTTCATTTTTTGCAGCAGTTATGGAAATCTTGCTCTGACTCTGATGCTCAAGTCTCCCATGTGCTGTAAGGATGAGCGAGGTCTAAAAACCTGGTTAATCCAATTTTCTTAGCAGGTTCATTGGTGTTTTTGTCAAATAATGGTATTAATAGGTCCCAGGAATGTTCAGGTTATTGGAGACACACTATGCAGCATTGTATTTCTTAAATATGCTTAATTGTAAGTTTAACAGCATGAGTATGGTACTGTCTTTGTTTCTTCTAAAAAACCATTTTTAACAAGTTCAAAAGCAGAGTTCATTTGACAGAAGATGTATTTTCAGGTAAGACACTGTTCATTTCTTGGTGTAAAACTGTATTCCAGGGATGTCTTCCTTTGCTATTCTGAGGAAGTCCTGGTTCCAAAGTGCTGCCCCCCCAGGTGTAACACTGCTGGAAATCATCACTTTGGTGGATGGACTCGAGTGTCTTGTGGAGCAGAAAATTGGCCTCAGTGTGACACAGCTTTAGTTGAGGAGGTGCTCTGATGAGTGATCCATGTGAGCCAGCCTGCTGCCCACAGAGAAACAGGGACTACATATTCTCACCTTGTAAAAACCAAGGAAAACACCCCCAAAACACCTTTTTAAATGCAGTGGCAGGTGTTTGTAGCACAGGGAGGTTAGGACAGCCACCTGCAGCACCAGGTCTGCTGAGCCACAGGTGAGCCCGGGCTGTGCTCTGTGCTGTGCTTGAGGTGTGTCCCACAAACCAGGGGTGCCCAGCAGCTCCTCTGCTGCCTGTGGGTGACTTGTTGGTAAGCTCAGCTGGTGCAGTTGCTTGTTTGGTTCCCAATTTGACCAAAGAAACCCAAGCTGAGTGACAGGGCAGGTCCTCAGCACTGCTGGGAAGCTCCCAGGGTCCATTCTTGGGCACTGCTTGTGGGGTGTGTGTTCTGTCTACTTAGGGCTAACTCACATGTTTAGGCAAGACACGCTGGGTGAGGGTAGATTTCCAATTTAGATTACAGTCTAGCTCTGGATGAGCTCAGTGTAATCAGAGTAATTTCAGATTTTCAGGGTAAACAAGCTCATCACTGGGCAGAGCACCGAAGCCCCGTCCCCTGAGCTGCTGCTGCTGCTGAAGGAGGTGCCTTTCTCCCTTTGTTGTGGAGAGGTGGGGAAGCCACGTTTTTGCCTGACTTCAACTGCCCAATAGATGGAAAAATCAGGTTATTCCTAGTTTTTGTTTCTCTTGGAGCAAACAAAGCACCTTCTGCAGGTTTTTGTGCTGAGCTGTTGGGTGGACTGCTTTGCCTTGAGATGTTGCAGTCACAGATCATCTTAAGGAGAGAGACACAGGAGAGGCACAGCCAAAATCCTCTGAGAACTGGCGCCCTTTGCAGGGTGTGGTGGAGACTGGCTTTTATGTGTGGTGCTAAAGGCCAGGGTGCGACCTCAAAGGAAACCTTCTGATTTGGTTGTAAAATGCCTTTTTGGAGGGTGGCAAGTGGGTGGAGTGAACTGCTGCATCATGTTCTTATGTCTGACCTGTTTAATAATGTGATTATTAAGGAGGGTTTTCTTGCATATGGACAGATCAGGTTTCATGGGAGAAAATACTGCAGGGATAAAGGCAGACAAGTGAAAAACTTCACCATTAAAATGGTCAGTCCTAAGTGGGACTTATTTAGATTTGACATGGAAAGCTTGTACTTGAAAGACTTAAACCTGCATAAGGAAGCCCAGACCAGGAAGAGACAGAAGTGACCTCCAGTTTGCATCAAAAGCAGATTTTTTAAGTTTCCTCCTTCCTGATACAAAATCTCCAAGTACTCACTTGCCATTTTAGGGGCTGAGTCATCCTGGTGAGCATGTTTTAGGTTTGGTGCATGTCTTTGCTGGAAACATTTATTGGAGGTACAACTTTGTTTTCAGACACTGATGCTCTCTGGAGAAGGCCAGGACTCTGGTGCAGGTGAGGGATGTATCATCACCCCCCAGTTCGGTGTGGAAGGATGGCTTTGTTGGGCTGTTGGTGTGGCAATACTGCCAAGGCTTGTGTAGACTGGCCTTTATGGTTAATCTGGAGCAAAATCCTTAATTTGGGAGGACAACTCCTTCCCAAGAGGAGAGTGTCTCCCTTGGCTCCTGCAGTCTGGTCCTGCCACGCTGGAAGTGGGTCAGCAAAGTGCCTTTTGAGAGCAGGGGAGAGTTTTGTGTTGCAAAGCATCAAACCCAACGTGTCTGTGTCTTACCTCCCAGACTTTCCCACTGCTGTTCTCTGTGAATACAGACCTGCTGGAGGGGGATGTGGTCTGCAGCACCCCCGCAGGCTTTGCAGGCAGGGCTTTTCCTTACCTGCTCAGGTACCAACAGATATCCCACCACTCTAAAGCTTTCCAAGAGCTGTGTTCTTGTTCCCTTGGTAACTTAGGCCACCGCTAAAAACGCATCAGTTGCCTTTTCTTAACAGTTTACAAACAAGACAGAGATTTTAAAGATAAAATTACTCCCAGAGAATCGTGTCTGACTCAGGAAAGCAAGTGTTGTGGTGGCGGGTGAGTTCTTTGAATTCTCATTGTGTTTGTTGTTTTGTCTGGGCTGGGCTGGGCTTTTAAAAATGACTCTTCCCCTCCTGTAAACTTTCAAGTGTAAGATGTAAAAATCCCAGGTTTTCAGACACGTGGGCTCTTTCAGTGTGCTTCTCCTGCATGTCTGCTGTCCCACAGCAGTGCTCTCAGAGGGGCTGACTGAAGGCTGAAAGGATGGTTGTGTTATCCTTTGTTTTACTCTTTTAAAATGACCATGAGTTGGAAGATCCATCTGAAATTTAACAGAAGCTGTGGACAGATAATTTACCTGTTGGTTTCTTGTTTGTTTGTTTGTGGGGGGTTTATTATTATTTGTATATGTTTTATGCCATTAGCCGTGAATTGTCACTCTGGCAGTGACAACATCTGTTCCTAAGCCCTTGTTTTTATTTTAACAATTCACCTTGCTTATATTGCTTACACATACAGGAAGAGGTACTGGAATTTTTTTCCTCCTTCTACCCTATGTAGTGTCATTTGAGATGACTCATTAGGATTGTATTCCTTAAGTGATGTGGAGCAGCAGATTCTAAATTTGTCACACAGACAACATCAAAACACAACATCAACCCAGTTGTTCTTATGCCACTTGCCCAAGGTGTTATGTGTGCCAAGCAGTTTTCCTCACGAGGTGCAAGAGTTTGGGGTGGGTGTTGAGCATTTATAGAACACTCTTTATGTTACTGGTAGCAATTTCAACTTATGGTGATGATGTTAATTGAAAAATGGAAAACACCGTTTTTAAAACGTGTCTGGAGTTAAGCTGCTCCAAATTAAATTACTTGAGAAAACAGGACAAAGGAGTTGCCTTGTTTTGTTTCCCCCAGCTCTGTGTGCATCTCAGCTGTGTTTTCTTCTCAGTCTTGATGTTCTGGTCTTTCCTCTGAATGAAGGGAGACTGAGGCAGCCTTTTCTGCTGTCCTTTGGCAGCTTGGAGTGCTTTGAGAGTAATTAGGAATGTTGTCCAAGCTGTGCCGTGCAAGTGTGAGAAGCAGCTGTGCTGCAGCTGTGCCCATCTCTGCACTGTGGATTGCTGGTGGCCACTTCCAGCTTTCAGCCACACAAATCACAGGCTGGGTAAATCACCCTGAGGAAGAGTGTGGTGGAAAGAAAGCTCCTGGGATGCTGACAGATGGACAGGCCCCTGCTTAAGCATATCCAACACCTTATTTTCTGAAGTGACGTTTGATAAAGGTCCAGGGTTGAATGTTTCTCCATGTGCTGCCCACTCTGTCTGTCTTTCTGAACTGGGAGCAAAGGTGTTTTGGAACTCCGTTGTTCCGTCTCTGTGTGTTGTGCCAGGGATGCCCAGGCCTCAGTTTTCTGGCCAGGTGTGGCTGCAGGTCCCAGCTGGTGCTGGTGATGCAGGAGGAGATGTGGCTCCTCGCCCTCTGCTTACATACCTCCTGCTTTTCTCTCCCCATGCATCTCTTTCCATTAGACTCACAGTTTTCTTTCTTAGTCTCCTCCAGCCCCAAACCTTGCTATGATTATGATTATGATTATGATATGCCCTTGCATCATATTTTCCCAGCAGCCAGTCTCTGTCCTGCGGTGCATGATGTGCATGGCAAGGAGCACCTCCAGCTGCCTTTGGGAATGGCTCCTGTGTCACAGCTCAGAGATATCTGGACCCAAATAAATACCCTTGTAGTTTATTAAATAGCAAATTAAAGTCATGTGACAGATGAATAACTATTGCTTCCCATGACAGATGATGGGAGCAAAGCTTAGTCTGAGCTGGGATGGATTTGCAGCAGGTGAATGTTTGCCAACACACGAGTGTAAGTGAAATAGTTTGTTCTCAGGGTTATTTTTCTGCTTTCAGTTTGTGTTTGGGGCTTGCATCAGCGGCTGGGCCATTTCTTTTCAGCTTACCCACTGCTGATGACTGGAAAAGGACAGAGTAATTGGAACATCTAGCCTGATAAGACCCAAAAGCTCCAAACAACACTTTCCTGTTACCAGGAAGCTCTCAGTGTAGAGTCCACGCAATGAGGTGATTTAGCTTGGGTGTGTGCAGGTGATGCTGAGATGAAAGTTAATGATAAATAGCACTAGTCCTTTCCCTAATCTCCCCATTAGTGCTGGCATCAACATGTTTATTACATGCCTTGGGCCTGTTTTAAGCCCCACGGTGTGTTGGCCTGTCCAGGTTCTGTGTAGATACTGCTGTGTGTTTGGCCATACCAGCCACTCACAGGTACCTGATGCATATGAGGTCCAGGTGCCATCCAGCTGCCTCTCTTTACTGCTGAAGGAAGCCACGTGCTGCAAACCTTGATAGATTTTGTGTTAAATGAAAAGAAAAAGCAGTTTTATCCCTGGAAACAAGATAGAGCTTTCATTACAAACCGGGAAACCTAAAACTTGAGTGTCGACGGAGGTAGCGGTGGTAAAGTTAAGGTAGTTTGAACAGATCTGAAAATGTGTGTAAAGAAGCCTGTTGCCTGTGTTGGAATTGAAAAGGCCTGTTAAGCTGTATCTGCTCTGTGATTCCTTTGGAGTTTGTGGGCAGGATAAGTGCACATTCCACCGGCAAGGATGGCTCTGCTGGTGTTGCTGGGGGTGAACCTTTGGGTTGGAAGTTTGCAGCTCACAAGCTGGAAATCAGCGTCCGCTGTTGCAGCACACACTGCAGTGGGAGTCGTGTCATTTTCCTAATCTCCTTCCCAGTGTTAGGAAATAAACAATTTCCTAATCCACACCGAGTTGTTGTTGTTATTTGTATTGTAACTGGTGCTTACAAACACGGAGGGAAGCAGCTCCATCCCTGGAGCAGCCGAGCTCTGCGTGTTCTGCAGCGGGAAAAGGGGTGTGAAGACAAGACCACAGACATGATTAACTAATGGGCTAAAATTACCCTCCTTATTCACACTTAAAAATAGCTCCTTACAGACTGAGGTTTTATTTGATGTGAGTTGTAGCTTATTTTGTGAGAAACTAATTTGTTCTGATATGAGTAAGTAAAGCAGAATCTGCCCTTAGCTAAGTCCTATTTGTGTTGCAGTGTGAGTGTTGGTAGCAGAAGGCTGTGACAAACTGGGCACTTGCAGCTTAGCAAAGCCACTGCTCTTCACATGAAGAAACTAATTCTATCTAAGAATATATTCAAATGAATGTAAAAGTGCTTTCAGGGCTTCTGTGTGCTGGGATATAGATGTAGATGTATAAATAAACACAGAGGTAATGAAACAAGTTTTCTGATCTTTATATAATGAATTCTTCATTGCCTAAAGTGTGGGAAAGAGATGTTCAAAATGATCTCTTAGTAGCTCTCATGGCTGTTTGCACCAGACTGGTGGACACTGCTCATTTTTGAACACTTAAAGTTGTCTTTCCTGGAAAAAGATGTTTCCACTTAGAGCTGATGGAAAGTGTTGTGTTGGAAGGTCTACTGTATTATTTCCCCATCTTTTCCCCCAGTCCCCCTCCTTGCTGTTCAAGGGCACATCACAGTGTTCCTGGTATTTTTGAAGGAATTGCTCATAAGTGAAGTGTCCACTGATGTAGATGAATATTTAAAGCTCTGCTGAGCAGCACATGGGCTGTTTCCTGCAACTGTGAGCACATGGCTTGGTTACAGCCAGGCATAGCATTAGGCTGATAACATCATAAACTACACAAAATGGTAATGCAGTCCAAATATTTGTGCTGCCAGTGAATATTCTGATCACATCTGCTCACTCTAATTATTTCTTTCTTGGTAAAATGTTTTTTCTTTTTTTGTTTTGTGTTTTCTTCCACCTATGTCAAAGCAAATTCCTATGTTTCATCTGTCAGCAGAGCTGCTGTTTTGTTGGAAGCTCTGTTGTGAGTGAAGTTTTTGAATGCTGTGATGAATGAGCTGGGATAAAAACATACTTTGGCTCTTTAATGCCCCGAGTTGTTTGCAAGGCTAAAGTATTTGTGCAGTTTGGAAATGTGATGAGCAGTGTCAGAGACCACACGTTCATCCTTTCCATGCTGATTGGAGAGACAGTTTTCACATCACATTGGAAGGTTTTAACATCCCTGTTGTAGCTCAAGTGATCCACAGGTAGTGTGTATGTCTTCAGGAAACTGAGAACAAACAATGCCCAAATTCTGAGCTTTTCTTTTCTCCTCTCTTAGGACAAAGTTGAATTATAACCCTCCCAAGGATGATGGCTCAACGTACAAGATTGAACTCGAAGGGATATCTGTTGATATCATGAAAGAGATACTAGATTACATCTTCAGTGGGCAGGTATGGTGTTAAAAAGAACTGGACTATTGGGCAAAATAACTTGGGGTTTAACACTCTCCTGAAAGACAGACCTGCTGAGGTTTAAAGCTTTGTGATAAAACCTCTGCAAGGCAGGGCTGTGCGTGAGGAGCAGAGGCTCTGCAGTTGTCCCTGCCCTTCTCGTGCTGCAGGGGAGGACTTGAAAATGTAGAGTCAATGTCAAATCCTCGTGTTAGAATTGGTGGCTCCCTTCAGTAACCTGCTTTAAAACATGCAGTCTTTGTCAGCTGTGAAAGAGAACTGCTTTGGTGGCTGTAGAGATTGAGACCTCCCTCAGTGCCCCTCGTGCCCACCTGTCTGGCCTCTTGATCTGTGCCCCTCAGATCTGTGTGCCAGGAGCCTTAAGAGGAGTTAAAGTTGGTGTGCCCGGTTTCTTGGGAACCAAATTGAGATTGCTGAACGAGTTTAATTTTCAGCAGAAAAAAGAAAAGGCAAATGTGGCTTGAAATTGTTTTTCTGGACGTGTGTTTTAAAAAAATGACTTGTGTATTGCAGCGAAACTCATTTTAAGTTCCCAGATGAGATGAACAATTTTATGGTTGGTTTCCTCAGGCACAAAATTCTGCTCGACACCTTCTGTCAAGCAAATGCCTTTCCATCCCTGTGTTAATTTATAAAGGGGTAGCAGTCATATCAGTTGCTCCTCATTTTTACACTGGCTTTAATACTCCATTTTTCAGCCACTGAGATTGAGTGTAATGAATGCGGGCATGTCATGGAACAAATGAGTGATAGTAGCTATAACTTCTAAATTAATTCTTGCAGATCAGGCTAAATGAAGAAACTATCCAAGATGTGGTACAGGCAGCTGATCTCCTGCTGCTTACAGACTTAAAAACTCTCTGCTGTGAGTTTTTAGAAGGTTGCATAGCTGCTGAGAACTGTATTGGTATTCGGGACTTTGCACTGCACTATTGTTTGCATCATGTTCACTACCTTGCCTCAGAGTATCTGGAAACTCACTTTCGAGATGTCAGCAGCACAGAGGAATTCTTGGAACTGACTCCTCAAAAACTGAAAGAAGTGCTGTCGATGGAAAAGCTCAATGTTGGAAACGAAAGATACGTCTTTGAAGCGGTGATTAGGTGGATTTCTCATGATTCAGAATCCAGAAAGGTCAGGACATCCTCATGTCTGTGTTTTGAATGGGGCACAAATTGGAGAGTTTATTCTAATCAGTGGGAACCTGAAATAGACCCTGTTTCTTTCAGGGCTAGTCTTGCACGTAGGGCATTAATTGAATTTTGCCTGAAATGCACGTGGTGGAATTGAAGTAAAAGGGGGACAGCTGTGTTATGATACATCATCTGCCGCCTTTATTATTTAACAAGCAATGAGAAAAAAGGTACCATTTTGGCATTTGATGTTACAATTTTGTGGAGAGGAAGGAAGCAGGACGTGTGTGGCGAAACCTCGAGCACTTGGTGCGTTTCCTGAGCGCCGCTGCGCTGCGTGGTTTGCCGCTCCTTCCAGACACCAAAACCTCTTGGAGCACGTGCTAATTACAGAATTAATTAGGTGCCTCGGTTGGGTGATGCCCCGGCCTCCCTGTCTCCCCTCAGGTGCACATGAAGGACGTCATGTCGGCGGTGTGGGTTTCGGGCTTGGACGCGGCGTATCTGCGGGAGCAGATGATGAGCGAGCCGCTGGTGCGGGAGATCGTCAAGGAGTGCAACAACATCCCGCTGACCCCCCCGCAGCAGGGCGAGGCCATGCTGGCCTCCTTCAAGCCCCGGGGCTACTCCGAGTGCATTGTCACCGTCGGGGGGGAGGAACGAGTGTAAGTGTGCGGGGGCACCCCCGCGGCTGGCCCCGGTGTCGAGGCGGGCACGGCAGCCTGGCCATCCCCGCAGAGGATGGGCACCTCTGGCACTTCACTTGGGTTTGGCTTGGTCAGACACACTTAAGTACCTTTGAGGGAATATGTGCACTTGTCACCATATCGTTTAAGTTGGGTTTGGCTTGGTCAGACACAAATACCTTTGACAGAATATGGGCGCCTTTTACTCTGTCACTTAAGTTTGGTTTAGATTTGTCAGACAAAAATACCTTTGAGGGAATAGGTGCACCTACTACAATATCATTTAAGTTTGGTTTAGCTTGGTCAGACACACTTACATACCTTTGAGGGAATGTGTGCACCTACTACAATATCATTTAAGTTTGGTTTAGCTTGGTCCAACCCACTTAAACACCTTTGAGAGAATATGTGCACCTTTTACTCTGTCATTTAAGTTGGGTTTAGTTTGGTCAGACACGCTTAAATACCTTTGACGGAATATGTGCAACTTTTACTCTGTCACTTTGACTTAGCTTGGTCAGACACAAATACGTTCGACAGAGTATGGGCACCTTTTACTCTGGCACTTGAGTTTGGTTTAGCTTTGTCAGACAAAAATACCTTTGAGGGAATAGGTGCACCTATTACAATATCATTTAAGTTTGGTTTAACTTGGTCAGACACACTTACATACCTTTGAGGGAATAGGTGCACCTACTGCTGTATCATTGAGGTTTGTTTTAGCTGGTCAGACACACTTAAACACCTTTGAGAGAATATGTGCACCTTTTACTCTGTCATTGAAGTTTAGTTTAGCTTGGTCAGACACAAATACCTCTGGGAGTGATTCAGCAATAAATAGTTATTTTGTTTCTGACATTCAGTGTGTAATGAACTCAGAGTAGGATGTCTTGTTTGTTCAGTAAGTGTTGGTTGGTTGATTTTTTTTTTTTAAATGGATAGACTTTACTTAAGCACAGAACATTGGAGCACCATCTTTCTGATGGTCTGAAAAGCATCTATACCAAACTTAAAAGTAGTGATCGTGTGCTTTAACTGGTTATAATAACCGTGATTCAAAAAACAGAGTCGCTATTAGTCCGTCTGAGCTGCCAGATGAAAATTCCTGTTCTGCACAATAATCCCTTTCTTTTCATGAGTACCCCCTGCAGCATGGGGGAAGGTTCTGTCCTGTCTAAATGAATTTAGCATTTAGTTGTTAGCTCCTTATAGAAGTGTAGTAAACCACTCAGATAACATTTTGCATGTCAGTCTGTGAATCAGTTTACTCAGACATTACTAATATACTCTAAGTTCATAAAAAGCTTATGGAAAGATACAAAAGCAATGAAGTGCAGCTGTTTTTTAGGTCTCCAGTCTACACAAACTCAATCTACGTATTTGTTTTGGGGGTCTTCTTCTTACCAGGGAAATGCCACGTGTGATGAATATATGTGACAACAGGTGCAAAGAGATTTTGGACACAAGGTGTTAGGAGTGAACTCGTAAAACTCTGTCTTGTCTTTCTGTTTTTGTCTGTTCCCTCCCCACCCTGTGTTCAGATCACGGAAACCAACCTCAGTGATGCGGTGTATGTGTCCTCTCTATGACCCCAATAGACAGCTCTGGATTGAACTTGCTCCTATGAGTATTCCAAGGATCAATCATGGAGTATTGTCAGCAGGTAAAGGGGAACTTTGTGTTTTTAAAGGCAGGATTATGAAAACTTACCAGTGCCTCAAAATCTGAGATACAGCTTATAATGATATATCGTCTTTAAGATTGACTGCACTGGGGTTATTTCATGCTTCCCCTTTGTCTGCCCAAAACTGTACTTGCTTCTGTGAAAATCCCTGTCATCTGAGTGTCTTCAAATCACTATTCCTGCAACATTTTGTGGGAATCTGCTACGTCTGTCTCTCCAGGAGTATTTCATGTTTACAGTAAATTCTAGTTGCTGCATCACTGACTATGTTGCACAGTATCTGCAGGGGTGGACTGGAGTCCGATATAAGTATGTGCTTTGCCTCCTCCAGTCCAGAGTCTGACCTGTGACTGGTCTGGATCTCTTAGTGAATCCCAGGGTACAGCTCCAGTCATGTTATCTTGCTCAGTGTACAGGTGTGAGTCCTCTTCCTAAGATCATGTTACATTTTGTTTTACAGAAGGATTTTTATTTGTGCTTGGTGGTCAGGATGAAAACAAGGGAACGCTAAGCTCTGGAGAGAAATATGATCCAGACACCAATTCATGGAGTTCCTTACCACCAATGCATGAGGCAAGATCTCTATCTAACTGTTGGGATTTAAGTTTTTACTTTGGCAAAATGTTCTTTTTCTTCTGCAAAATTTTATTCTGAATCTTCAGTCGCATCTTACACATTCGAAATCATGCTGCAGACTGACTTCCTTTTATATCCTGTTGTTGTTCTTGTGGTCTGATGCTGACTGCTGGATCTGGAAAAAACTAAACAGTTGGTGAAGAGCTAACTGTAAGATGAACTGCAGAGTTTCAGGAGTTTGATAATGCATCAGTCATATAGTGTACTTAATGTGCTGCGTTTGCTGGCCTTCTAAAACAAGAGAACTCTGAGATGGACAAAGGGATCGGACTGTGCAGAAAACATGGACAGAGGACTGGCCAACATACAGAACTTGGCTTGCACAGACATACTTAGGTTTGGTTTGAGTTAATGCTTCCTTCTTCATACTTACATTCCATCAAAAAGTAACAGCGTGTTGTTTGTAAACATGTATCCTTAATACACCTGTGGTTTTCTTTTCGTCAGTCAGCACAGGCTGTTTATTAAGCAATTGTTTGCCACAGGATTTTCCTCTTTGCAGTCCCTGGTTGGCAAAAGCCTGTAGTTTGGCTGCATCTGTAGTTATGATGCATTAAGTTTCCTGCTTATTAAGAGTAAGACTGTGCTATGTGATGTTTCCTGTTTGCTGTGAGACTGAGGGTAATGTGCCCAAACATACCAAAGAGAAGAGCTGCCTTTGCACAGGCAATTGCTGAGTTTGGCTGCTACAGAGACCTGAAAGCAACAGCATCATCACAGGGACCATCCCTGTGCAAACTGAAATATGGCCAAGCTCTGTTCTTACATTTCTCTGTGGTCTCTCTGGCTTCTGCTGCTCTGCTTTTTTTTAAAATTTTTTTTCCTTTTAATACCCTTTGTTTACTTTAGTTGATTAAATTAATAATCTTATGCTGATATTTAGGATTTCACCATAAAAACCCAAAACAAACTCCAGGCATAATACCACTAGCACTTTGCAGAGAGCTATGCTGAAAAACAAGATTATGTTGATTTATTCACAGTGGCAGTTGCATTTTACAGCGTTGACTTTATTGGTATTCCTTAGGCACGACATAATTTTGGTGTGGTAGAGATTGATGGAATTCTGTATATCCTGGGAGGTGAGGATGGTGAAAGGGAGCTGATCTCTATGGAGAGCTATGATATTTATAGCCGGACGTGGACCAAGCAGCCAGACTTGACCATGGTTAGAAAGGTAAGAACTACCTTGCACATCATTGCATGACTTACTGTTAAACAGGCAATGCAGATACATGTGTACATATAAAAATATATATTTTAACCTTTTGCTTCAAGTAGAAGCTGTAACAGTCTCAGAATGAGGTGAGGGCCAGCAGCTTCTTTATTTGTGTACCAAAACAAAACTGTGGCTGAGAAATGTTACACCAGGCTTTGTTTGACATCTGGTACAGGCAACCCAAATGCCTGGGATGTGCTGTGTGTGTATAGTTAGTTTTGAGCCCTCAACACTGTGCATTTTTGTGTCGTTTTAGATGTACTTTTTCTTTTTTCCATTAGATTGGCTGCTATGCAGCTATGAAGAAGAAAATCTATGCAATGGGTGGAGGCTCCTATGGAAAACTCTTTGAATCTGTGGAGTGTTACGACCCCAGGACTCAGCAGTGGACAGCAATCTGTCCTCTCAAAGAGAGGAGGTGGGTGAAAGTGGAAGGGGAGGACTAGACTGCTGTGTACAACCTTTCCTAACACTGATGAGTGGAAATTGTCCTTTCTCTGATGAATCCCTGAAGGTGGCCTATGAATTTCACCATGTCTTTCTGAATCATGGTGGCCTGTAGTTAACATACGGCTGAGGAAAAGAGAAACATCCAAGCAGTAAATACAAATTTTATAGAAATGTATTCCTGATGTTACAAGCAGTATTTCCTTGGTGCAAAATGAAAACTAGAAACTGTAGTTCAGTTGGAACTTCAGAATTTTTTTCAGAGGTAAATACTTGCCTGGTTTTTTTTTCTCTTACGTGATCGGAATTAGGTGCTTACAATTCATATCCATGACTCATCTCATCTTGTTGGATTTATAAGGGGTCTCTGTGTGTGTATAAATTAAAAAAGAAAGTAAAAAATGGCAAAAGTTCAGAAGGGTATGTGAACTGGTTTTGGTATGTTGCATTAATATTTTGTTCTCCTCTGGGTTTCCAGATTTGGGGCAGTGGCCTGTGGAGTTGCCTCTGAGCTTTATGTCTTTGGTGGGGTCAGGAGTCGTGATGACAGTCAAGCCAGTGAGATGGTGACGTGCAAATCTGAATTTTATCATGATGAGTTTAAAAGGTAAGTGGCTGCAGCTCTAAACATGGAAAATACATGACTTAGAGTCATCTACTCCAGCACTTCAGAGCTAATTAGGTCTGTGCTGTGCATCTCTGTGGCTCATTTTGGTTTTGATGACCCAGTCTGGCTGTTACTATAGGTCCATCTGCTTCAGTGGCTTTTCCCTCTGACATGCCAAGCCCGAAGCCCTGGGCCACCACGTCAGCCTTGAGTGTCCCTGAGCAGCAGAAGGCCCTTGGTCACACAGGTAGTTTGTGGTTCTGCCCCTGCACTCTGCAATTTCCCCAAGTGCAGGGCACTGCTGCCCCTACCTGTACTTGTGCCCAAGGCTCCTTTTGAGTGCTTATTAAAGGTGTTTTCCAGCCTAAATGATTCCATGATGTATTCACAGGGATATCTTCATCATCCAGTCCTGTCTGCAGGGATTTGCAGCTCAGGGAACTCCTAAGGTAGGGATAAGAAACATCATGCATTTTTTGTTCCAAGCATTTTTAGCTGATGTAGGCTTTTGCCATAGGACACACACTATGGATGTTATACATTCCACACTCTGTGGCTGATCTCCTTCTGTTTGTTTTGAACCCAGTTCATTTATCTTGTGGCTGTGGTAGTGGAATCCACCTTATTACACGTGGTAACTATTCAAAATGTTACCTTAGACAGACTTTTCTTTTTGTATAGTCACCTTATTCTCAGTCATAAGACAAGCTTTGGTTCCTTCAGCAACTCTTTTCATGCACTGATTATAAATTGGATGACTCTCTTTTCTATAAATTAAATTGAAAAAAGACTTTGTGGTCAGATGTTTCAAGGCTTGTTGACAGTGGGGAAGATTAGCTTGTCTTTATTAGAAGATCAAGACTAAACTATGACAGTGACCTGTATAAAAGGACACAAAAATAGAATAGTAGATGTAAATTCATTACGTAATTTTCTCACAAGATGTGGTTGTAAAGAGACTAATTTCTGTCTGTGGAGGTCCTCTGTGTTGCTCAAAGTGATGTCTAAACTAGCTGTAATCAAATGAGGCTAGAGGAAAACATCCTTTCAAGTGGTTATGGAAGCAGACAGAAAAGAGAGGCCATTGCTGCTGATGCAGCCCTGTGGGGGTGGGGAAATGCTAAAAGTTTATTAATGTTTTTAAAAGCAGTCTTTGAAAAGAAAAGAATTCTGGCAAGAAACGTTCCCCTCTCTCCTCCTGGCTGTTTTTAGCTGATTCACTTGAAATACTTCCAGGCAGATTCTGTTCCTCAGGAGGTTACAGCTCATGCCTCCTCACCAGGGACTGCAAACCTGTTCCACTGGTTGTTGGAGGCTCAGCTTCCCTCCGAGTGGAGTTTGGGAGCCCAACCGTGGTGAGTCCCTGGTGCCACCTGCTGCCTGCAGCACCCACACCTGCCGAGCATCTGAGCACCCCCCTTGTGCTGGGACCATCCCCGGGCTGACACAGGGCTCAGGGAGAGGAACCAGAATGCAGCAGTTCGGGGTGGTGCCCACCCCGTGTGGGGGGCTGTGGGGGAGCAGCAGGTGGGCTCAGGCACACTGGAGGGAGCTGCTGAGATGCTCAGGGTTGTCCTTCTGCTCTGCCACCGTCCCCAACCTGAGCCTGGAGATGTGACTCAGCCGCGGGGTGTGCGTGCCCCGCGGGCAGGCACAGCTTCGGGGTGTTCCTTGGAGGGCTGGGATGGCTCTGCTGGATGAGGATGGAGCTCCCAGAGTTTGGCAGAGCCCAGCTCAGCCCCGGGAAGCAGGAGGGGAGCTGCAGCCAGAAGAGGGTGCAGTGTCCCTGCGTTCCCTTCCAGCGCTCCAGCCCAAGGGGTCGGTCTGTTCTGGCAGGTTTCAGTGCCCTCTGTGCAGGTGGGTGCCTTTCAGGGGGGCTGTGGCAGTGGCTGGGGCACCTGAGCGGTTGGAACTGTGTGGAAAAGAGAGAAAACAGCCCTAAAGGGACTTCCCTTCAACGTGCAGTTGGCAGATACTTCTGCCTGCTCAATATTGAGGCACAGGATGCTGCCGTGCGGTATTCTTTGACGTAAGATTGAATCTGGGAAGTTATCATAATTTCATTTTTTCACAAATATCACATGAATACCAAAGCAGATTGACTCTCTGGAAAATGTGAGGGTATTATTTCCTGGGCTGATTCAGAAGTAGCAGAAAACAAGTCTAAACCACTTTATTTTGAGTGAAATATGGAAGCTTAAATAATACGCTTTTCTTAAGTCTGTGAAAACCTTATGCTAAGTACCAAAGTTTGTTTTTGGTTAGTTTATCATTTCCGTTTCCACTGGGTTTCGTATTCTCTGCTGTGCATCATTACTCAAAAATAAAACCCAAGTGGTGCCACAGATGTTACCACAGGGGGCCAATCCCCCTCAGTTCCTTAGTGCACAGCTGCTGTGATGGGTACACAGAGACAGGTTCTTCCTCTGAAACACTCTGCAGTTGCTACGAAGTGATTGATTCATAATTGAAAAGTGCATTTATTTCCTGAGCAAGTTTCTGAAACAAATAAAAGGTGATTAGTCCCTTTCAAAGCAGCGGCTTCAAAAAGTCATCCTGAAGGGTATGAACCCTCAGACTCCACAGCACACACACTGGAGTTACAGTGCAGGAATAGAACTGGAATTGTCAGAGCTGAAATGTCACATCAACTGTGTGTGTGTGTGTGTTATTTGCAGAAATCTAAACGTGTTGGGGTAAGAGATTTGCAGAAAGCAGGAACATGTTTGCAGGATGCTTTAGCAGCAGTGGGTCAGAGTCACAGCACATCCATTCTACCAGTCTCCAGCCCAAATTCACAGGGGATTTTGAGCAGTTCCATGTCAGTGTTGGGTGGCTTTCCCAGCTGTCTGGAAGTGCAGAGCTCCATCGTGTTCCCTCTGCCTGTGCTGGGGGAGCTCTCGGTGCTTTGGGTTCAGCCAGGGGTGTTGCAGGTTGTCAGGTACGTGCTGCAGGTCACACCTGTGTCACCTGTGTCACCTGCCCCTGTGTCCTGCTGTGCCTCAGGGCTCTTTCCCAGGATCCAGCTCCCTCCCAGGCACCCAGAGCCTGGGAGTGTTTCAGTGACGGGTTGAACTCCAGTGTGGATGTCTAAGTGTGTACTTACAGCAGTCTATAAACATATTAATTCATGTAAGCTGCCATAATTCTGGCTTGAATTGGATTAAAGGACTGAACTTGCTTAATATTGTTTACTTTGACAGGAACTTACTCCAAAATAACTCACAGTGCACAGTCTTTCAAAATTGTTATTCTTAACTATGACAGAGTTTTCTAAAGACTGGGGATATGCTGAGATCTTCACATGGGCAAAAAAAATAAACATTGAGGCTCCTGTTAAGCTGTGCTGTATAAACAAGTAATAAAACAAATGAAGTGAGACAGAATAGTAAAATCCACACAAAATGTGGACAGGATAATAGAGAAAATAATTCTGATACTTGAAGTACTGCTGTAACTGAGATTTTTCAGTTAATAAATGTTTTGTCAGCCTGTCTTTAGAGTCATGTGCATGAGTGACTGTAAGTGAACCAAAGATAGAGAATGCATCAGACTGCAGGGTTTTTTCAGGATGCAGATTTTTTTTTCCAAAGGCTATAGATTGAGCTTTGTGTGCATTGTATCCTACTCTTTAAAATATCGATTAAGCTAAAAACAGATTTAGTAAATGTGAAAATGGAGGATGGAGATGTAAAGGTATCCTTCACTCAGTGGTCCAGGGGTTTTACTCCATAAAAAGCAAGAAATCTTAACTACGTATTCAAGACCTTGATGGGTCAGTCTTTCCTTCTACCAGAGTTCAGAATTTATAATGTACTTTTTTGTAGGTGTGTGGAGAATTGGATGACGTCTGTACACACTTGGGGTTTTTTCTTTTCAATGTGGATGGTTGGAAATGATTAACAGAGCCCAGACTGGCTTTAGGATTCTTTGTAAGAGCTGTCGGTGGAGCTCTGTCTTTAAGAATAGTCACACTGCCATTTGCTGGTGTTCTTTGAGGTGGGATTTCTTCCTTCTTTTCGTGATTCTGAAAAGAATTACAGAAATTTGCAGGTACTAAGGGGGATAAAAGTGAGAGATACTTTTTCAGAAGCAATACTTGGTAAAAACTTCAAAATATTCTTTTTGCTACTGGAACATCATAAAAATAAACTGCTGAAAGCTTTTCCTTATAAGTAGTAAACTAAGTAGTACTGTAACACAGCCTGTGTAATTAGGAAGACTCTTCCAGTCAGTGTGCAGGACTTTCATCAGAAGCAAGTGCTTATGCAAATGTAATGAGAACACTGCCTGATAGCACTGTCAGCTGAGAGGAAAAGGGATTTTCTTGATTTGCAGGCTCCCTTTCCCAGCTGGGATGAGCTTGAGGTGACAGGTCTGGAATGTATTGGTTCCCTGTCACATCTTTACTTACTTCCCTCTTGGCAATGCAGCAGTTTCCATCCTGCCTGTTAAACTGCAGCAGCGTGGATGGATTTTACTTGCATCACTTTAAGACTGAAAAAAATCAGGATTCCCTCCCCCCCTTTTTTTTAATTTTCATTTGAGTGGAAGTCCATTCCAGTTGCAGAGCAGTCGCTTCTGTCCATGGTTAGGGTGGTGTTTGCCTTCCCCCTGCTGCTCCTGGACTTGGTCTGAGCGGAGCCATCCCGGGGAAGCACATCAGGATTCTGCTCCAAGGACTGTTTTCAGGTTCCTGAAGACTCTGACTTTTTGGTCGTGGTGTTTTTTCCATGCTGTTCAAACAGCAGGCACAGCCCACGCTAAGCTGGAGCTTAGTCAAATTCTGATGAAACGTGACCCCTTGCCCTTCCTGCCTTTGTTCCTTCCTACTTTTAACTGCTAAAGCTGCTGTGAGCATTCCTGAAAAGTGATGCCTGTTTTTTAAAGGGTACATGTTGAGAAAGGCTGAGGATGAATTTTCACAAGCAGCTGCAGATCCTTTAATATTGTCCTTTGGTGAAGTGCAGTAGGAAAATGCCTGGACCTCACACTGTAGGTTTAGGTATTTTTATTTAAACTCTTAAAACCCTGAGTATAGAGTGCAGACAAACCCCTGAATTGGTTTTTTTTCCTCTTCCTTAACATAGTACTGTATTTACTATTAAAAAAAAGGGAAGAAATTCCCGTTTTCCTTCTGCATTTCTCTGCCACTTACTCAGTTTTCATAATTCTAGGTCATTTGCTGCTAAAAGGCAGTGAAAACACTGGCTGTGCCTTCTTCCCACAGTAAGGAAAGGAAGCCAGTGAATTATGGTGCAAGATGTTTTGCTCTGTAAGGGAGTTTCTGAATCAGTGTGGAGAACTTCTCCTTTTCTCTGCTCTTAGTTCTTCTCTTGTCCCCTGTGGCAGCTACAAACCACTGCCTTGCTTTGTGCAGGACATTAATCCTCCAGTGTACAGCACAGACAAACTAATGGACAGCTAATCCTTTCCTTTGCCCTTTAAAAATTGCTTTCTGTCTCCAAGGTAATTGATAGGGAGCAGCACCTCCTTCAGTGCCAGAAAAGAGGTTTACTTCTGAATCAGGGGTTCAGAGGATGCAGAATTTTCCATGGTCAGCAGCATCTCTGAGGGCATTTCCTAACTTTTTTCCTCAAATTAACCTGGTATGGCCATAAAATACATGGGGTGATTTTCTCAGATGTTTCTCAGACTTCCCTATTCTCTGTAAATTATTCAATAAAAGGTGTAGGAGCTGTCAGTCACCCAAAATGGCCCTGATTTGTATGTCTCAGGGTGTGTGCATGGGAACTGTGACAGCATCTGTGAAAGTGCAGCAGCATTTTGTAGGAGTTTGTTTCAGAACCAGAGGGGATGCTGACAGCTCCAGACAAGTGGGACACCTCTGTAAGCCACCAGCCCACGTGGATGAGGAATACAAACTTAACCTGCTTGCCAGGGGCTTCAGTGTGGAAAACTGCTGCTCACCTGGTGGGAGGATCAGGCTGCTGTAGGGTTGAAATGAAATTGTGCTTACAGGGGGACTTGGGAGATTGCAGCAGGAGCTGGAGAGGGATTGAAAGAGACTGATAGGTGATTGGGGAGGTCTGTGGCAATTCCAGATAATGGACATTTTTCTTTCCAAATTCCCTCACCATTTTGATCTCCAGTCTTCTGTCCCTTGTTTGAGGTTGAGCCTTGCCAAGGGCTGGATTCTTCGTAGCAGGCAGGGATTTCTTGTCTCTGATAAGGCACAATTAAAGAGGTTAAGGAATTATATGGGAGAAGGCACTGCTTAATAACAAGGTTCTGCCATAGCAATTTGTTATTTCCCCTGGTGTGGATCATTAAGACACATATGTGTTTATTATTTTACTAATTTCAAGGCAAAACTGCCTTAAATTTTCTCTGTAGGGAGATTTGACTGGCATAGCTGCTCTTGGCTCTCTAACACTCCTGCTCTCCTCCAGAAGGTCACATTGGGTGGCTGCAAGAAGAATTTATTACAGGTGGATCACACAGATGAGTGGAGCAGTTCTGAAATAAAGCAAACTCAGGATAGAGCAGTGCCAGTCACTTTTCCTGGCTAGAAGAAGCCAGGACTGTCCCGAACTGGACAGTGTCCTTTTTACACAACAGATTAACATTTGCACTCTGCTTTTGAGTGAAAGATTGCAGTTGCAAAAAGAATCTGGATTTTTTTTTAATGTGGTCAATAAAAATCACATCCTGTTTTGTTTTGTTTATTATTTTTACAGGTGGATTTATCTAAATGACCAGAACCTCTGTATCCCAACTAGTTCTTCTTTCGTGTATGGAGCTGTGCCCATCGGAGCCAGCATATATGTGATTGGAGATCTCGACACAGGTCAGAGCTAAAGCCTCTTGTTGCTTATTTTCTTCCAATCTTTTAAATACCTGGCACTAAAGAGACTGAACAGTTTGAGAATAAGAGGCTGGAACTCTGTTCTACGTTACTGTGGTTCAAGGGGATAATGTTGGACATACAGAAATGTCCAGATTGGTTTTGGGAGCTCTTCAGGAACAGGAACAAGGAGAATTGGGTTGGTCTGGTTGATTATTTGAAGGTCAGAAGAGAAGACTGGGAATGTGTTGCTGCTTTTGTCTAAATGTAAGGGAAGCTGTCCCTGCCTGAGGCTGTGGTTCCTCTCTTTGTAGCAGTAAGCAGGCAGTTTTGCATTTTGAGGACATCATCCAGTAGCTCATATGGATGTGAGAGTAACTCCAGGCCCTAAATCCCCACTGAATCAATGTGTACTAACACACAGTCAGTCCTCAGCTTTCAGCCTCTGGCCACGTCCTGTAAGAGGGGTTTGGAAGACTCCATGCCTCTGTCATGTGTACATACAGGAGTGTGCAACAGGGCCTTCTGCAAATTGCAAAGGAGGAAAATTCCAGCTGTGGTGGGTGTAAGTATAGAATCATAGAAGCACCGAATCAATTGGGTTGGAAAAGACCTCTGAGATCACTGAGTCCAACCCTTGGTCCAACTCCAGTCCCTTTCCCAGATCATGGCACTCAGTGCCATGTCCAATTTCAGTTTAAAAACCTCCAGGGATGCTGAATCCACCCCCTCTCTGGGCAGCCCATCCCAATGCCTGGTCACTCTCTCTTTAAAGAATTTTTTTCTAATATCCAACCTGCACCACCCCTGGCTGAGCTCCAGCCCTGCCCCCTCGTCCTATTGCTGCTGCCTGGCAGAAGAGACCAACCCCACTTGGCTATAACTTCCCTTCAGGTAGTTATAGAGAGTGAGGAGGTCACCTCTGAGCCTCCTCTTCTCCAGACTGAACCCCCCCAGCTCCCTCAGCCTCTCCCCACAGCACTTGTGCTCCAGTCCTTTTGTCAGCCTTGCTGCTCTTCTCTGAACCTGCTCCAGCCCCTCAATACCTTTCCTGAGCTGAGAGGCCAGAACTGAACACAACACTCGAGGTGTGGCCTCCCCAGGGCAGAGTCCAGGGGAAGGATCACTGCCCTGGTCCTGCTGGTTTTTGATACAGGCCAGGACACCATTCTTGGCCACGCTGTTGGCTCATGTTGAGCTTCCTGTCAGTTAGTACCCCCAGGTCCCTTCCTGCCTGTCCCCTCTCCAGCCACTCTGTCCCAGCCTGTAGCGCTGTAGGGGGTTGTTGTGGCCAAAGTGCAGGACCTGCACTTGGCCTTGTTGAACTTCATCCTGTTGGAGTCAGCCCGCCTCTCCAGTCTATCCAGATCTCCTGTCTTCCAGCAGGTTGACACTCTCTCCCAACTTGGTGTCATCAGCAAATTTGCTGATGATGGTCTCAATCCCCTCATCTAAATCATCAGTAAAGTTGTTAAACAGGACTGGACCCAACACTGACCCCTGGGGGACCCCACTGGTGACCGACCACCAGCTGGATGCAGCTCTGGTCACCAGCACTCTCTGGTCCCAGCCCTCCAGCCAGCTCAAGTAGATCAGCAACGCCACAGCATCTTGACAAGGATTTCCACCACCCATCCCAAACCCGCCCCGCGTTCCCGCGCGCTCTCTCCGTCCCGTCCTCGCGAAGCCCCCGAGGTGAGAGGTGGTGGCACCTTCGACGCATCTCATCTCTGGGGGCTGGGGGGGGTGTTTTGTTTTGGTTTTTTTGGTGACCTTAGGCACGAACTACGACTACGTGAGGGAGTTCAAGAGGAGCACGGGCACGTGGCAGCGCACGAAGCCGCTGTTCCCGTCGGACCTGCGGCGCACGGGCTGCGCCGCGCTGCGCATCGCCAACTGCAAACTCTTCCGGCTGCAGCTCCAGCAGGGCTTGTTCCGCATCCGCGTCCCGTCGCCGTGACCCGTGTGCTGCCAGGGGAGGAGCTCCACGCAGGCCACCATAACCTAGCTCTCTATATAAAGGAAAAAGCTGAGAAATTACAGCTGAAACTTAACACTGTACGCTGTGCTTTGGTATGGTAACTGTTTTTGTTTTAAATGCTTCAAAAAGCTTGAGTCTCAGTTCTTGTTTGGGAACAAATAACTTAAGTATACATTAAAAAGAGGAGAGGGGGGGAAAATAAAAGGGGAGATCGAGGAAACACCTTCAGTTGTAACCATTTGGAGTTTAAACTGTATTATTGAAGAAGGATTTTTGTGTGTGTATGTGTGTGTGTGTGGAACTGTGGGAATTGGTTTCCTTTGGCCAAGCTTATTGGAAAGCAAAACAGATTTCAGGTGCATTTCCCCTGAGGGGAACTGGTACAAATAAATGTGCTGTCTGGGACTGGATAGCTGTAACACACAGAAGCTCCACAATAGCCAACCTCCCCGGTGTGCTGCCAAGGCTGCTGTTGGAGTGTGATGCCATGGGAGATGTTGGTCGTTGCACCTTTTATTTCTAATCCTTCCTCAAAAAGGTCAGGTCTGTGCCTAAAAATGGTGGAGGTATGTACATATGGTTTTTCATTCATTTGCAATGGTTTCATTCCTACAAATACTTTTAATATATTTAAAATGGACTAATCTGAAACGGATACAGTACATTACAGAGAAGTAAACTGTTTTTTCTATGCTGTCATTGGAGTAGCCTGATGAACTGGTCTGCAGGTGGGTGGCATGTGCTTCTGGGTGGGCTTTGGTGGCTGCTTTCTTGAAGTGAAAAGGGAAGAGGTGTTTGGAACGGTTAATGGTGATTGCTGCTCTTGGTAAAAGCCAAATAACAAATAGGTTGTGTTCCTTTTTACTTCAGATCACTTGCAAACTAAGAATGGGTTTTAAGCCTGAGGATTGTGGAAAGGTGCGTTTTGTCTCGCTTAGAACAGAGATGAAATCTGACAAGGATATACTTCTCTTGCAGAAAACCTGAGTTTTGGACTAAGTTCAGGGAAATTTGTACAGCGACTTTAGATTGGGATCAAAAGTTTGTTTACTAACGATCTCCGTGCTAAGGTGCAGTCTTGTTGATTGCTGTCTGACTTTGAGGCTGGGGTTTATGGTGGGGTTGTAGTGAAGAACTTGGTATCTTGCACTGTTTTCCTTCCTAAGCCTCGCTCACAGCAGTGGTGGGATTTAACTGACTCCTCTTCGTGGTCAAGGTCAGCTGGTAGAACACTTTTACCTCAGTTTTTGATTGCATTTTTATTGTGATGGGTGGGACGTAACCTGTATTTATTTAAAAGGAATAAAATGGGAGAGGTGGAAAATGGAAATAAGACCTCCTGCCCTTCAGAAAAAGAGATTTTGTACAACCAGTATTATAACTACATACAAGACTTTTCACTCTGCACCTTTGTGGACCTCAGACAAGCCAAACTCTGCCCTCAGTTGTGTTAGTATAAACCTTTGTCATCTTCACTGAATCATCTTAGATAGGCTGAACTAGAATCCCAAACTGTTACATAATAGTGATATGTCACTAAACAGTCCTCGAAGAGACATTCTGAAACTTCTGCTCAGTCCTTCCATAGCACTGATGTGTGGTTGGAATTACTCTAATTTCTGAGCAAAGGGGGTTGGGGGGGTGAAAAAGAAAAGGGCAGCAGCCAATCCCTTGACCATTATTTATTTTTTTTTTTTTAATTTTTTACAATGCTGAAGTGCTGCAAAACTTGAACTGTATACATCAATTTTCTGACCTATATTGGTTGACATATTAAAAAGTTTATATATTTATGCATTGCAGTAAACTTGGTGTCTGTATATATATGTCTTTAGATTTTAAATTTATATATAATGCTTTACTACAGAAATGTGAACCACTATTTCCATCCTTGGCTGTCTTGTGAAATAAATCAAGTGCTGTTAGTTTATCTGTAAAACTTCCCTCTTTTGAAAAATCTTCCATGGATCAAGTTGGTTTTTTTCTTCTCAGACAAAGTGCCAAGATCCCATATTCAAAAGTGACAAATGTTTCTAAGTATCTATCTCACTTTTGAGCTCAGTTTTCCAAGTGGCTTGGAAAACTCCCGAAAATGTCATTCGGAATATTGCAGGCTGCTATCTCCCAAGTCCCTGTAGCTTCCCAGTACCCTCGAGGGCATTCAGCATCCAGAAAAGTAAGTGATGAATGCACATAATAAATCCAAATCCTCTATACTCAAGCAGTGTTTTGCAGTGAAAGTTACTGAACCGAATGTTTACACTTAAAGTAGGATTAACAGTAGGTGTTCTTACTTTTTTTAACATAAATAAAACAAACAAATCTCTTGCGATTGGAGCGTGTTGTGGACACACCTGGGGAGATTTGACCAGGAAGTTTAAGCCTCTGCACCTGAACCAGTTACAAAGTGCATTTCTTAGCACACGTGTGCTCGTGTCACGTTCTGCATGGCCAGGGACCAGGGACCAGGTCTCCTGGAGTTCTGGCTGTGTGCCCAGGCTGAAGATCAAGCACTCCTGAGATCTCAGAACTCTCTTCTTGGTCTTGCTGAAGTGACTGGGGGTCGTTCCCCATCTGTGTTGTCTGTGGGGCTGAGCCAGGAGCCCTGTGTGTGTAGGAGGGATGTGATGCATCCTTTGGGGTCTGACTGGTGTCTCTCTGTCCTGGTCTGATCTGCAGGTGCATCTCTAGGGATGTGCAATAGCCAGGTTTGATTTCCCTTTGAATCTGGAGCAAGGCTTTGATGCCAAGGCTCCCCTTTCTCCAGGGACTGTCCTGGGGATGGTGCAGGAGACAAGAGGCAGAGCTGACCTCTTTCCTTTCTGTTTTCAGAAGAGATGGTGACTTCAGTAGGGGAGGGAGGCTGTGATTCCAGAGGTGCTGAGCAGAGGGAGGCACCAGTTTCTGAGCATGTTGAACATGTGAACAGCCACAGATTGCACTGGGTTCACTGGTAAATGCCCCCACCCCAGCTGTCCCTGCATCCCTGGTGCTGGGTACCCCTGCATATGATGGCTGAACCACATGGGAGACAACTCAGGAATTTGCTGAGGTGCAGTCTGGGGGATTAAGGTGGTTTGGCAGTTTAGAAACTTGTTCAAGTCGTCCTTGCTTGGCACGGTGGCCTTAATTCCTTCCGGCTCGTGAATTGGCTCTCATGTTCAGCCAAGTCCTCCACAGGGCACTTTGTGAATGTCTTCCCTGGCCCACTGTCCCTGCAGTCTGACCACCAGGCTTGAGGCACCTCCCCTGGGGCTGGCAGTTCATCACAGCATGGAAATGCTGATGTTTTCAGACCAACATTTGTATTTCTGAGAAGTACCCAGCACACCTCGGACCAGAGCTGGGTCCTCGGTGCGTCTGGTCTCGAGCTCAGCACAATCCCAAACCAGGACTGGCTGGGCCACCTTGAGCTGGAGGAACTTGGGCTGGGCCTGTGTGTCCTTTTTCCTTTCCCTGCTGAGGAACTGGTCAAACCCCAGCCACTGTCCTCAGAAAATCACCAAATACAGGGTAGGAGCTGTGAAAGATGGGAAGAGAGGTGGCTTTTTCTTCCCCCCCTTACTTCATCTCTTACCACAGTTCCCCCCCAAAAAATTTCTTTTTTTTCATGTGCCACAGGTAATTTTTGGAAAAACTTTGGAAATGCTGATTTTAGGGTAAAATAAAGTTTTGAATGTACAAGTGGGGGGGAAAAAAGAGGTACTACTGTAAGCACACAACAGTGTCAGCTGTGCTTGTTGTACACGTGTCGGCTCGTGGCTGCTCTGTACAGCAGAAGGTTACAAAAGCAAAGGTGTAAAGTGCACTTGCTCTCAGGAAGTAAATCCCTGGGGTTTCTGAGAGAGTCACACACCTGGCCTTGTGAGATGCTCATATCCCCAAAGAGTTGGATTTCAAATTCTTCCTGTTTTTACAGAGGCATCCTGAAGAGCCTTCTGCTCTGCTGTACCACAGCAAGGTCTGCCTGTGCTCAAATCCTTAATCAGCTAGTCCTTAAATTTTAGCTGTTGTGGAAATGCTCTATCAACCCAGCTGCTCCTGCTGGAGGGGCTGTCCACAGCTTTGGGGGGACCTCATCTGTAAACTGAAGGCGAATTAATTCGAGATTACAGAGCAGGATTGGGGTGAGTCTGAAAACAGCAAATTCAGGCCGTGTCCCTTGTGCTGTGCCTGCTCAGCACATGCCTGGCACACAGCCTGGCTCCTGAAGCAGAGCTCTGGATGAAAATAAGAGTTTTATCAAAGCCTCTGAAGGGCCTGGTTTACAAACTCCCCTCCCAGAACACACCGGGCAGCTTGGCTGCTCTGCAATATTTCTTGTGCCTGCGTGACTCAGTCAGTGCACAGGGACAGATGTGAGGGCTTCAGGGATGTCCTCCCCTGTTGTAACTGCAGTTCCTCTGGTTGTTCCATAAATACTGTGGCTCTGCAGCCTGCATGGGCTCTGCTAGTGTGCACGTGCCATGCAAAGTGGAGGATGCAATAACAAATGCAAGTTGATGCAAGTGCCAAACTTCGGGTTTCCTCTGTGTGTAACAATAATTCAGCTGTTCCACTAAAATCCACAGAGATGCTTAAAATTCACTGTGTTCCAAAAAAGAGCAGTGGTCTTTTTTTTTTTTTTTTTAAATGAATGCTGTTGAAAACACTGTAAATATTTACCTTTTTTTTTTTTTAAATACTGTTCTGCAGGTTTGTGTTTCTCTTCACAGCTGCCTTGAATATCACTCCATGTGATGGATATGCACACTTTGCTCTGTATTAGAGCACTGGTGCCATGCAAGTATATAGTAAGTGGCAGCTGACAACAGGTTTTAGTATTTAAAGTTTTAACTAGTTAGATGGAGTGCAGGTTGTTTGCATTACAAACTGCAGAGTCGTGGGACGTGTGGCTGTGCCCGGGGACACAGACGGAGTGAGGAGTGTGACTGAGGGCTGGGTTGGTGCCACTCACAGCGATGCTTTCAAAGGAGTTATATTTAATTTAGGGCATGGATCCCTCCTGCCTCTAATTTAACCTTGAGGATTTGGGGGTTGTGCTCTGGGAGCTCTCTGGAGTACTTAACCTTCAGGTGGGTGGGAGGGGTGTTGATGACATCCGTGTTTGTAGAAGCTGCTGTTTCCATCTTCACGTGGAGCGTTTCCTTTTCCCGGCCAGGAACAAGTGCAGCTCTGCAGTTTTGGTGTCACCACAGCAGCCTTTTGACATTTGCCATGTTCTGTGGCCCTTCCTTGTTTTTTCTGGGAGCTGTGTGTGTAGGTTCTGTGTTTCCGTGGCACTCCACGTGTGCAGGGAAGGCACAGAGATCGCTCTGATCCCTTGGGATCGGGAGGGTGACCCAGGAAAAGCTGAAGGCAGTGAGCTCTGCGGGGAGCTCCACTTGTTTTCCATAGGGGTCACATCCACTGAAATGCTCTGAAGTTTCTTGCTACGTTGGGCACCTGCTCTCCATCATCCCTGGGGGTTTTGGTGATTGGTTTTTGGTTTGTTTTGGTTTTTTTTTCCTGTGAAATTCCTTGCTGTAGGAAGGGTTGCAGCCAGGGGTTAAGGTGACGCCTCTGATCAGCCATGACTCTGCAGCCTGACTGATGTTGTACTTCACTAACCAGTTCTCTCAAAGTTTTGATTAACAGATAATCTAAAAACATAGACTAAAGCCATGCAAAGTGCCCCACCTGATGAACACCTGCTATAAAGAATTAAAGGTAATAGGAAGATTAAACTAGGAACTGCTACCAACAGGTGATTATGTTGTAAATTTGTAGGTGATACAAAATCTTAGGGTTTTTTTTTAACAGCTTATTCTAGGCAGCTGCTTCTTAGTTATAAAAGCTTTTGAAATACATAAAGGATTTGTTTAGGATAATATTTGAAGGTTATTGGAAACAGTCTATTGAAATGTATTAAAAAGTGAGCTGGAAGATTGGAGCTTTTCAATGGCAAAGGCTAAATCTTGTTGCCCAGTGCTTTTGCAGGGTTTGCTGTGAACAGAGAACACCTGCCAGGGCAACGAGACTCAATGCCACTGTCTACCTGTGCCCTTGAGTTTGCATAATGAAATGAGGCTGTTCTGAGCCCTGGTGAAAGCTGATGGATCCGGTTACAATCACAGGATAGAAAGAAGCTTCCCCAATGTAATTAATTTTATTTTATTCATGAAACACGAAAATGCAATTTTTTTAAAAAAGCACTGGGTGCTTTTGAATGACCACCTAATGCCCTTAATTTTTTTTTTTTCTTTGCCTTTCCTCCTTTTCAGTTAATGCTAAAATATCCTCAGTTTTTGTCAAGGGCAGGTTCCTTTCATCTGTAGGTGCAACCCCAGTGGGAGCCTGACAGAGCCCCTGTGACAGGCTGTGCAATGGGCTGTTTCAGCAGTGCAGTGTCAGTGCATTCTCTCGGTGTGCTGCCACCTCTGCCAACTGCAGAACAGGAAAAAACCCAAACCCTGTAGAACAATTTTGCACCTGATGAAAGCAAGAGCCATTCTGGAAGGTCTGAATTTCAGCCTGCAATAGTCAGTGCTTTGAAAATCTGCTCCCTGGCTGGGTTTGAGGTTCACTCCTGCACGATCTCACATGCGAAAGCTTCACGTTGTATTAATCTGCTTTATCAATGTACACGTGACAGCAGGAAAGCATTATCATCCTTGTCACTTGTGGCAGTGGTTCTAACTCTTAAAAAGCAAAGTCTGCTTATTTATTAGCTTGTGTAAACCAGGAGTATCTGCCAAGGTGGTCAAGCTGAACAGAGCTGACATTCTGTAAAGCTCTTGTTAAAGTTTCCCTCTGAAGGGAAGCCAAGGAGTGCTCTCTTAAGAAATACTTTCAGATTCTTTCAGAACTGGTCTTAAACTAATCCAAAGGACTCTTCTGGATTGCTCAGAGTACACAGGGTCTGTTCTGGCTTTTGTTTGCTTCGGGAAACAGCTGCTAAGTAACTTTTAAGCAGGTTTTTTTTTTTTCTCCCTCCCTGACTTCCCAAACCTAAATAAGTAAATAAAAATTGCTTCTTGTAATTGAAACATTTTTGTACTTAGGGGTCTGAGGCTGCATTTTGCAGTGCACAGTGAGTGTATCTCAGTTCAGTGGCTGTAAACAGCGCTCTGTGCCTGGGGGACTCCTGGCAGGTGCTTTGCAGCGCTCTGGGAGGGGAGGAGAGGTCCCAGTAAGCCAAGATTCTCCTTCCCTTGCAGTGGGGATGGCAGCAGGGAGCTGGTTGTGGCACAGAACAAACACAGGTGTTTGGGAACAGCTGAGGAGGGACCCCAAAGCCCTGTCCCAGCTGTGGGGACAGTGCCCGGCGCTGCCTCAGGTGTTCTTTCACTCTCCCTGTGAGGATTCTGCTTCCACTCTCTCCCCAAATTCCTCTCTGAGTTGGTGGCTTGTGCTGGGGTCGTGCTGCTGTGGCCACACAAACCCATTCCCCGTGGCTCACATATCTCTGCACCCCCATCCTGCCCTGGGGACTGCCCTGGTGCCAGCAGGCTGGAGGTCACCTCAACACCTGTAAGCAAACCTGCAGGTGCAGCCCAGTCCCCTGTGTGTCACTGGGGCTGGAATGCTGCCACCTTTATGGGGGGGAAAAGCCCCCAGTCCCAGCTACCTCATTTTTTTTTCCCTTTGCACTTTGTCAAATCTTTGTTTTGTTTGAAATTGCATTTTGTCCTTCAGCAAAAAAAAAAAAAAAACACCCTAAAAGCAGACAAGAAGCAGGACAGAATGATGCCATTGCTCAAGGACAGTTTAATTTCATTTTAAATTAATGTTTCTGTACAAAAAGACCAAGGTTGACCTGCAGCTGCTGTAAAACGTAAATAAAAATTTGTATTACTTGAAAGTAACTATTATACTTGGAAATGAGAGTAGCAATTGAAAGACTGTCCTGGTGATTTCTAAACAGGAAAAAATCTGTAAAAAAGGAAAGTCTCTGCTCTCTAAAGGACAGATCAGATAGTTTTCTTCCTGCACTGTCTTGACTGTGATCCATTATGTCAGTAGAGAGATTCACTGATTTTTCTGTAATGTTTAATTGGTTGTTTTTCTGTGTAGTTCCCCATTTACTCACAGAGGAAAAACTGTCAAAAATCAATACCCACCTTCCATACCCGAACTTGCCTAATTGCCCATTTCTTTGGGATCTTCAAGAATGTGGGGTTTTGCTTAGCTTGAAGAAGTATATTTTCTTCTGCCTCTAAAGGTGCTATTTTGACATAGTTTTGAATTCCTTACACTGTGCTTGACTTCTTAAAGTACTGAGACAAGCTGATAATCAGCTCCTGTTTGTTCTCTGGGGTTTTAATTTGAGTGTTCAGTCTGGTTTTTAAAAAACATCCCTTTTCATAAAGACGGCTCCCAAATTGTCAGAGGCCTTAATCATACAAACTGTAATGGGAAAATGCTGCCTTTTCCCTCTTCTGTAAAGGCAAAACCAAGAGATGCTTCATGGGGAATATTTTCCCCTAAAATTCTAAAGAGCAGCTCGTACTGACTTTGAAATCAATGTAGCAAACATTCTACAGGCCGTGCACCAATAGTGGGGGCAAAACAAGGAGTTATTCACGCCTCTGCAGACTGCACCCATGAGCTGCTAATTCCAGAGCCTTCCATGGGCATCACGGTGGCTGTTCTGTAAATATTAATGTTCCTGGGCTCGGTCCCAGGACCTGCTCCGTGCCTGGGCCACGCTGACCAGGGTGGCTGTCAGAGCATTGGGATGGGGGGGGCCAGGTGTGGGGTTTGGCTCCGAGCTCACCTGCCGAGCCCCCCCGAGGGTTTGGGTGCTGTGGGTGGTCAGGAGGCAGAAGGAGAGAAGCTCCCAAGTGCTGCCCTCCCAGTGACATCAGCTTAGCTGGTCTGAGGCTCTTGCAGACACAAGCCATGGAGCAGAGAGCTTAATTTTAGTCCCATGTAGGAACTTTTTTGTTGTCCTTATTGCGCTTATTTAATTTGTCTCATCGGTTTGGTTTAGGGGTTTGGTAACTGCTTTGAGGTGTTCATTCTGTGGGGGAGGTTAAGTCCTACTCCTGCCCTGTCTGAGGCAGCAGAAAGGATGAGGAGTTGATGTTTGAACCTGTCCCATCTCCAGACAGCAGGTTATTGCCTTCTCCGAGGCTTTGCAGTCCCAGTGCTGGAGCATTTCTCAGTCATGTTAATCTGAGAGCCCTTCAGCATTGTGAGAAGGGTCTTGTCCTCCTCCTCCTCCTCTTGGGTGCTGCCCTCTGGGCCATCCAAACTCATCCAGGCTGCCCAGGAGCCACAGGCTGGTGGCCTTAGGAGGAGGACCTGTGCTGTCTGAAAAACAGCAGGTAAATGAGGGACCAGGGAGAACCCAACTGAGCTTGCATCCTTGATTCCCTCATCGTAGGGAAGGCTGAGGAGCAACATCGTTCCTTGCCAGGCCTGTGCAGAGTGTGGGCTCTGCAGCTGCACTCTGGCAGCACAGGTAAGGATGAGTCCACCCTGTCCCTTCCCTTGGGGTAAGATAGAAGGGTTTATGGGCTGAGTGTTATGGGAGATCCAATGTTTTGCATTGCTTGTGTTTAAATCTGAAAATGTTGGGGTCTCTGGAAGGGTGTCTGCAGGCTGGAACTGCAGGCGTTGGCCTGAATAACCAGGATGCTCCCTGTTGCCTGGTTTCCCCCTCTACTTTATTTTTTTTTCCCCTGAGAAACCAGAGGTGTGGAACTGCATCCCAGTTTGCATGGTTGCTGCTTCATAATCTGAAGTGGAGCCTGACAAGCTGAGATTGTTCTAATCTTGCTTTCAAAGGGGAAAAAGCAAAATTCCTTCACGTTGGATGCTCTGTCTTCAGAGTTTTCCCCTGTTTACTGAGTACCACAAATCTTGTAGGATTGGGCTAAAGAATATAAATACATATTATCTGGATGATGACTAATGAACTTAGTCTGACTTTGTACAGTACAAATACTTTATTTTAGCATAAGAGAATGAACTAACTACATTGAATAATCCAATTATGATAACTGTATTCCATGAACCAAGTAACAGGAGGGTTCTGCAATGTGATGCCACATTGCTGCCACTCTCACAGAGGTTCATCATTCTGTCAAATCTAAGGTCTTGATCATTACCAGGATATTGTCAGAATATATGGATGCTTTTCCTACAAAAACATGTTGGTGTGGTGTGATAGAAACACTCACCTGGTCTTGTTTACCATCGCTGGCATGCAGCTTGACAGCAAGGTCTATTCCCACCATCCAGCTGTCCTGCTTGGACTTCTGTATTACAGATGTGTTTACTCTTACAGGTTTTTGTGTGTATACATGTTCCGTGGGTCTTTCTGTGCTGTGTGTGGGAATGAAGTTTTTGCTTTTATTTGTGTGTCCACCCCAAAATCTTCGCGTGTTGCTTTAGAAATGGATTGATGAATCACTTGGGACCAGGGTTTGGAATGCTCTGATGTGAGTGTGTTGAGTTACTTCTGTTAAAAACAGGGAAAAATAAGATGTAAATGCTCTTTGGCCTCAATCAAACTATGCAATATAGCACACCAGAGAGCTGAATTCCTTGTGATACAGAAGATGTGCAGCTCCCGTGTCCTTCCAAATCCAGTCCTTGGTCCAAGGTTAGGAGAACTTGTACTCAATGGCTGCCCAAGAATCCTGTATCCAAACCCCACTGGTTTTCCTCCTTCGCCCTCACCTCCCCCAGCAGTTTATCTGGGTCACTTGGTGGGGTGTTTTGGCCTGGAATGATGTGTGTTCCTCGTGTTGTCTCGTGTTGTCCATTGGAGCTCGTCCTGTGAACCCCCCGGTGCGGCTTTACCTGCTGGAGTGAGGTGGGGGCCCTTCACAGCACTTGCCTGTCTCAGCTCTAGAGCATGTTGGGCATGTGGGGGTTGCTGTGGCCCTCTGGGTTGGTGTTGTCTTGCTTTTATGTTCCTGTGTCGTTGTGGGTCTGGTCCTTTCAGCAAAGATTCCCTGTGACGTTTCAAATCCAGCCCAGCTCCGTTTTCGTTTCCACCACTTCTGTGTGTGTGGATTTGATTTTGCTGCTTCCGTGGCAATTCAGGGATAAATGCCCATGTGGTCGGGACTGCTGGCAAAGGTTCTTTGTTCTCCCATTGCTTTGTGTTTTCCAGTGAAATTTGTTCCTTGTGTTTCTCTTCTTCCCCCTGTTAAATGGGAACCCATTTCCCCTGGTCCTGCATC
The DNA here is from genome assembly GCA_013399695.1 of Formicarius rufipectus. Lineage (NCBI taxonomy): Eukaryota > Metazoa > Chordata > Aves > Passeriformes > Formicariidae > Formicarius > Formicarius rufipectus. The sequence goes on along the minus strand of VXAU01001886.1, from coordinate 2,339,641 downwards.
CCCTGAGGAGCTTTCATCCTCCAGGTGACGGTGCATTCTCACCTTCCCATCACTCTTCATCCACTTAACCCACCCTGCACCTCGTCCTGCTGCTCCCTCCTAAGTCCCTTTACTATTTTGCCTTTCTTTAATTCAGATTAACCTTGATTTCCTTTCCTGATTCCAGAAAGGGATTTCGGTGCATAACCTGGGAGACAAACAGAAGATGTCTGTGTTGCATCCACTCCCTCCCCAGCAGTGGAAGGGGTTCAGCCTGTTCCATTCCTATCCCCAGGTGTTCCCTAGTGCTTGGCAGAACACAGGCTGAAGCCGTTTCTTATTTCTTTTGGTAATTGAAAATACTTGGAGATTTTCCTCTTTGGGAATAGCTGCTGTGGATGAGCAGCTGGCAGGAGAGAGGGTTGCTATGCTTCCATATTCAGTATTTTTAATTGAGGAACAAATAATTTATTTTGGGGGAAAATGTAAATTTTTTTGTATTTGTATGTCAAAGTGGCCTTTATAGGAAAAGCACATAAAATATTTAGATTAAAATTGCTTAGTTGTGTAATTTTAGTGGGGATTTTTGTATTGACAGGGTTTCTATGCATTTTTCAAAATATACTTGCTGTTTTGTGTTAGAATTATTGGAAATCTTTTTAAAAACATGTATTAACACATTTTCCATGGTTGGTCCCTTTACTATCATTCCTTTTGAATACTACAGAGATTTTAATTAACCCTGTAAATTAATTTTCCCCCACAAATATTTGCATTCAGTCAATGTAATGAGTTATAGCATGGGTATGTAGCTTTAAGGGGACAAGCCTACTAGTGCAGCTTAATTATGGAGAGATCTCAGAGAAGGGTGGAACGTGGGGTTTCAATTGCACTTAAAATACTAAATTAGGAAATTAAGGTTTTGCTGTACCTCACTAGGATTTTACTGAACTGCTTCCATCCTGTATTGTTTACACTTGAGCATTATTTAACTAAGCACTATTTGTGCAGTTTGCAGTTCTCCTTCATTCTGTTGGGAATTATATGGATGTTAACAGGTATGGAAAAGTTTTGGAGTGTGTGGTATCCTCGTGGGTTTGACGTGAGTTTGGGGAGGGAGGAGGGGAAAGTTAGAACCACTGGTGTATTTTTCCATTTAATTATGTACAAGTTTTCGCATTAGCTGAGACTAAATAACCAAACTTAAAACTGAATTATGAGTAAAGTCAGGGGTTTGGGGGTGGGGGGAAGTGAAGGGGTTTGCAGAACTCCAGCAAAAATACTCTTTAGTTGCACTGTGGTGCAGCTGCCCTGACTGCCTGTGCAAAGCATCACCCGAGGGGATTCATCAGACCCTGCTGTCACTGCTCTGGTTTCACTTTCCCTTCTCCAGGTGTTACTGTGAGGTTTGCTAAGTAGAACCTTCCCGGGAATGTCTGTCAACTGACACTTCAGGTTTACCATTTTATGTTTGTATTTTTAGCTTCTGTTTCCTCAGAGATCCCACCCAGGTTGGTGGAAGTGCAGGCTTTCAGGTGTAGCACCAAGCAATCGTTGCATGCTACCGAGTAGAAGAACGTGCAGTTCTAATGGCACTTTGACCCGTTGCTGAAACACTGGGCTTTGCAATTGAACAAACTCGCAACAATTGAAAACACTCTGTGTCTACATTAGATGTCTTGAAGGTGAAGCAGAAAGCAGTTACTCCAGGTGTACCCATGGATAATTTGGTATTGATTTTTTTTTTTTAATAGTTTTGTGATCTGTTTTTAGAAGAACACGCGTTTTCTTGGTTTACTTTAGTTGCCATAAATTGCCCAGTGTGGAGTCTGGCCCACCTCCATCCATTTATTTTCATGGAGTAGTTGCACAGAAAATGGGAACAGCAAAGCAGGAAAGCTGTTGGGTTACTCCCAGGTAACCTCCCTTGCAGAATTGCTTTGTGGCTCACACAGTCTGAAAAGGGACACAGGAATTGTCCTGGATTCAGTAGCACTCGCTTTGTTTACTTGTTCAGTTGGGTAACTAAAGGGAGGTTCCCTTTTTAAAGTATTTGACTTGTGCTTTGAGGACTTAGTTGCCACTGTGCAAATTGTGCTGTACTATTGTACCAAGGATCAGTGAAAGTGTTTTATCTTTTTTAATGTCGTTTGTATTTGATCGGGTTTTATAAATGTAAGAAAACAGAGTGTTGTATTTTGATCTGAAATTTGCGTATGGTAAAAGTAACTTTGCTTTATGTATTGGAGGTTTGCTCAGAACTTGAATAATTTTATAGAAGGGTACAGACCAAAATTAATTGTCTTAAAGGTGTTTAATAAATTAACCAAATAAAACATTGATTGTTTGAAAACTTGTTAACTGCTCCTTCTGCTTTTTCTTTCTGTTTTTAAAAGGAAGATCGTAGTTCACGATTTTCTCTCAAGGTCTTAGGAAAAGTGAAGAGGAAAAAAGAAAGAGCAGTGGATTTTATATATATCATCTCCCCTGAGTTATCTGTTTTATTATTAAACATTCCTACCTGCCAGAAGTTTAATCAAAGGGGAGAACCCAAAGGAAACAAATGAGGAGGAAGGGCTAAGGAAATGAGCAGTCCCTCTCTGCTCTGTCCGGGCAGTGAGTGCTGGGCTGTGGATGCTGGTGGTGGCCTCTCTGTGAGAGATGGGAGTGGGAAGGAGCTTCTGCTCTCCTGGAACAGCTCTCCTTGTTGTCTCAAGGTCTCCCTTCCCTCCAGCAGTCACCTTCACAAATGCTGCTGCTTCCATGTGACGGTTCAAAGCACGGGAGAAAAATATGTGGGGTGCAAGTGCTCCTGAGGGCAGGTACAAACAGCTCCTTCCAGGGCTGCCTGATACTCCAACCCTTGGTGCTCCATGGGGAGCAGATGTAACCTCTGCAAGTTCAGAGACCTGCACATTCTGAAGTTGCCAAGCAGCTGCAAGTCCAGTTGAGCAATACTCCTCCTTTGGGGCTGCTCCCTTCTCTGACGTGCCAACCTTGCCTCTGCTGGGGCTGCCTCCCCTGGGATCAAGGAGCTGGAACAAGGGTTTGATCCTCAGGAAAGTACCCCGAGCTCTGTCTACCTTTCCTTAAACAAAAGGACATTGAGGCAAGGCCAAATGTGAATAGGAGTCAAGGAAAAGCTGAGGTTTGGTGTAGTTTGGGCAGGGGGAGTGAAGGGGGAAGGCAACAGCACAGCTTCATAGCAGAACCAGGTGCTGTGAACGTGTTCTAAAAGAGATGGTGGGTACTAGGACAGAAAAATTAGTACTTGCTCCATAAACCTGTTTTCCTGCTGTTTCACAGCCACAGCAAGGTTCTGAACTGCCAGGCAGGTTGGTGCAGGGAGCCTGAGGCCTCCAGTGTAAACAGGGACTGATGATAGGGAATCTCGTGTTGATTTACCCTGTTGCTGGTGTTCCCATGGTTATGGCTGCGCAGATGGGCTCTGCCATATCTCCCCTGTCTTGCTGACTCTTGGGAACAAAGACAGGAGAGGGAACTTGGATTTACCTTTATTCCACAGCCTGGAATCCTAACAGAGAGGGAAGAGAGCTGCTGCCTGGTTTCCTTTACCTTTTATGCACAGAGGAGATATAAATTTGAAGTTTCCATTTCAGCCTTTTTACCTCCTTGTTGTTTTTTTGTTTTTGTTTTTGTTTGTTTTGGTTTTTGTTTGTTTATTTTTCTTTGTTTGGTTGTTTTTTGTTTGTTTGCTTGCTTGTTTTCCCCTAAAGCATCCCTGGAAAAATCCAGAAATGGTTCCTTAAACAGGATTTTCAGTTGAGGCTCTCAGTGCCTGGCAGCAAGACCTCCCTGTGCCTCCATAACTGCCAGGTGTGCTTGCCAAGAAGGCAACTCTGAGTTTACACGACCGGACTTGTGACTCTGGTGATGTCTGTGCCACAGGGAGTCACATCCTGAGAGAGGAGCGTCCCACAGCTTTCTCCTGGCAGGAATGTGCTAGGAGAGGCAGCAGCTGGCAAAGGCTCTCTGCAGGTTGGAGCTGCTGTGGAGGCAGCTGGGTGTGTGAGCAGCCCCAGCCTTGCTGAGCCAGGCTCTTCCCAGGGCAGGTGCCTCCTCGCTAAGAGTTGGCAGCTGTTTCCTTTGCACAGCTCAAGTCTTGGAGCCAGATTTCAACAGGCTGAGTTTTCCAGGTGAAGAAGAGAGAGAAGGTGATGTGGGAAGGATGAGAAGCTTTGCAGAGCAGGTAACTGGCTCCTGGCCTCCAGAATCTCAAATCAAAGCCTTGCTGTTCACTAAGCTCCGTGTTACTAAGTCAGCCCTTTACGCAATGCTCACTGGAACCAGTAAAATGAAATGAAGAATAAATTGCTGTTCAGAATTCAATACAACCCATTGCTTCTTGTCTGGGAGCAGCTGTAAGGTCAGAGACAACAATGAATGAGGAGTCCGTGGGGCCTTGAGAAAGGTGCAAGCCATTTGAGCTGAATGCTGCTGCCACTGCCCAGGTGTTGCTGCTCCAGGTGACGCCAATGGCAGCAGGATGGGAAATGTTGCTTTTGCTTTTTCTCCAGTGCCTGCGGACACACACACACACACACCCCGAGCTCTGTCACGTGTGGCCTCTGAGGACTTGTGAACCCCAACGCTGTGGGCTGGGCTGAAGGAGTTGGCTAATGGAGAATTTACGGTAAGAGCAAAATGTATTTTTAACCACCAGGATATGCTTATCGTCAGGAAAGGGCAAGCAGCACTCCTATCTCTCCAGGGAAGGGGAAGTGTTGAGCGTGACTTTATTTTTTCCCAACTCCTTTTCAAACTCTCAGAGGTGTTGTGTTTTTTTTTTTTTCCTGCTGAGACATGTCATTGGATTAAATCAGGGAGTTACACAGACATCAATCCTGGGTCACAGGTGAAAAATATTAAATACCAGGCATGCAGTGTTTTTCCATTGCATGTGATGAACGTTCAGGAAAGACCTTTGGAAAGAGTGCTTTGAAACGAGTCTGTTTTGCTTTTTAAACTACCCCAAGAGCCTGTCCAGAAGCTTTTAAGTTTTCAGGAGAACTTTGATGTTCTTTGTGTTGAAGAGGAAAGCAGATTCCCCTCGTGGTACCCCACCCTGCTGCCTCTGGAACAAGCAGCACATCAGGTGCCTGTGGGCTGCTTTTCCCAGGAGGGACCTGGAGATGTTTGTCACTCTGTTGGAGCTCTGCCACACCAGGACAGCCCCCAGGGACACCTGCCCTGAGCTCCCAAGGCAAGTCCAGGGTTCACCTTGCTGGCAGCAGCGGGGCCCTGACATTTCCCACAGCCTGTGCTGTTCTCCCATTCCTTAATCCTGCCCCGGGACTAGAAAAGCCTTCACATGAGACACCGTGATTTGCTCGCAGGACACAGCAGGGATGCCTTTCAGGCCACCTATAGGCAGGAGGGGTTTGGCTGATCCCATAAATACCTGCCTGCCTGTTTTAGTCGGTGGTTGGAGTCACAAAGGAAAGAAACGCTTTGAAATGCTAAAAGCTGCCTGACCAAGGAGACAGGCTGAGGGTGTTGCCTCCTTCCTTTCCCACGTGCACTGCCCACCTCCTCAGAACCCGTCCTGCCTGTCCTCCCGCTGCCTCCCCATCACCTCCCTCTCTCCCCCTCCTCCGGGCTCCCTCCTGCCCTCGCTCAGTGCCCCCTTCTCTCAGGAACTGAGCCCTCGGTGCTCCTGCTCTTCTCTGCAGGCTCAGGTTTAACAGCTGGAGCCCCAACGCTGCATCAATCGCACCGTGCTGGAGCCTCCGTGCCATGGGCGCCCAGTTCCAGTGACCTGGCAGGGATGGGGAGGGCAGGGCAGTGCTGTGCTGCTCCCCAAGAGTGGCTGGGTGGGTTTGTCCCAGATTTCTTCTCCTTGATATGCTTGTGTCTAAGGGTGAGTCACTTCGAGCCGAGATGCTCCACCGGGAACTGCTCCCTCTGAGATCTGAATGTCTCCTTGGGAAGGGCCTATCTCTTCCCATCAGCTGCCCGTGGAGCAATGTTCTCCTCTGTGAAGGGCTTGGACATCAGGTGGGGTGATTGTTTCCTTCTTGCTATCTGTGCCTCAGCAGGTTTCGCTGATTTGCAATTAAATCTTCTTTTATGTTGGTTTTAATTGCCTTCTCATTCCCCATACTACAGGGTAATTCTGAAGAATCCATTTTCAGCCTTTCAATTCATCTCCTCTTCATTTCAGCTGTGTCTGTGCTTTTCTCCTTGCTGTTCTAGTGTGAAATATTCAGGGAGAAATGTGAAATTCCCTCATCTGAAAGTCATGTACCACATCTTACAGCTTGCCATGAGGCACGGGAACGTTCCCGGCTCTACCTGCTTTGAAGAGCAAACAAAGGAACCTGCAAGCACCACAGTGTCTGGCCTTGACAGATGCTTTGGAGACCAGCCCATTTTCATGGAAATTAAGTTGTTGCTATTAGTTTATTTTTTTGTCAGGTCCTGAGCGATTCCTCAATCATTTTTCCATTTTCATAAAGCAGCGTGTGAATCACATACACGTAAAATGAAGGAATTAGCAAATGCTGCTTCCCTTTGATGTACAGTAACCTGACCTTCTCATTTTCCCTGGAATTTTCCATCTCACTATGAATATTTCAATGAAAGGTAGCAAAGAAATCCCCCACTACCTTGGACTTGTTTAAAGAAAGTTGTGCAAGCTAAAATGAAAACAAAACTAGTTTGCAGCTGAATGATTGTGTAAGCTACATGTTAAGAAATGAGAGAAGGGAAAGGGCGAGGAAGAACGTTCAGAGACAAACCCTTCAGGTGTGGGGCAGTGGGGAAGGTTCAACAGTCCCTGCTCAGAGAGCTGTGCTGGACTCTGCTTGGTACAGGAGTGACATTATGCCTTCTGTGTTGACTGTGTTCCCTTTTGGTGGTTTTAAACGCAGAGATGTTCCATTTGTCTCCATTTGGAAACATAGCATGAGCATTAAAACTAAGTGCACCACTACTCTGTCCAATGTTTACAGCTTTTCCCAACTTTTTCTTCATGCTGAATGGCATTTTGCATCCTTGAGATACTAGTCTGGTGGTTGGCATGACCCAATACCTAACAATTTCCTCCTGCCTGCTATTAACTGCGCCAGCTTTTTGGGCTTTTTTTCCATAACCTAGCCTGTTCCTTGGAACTGATGTAATTCAAATGGCACCATCCTCTTCTGAGATGACAGATGCTCCTTGGATTTGCTTTACATTGAGCAAACACGTTGTTATCAAGGTCCTAAAGATTACCTTTTTCTTGCCTACATAGATGCTGGGAATAATTTAGGGGTGGCATAGCTACTGCCTATTTTATCCTTGAGTTTGAAGAGGATTTCTTCTTCTCTGTAGAAGTGAATTTGAACCATAAGTCTTCTGTTTCTGTTCTTTCTCTGTCACTGGTGGTGTGGTGAGAGAACATCTTCCCACAGGATTTCCCTGGCACATTCAGTTCTGTGGATGTACTTCAGATTTGTGCTTAAATAGAGAGATGTTCTCTCTTTCTTTATGATTGCATTTAACTTTTGGGAAAAGACAGTTATCTGAGTTGGAGAGCACTAGAAAGATGTAGTTTACTAGAGAAAACAGCCACCATCACAGCCACAGCCATCTCTGTCCCTGTGCTGTCAGTGGAAGGAAGGAAGGAACGTTCCACAACGTTTCTGAATCAACACCCTGTTTCCAACAGCGTTGCTTGTGAGGTTGACACTGGGCTTTGAGCAACATGACTGCAAAGTAAGGGCCCAGTCCAACAAATACTGAGAGCTCTGCTGAGGCTTTTATTTGCAAAATCTTTGGTCTGGCATTGTGAGGCACCTGTGAATGTGGCAGACTGCTAGATTGGGAAGTCTTGCTTGGACCTGGGATGGCACATGGTTGTAAGAACAGCTTGGGAAATCTGGCAATCTGGAGGAGCAAGGGAGCATGTTCTCAGCAGAGCTGCTCAACAGAATCTTCCACCACTCCCCCATGGTACCAGGTTTATTAAAGAGACCTGAAAAAAACCCTAGTTCTTGCCAGCCTGGGTGACTCCTATCACAGCTATGATAGGTTTATTCCAGTTGCAAGTCAAAACAAGTTTCTCCTCTCTCTTGAAGGTACATAATTATCAAGATCCTCCTTATTGCTACACCCGTTACCATTGCCTATAATCTTTGGCTATTTGCACTTTCCTGGCACAGTCGTGACTGGCAAAACAAAGCTTGCATGTGTGATAAGTGACTCTTCTCATTAGCACTGGGTGCCATGAATCAAAATGATTAAGTGATTTGTCCAAAGCACAAAGCAGATTTAGTGTTTCTGCACTGCAGTCCTACTAAATCATGAATGTTATAAAATTCAGAAATATTACCTAAAAATACTAAATCTTAATCTTGTAAATGTGATCTGTTTCTATTTATAACTGGGGCCCCAAACCTTCATCATGTATTCCTTCCTATTAAAAAAGCTCCTAGAAACTTGAAATTATGGTAATTTAAACTTACTTCATGCCATAAATGTGTTGTTTGGCACCAGAAAAGCATCTAAAGTTTTATTTGCTTCCCTCAGTTAATTGTCCCTGCTTTAGCCAGCTGGGATTAACATCCCTGTTGGTCTTCAGTGAGTGAGTTGTAGGTATGTGTCAGGAGAGAGAATGCTGGTGAACAATTACAAGAAACTAAGCAGAGATGAGGACAAATTGTCCAGCAATGAGGATGGAGAATTGGCCCCTGACAGCCTCAGTTCTGGTCCTTGCCCTTTGCATCATCCATGTTATTGGCAGGCCAGAGAGAGACAGGTCTCTGAACATGCCAGAAAGCTGTTCAAGCTCATCCTCTGATCTCTGGAATTCAAAGTCAGTTCATACCTTGGATGAGATGCTCCTGTCATGGGAGAACAGAACTGGTCTGTGGCACTAATTCCTGAAGACTGAGAGGCTCCCACCCCTCCTGAACAGGGACTGTTCACATACCTGCTGTAGCAGCAGATTATTTGGGGAGCAGAGCCATCCCGACAGGGTGTAGACAAGGGAAAGGGGGAGGAAAGGCTGCCCACACAGTTGGCTGATACCATCAGGATCGAAAGGACTTTGCTTGGAGCTTCTGACACACAGAAGAGCCTGCTGTCAGATGACTGAAAGTGAGACAAGTGTCATTTCTTTGCCCTGCTCCCACTCTGAAACTCTCCCATAGCTGTAGGGCCAGAGAGGTATCTCCTTTTGCCACAGGGCCCAGCAAGATGCAAAGAGATCTCGCCTTTAATGCATCAGTGCACAGCAATGCTGCTGGAAGGAGGAAGTAAGAGCAAGATGAAACTGCTCCAGCACCTTTTGGCCTCCCTGCTCACTCTTTTTGCTTTTAAGGCCATCTTAATCCTCTTCTACCACTCGGCAGAAACAATCTTCTCCAGGGAAATGAACCTGATGTGAATGCCCCTGAGCTTCTGGTGAGCGAGGAATGAGTCCCTTCCCTTTCTAAACAAGCCTCTCCAGTAGACTCACACATTTCAATTTGCTTTCACAAGGCTACTTGGTGACAAGTGGCACTATAACCTTGTCTGAGGCTTCTCACCCGAAGCTTTATGCAAATTCCATGTGAACTTGCTCTCACCAAGTGAGATAAGTGCCCAAATGCCATTTTGGTTGATGGATGTCCTGGGGCTCAGAGTGCCATGTCCTAGCAGAGGTCCTTTGAGGCATCCACCAAACCTGGAGCGTCCCCAAGGAGTAGAGAATTTAGGAATGCTGGTGACTCATGAAACTTTCTGGGCCCAAACTTACACTCTGGAAAACTTCCTGCTGCAGCATCCAGTCAGTGGGGAAACTCCATATGTGGCTGCAGTCTCGGGCAGAGGTGGTCTCACTCCCAAGGCAGGGGGTGGTGAGTTGCCTGGGAGAGCAAGGGGTGCAGGAGAGCCTCACTCATCCTTTCTCTCTGGTGCTGGCAGGGGGTGCTGGCCCAGCCCCAGCCTCACCCAGGAGCTAACACAGGGAGAGCCACAGCTTCCTGGGGGTGCTGTGGTGTTGCACACACGGTGCACTTGGTTATGTACTATGCAACAGGCAAAGCCAGCTCCCCAGTGCTTGCACATGGTGCCAAATCCCACTTCCTCTGGTGCTCTTTCAGTATTAGCAAGTCAGGTCATACGTCTGATGGGTGCAGGGACAGGGAAGTCTGGTCAGAGCCTTTAGCTCTCTGTGCATGTGGCTGGGGTCTGCTCCCCTCCTGTGGCTCCTCCTGGGCCCTATTCTACTCTTTTCTTCCTTCCTTTCATTTTTTTTTGGTATCCCTTAAAAGGGAGCTGTACCTACAAGTCACCATCAGTAAGCTGTCCCTAGGGCTGACTCCATCTTTGCTTTCCCCAGGCTCATCACTGGGTTGCCATGCTGGAGAAGGAGACTGAGGTGTCACCCAGACCCATGACTTTTAGCACTGGAGAGTGGTTTGTTGTGATTTATAGCCTGAGCCCTAAATAATAGGTCCTGGATCCACACTTCACTTGTTCCTGGCGGCTTGCACTGACAGACCTGTGCAGGCCACTCTTGCCTTGCTTTTTCGTCCCAACTTTGGTGTAGCTTTCATGTCACTCCATGTAGTCATTCCAGCAGAGAAAAGCTGGGGGGCTTGAATTGCTGGGGAAGATTGGCCTCTCCAGTTCCTGTTGCAGAGCCAGTAACTTCTGCAAAGGGTGTGGGACGAGGCAATGTCTGCAGTCCCTGCTCAAAGCCAGGGTGTCAGGCCATGCACAGAAGAAGGAAGTGGCTGTGTCTGCTCCTCAAATATTGGGGACCTCAGCTCTGGTACCACCAGAAAAGCCACAGGCAGTTCTCATTCACTACCCTGGGAGCAAGTGCACTGTTTCCATCACTTTTGTGTGGAATGGATTTCCATGCCACGCATTCAAACCTTAGTTTGCTTTGTGCCAAACTCCCTGCGCAGGCAATCCCTAAGTAACCATGTTGCCCAAAATCACTTGCCCACTTCAATTTGGTTAAGTATGTGCTTTCCCAGCTGGCTCATTGTTCTGCTGCTAAATATTGCTCAGATATCCCAGCCATGCTAAGCCTGATTTTTATCTGTGGATTCTGCAAGGCAAGCTGTGGAATGCAAATTATTCCAGTGTATTTGCAGGTCTGTGCCGAGGAGGAGATCCCTGGAGCTCGAGCCTTCTGTTTCCCAGTGAGTCATTATTGTTAGGTAGGTTGTATTGCCCCACCACTTTGAGATATGAAATGCTGGGGTTTTGCAGGCCACTTGACTTCTGTAAAAGAACACAGGGTCACAAAATGTGTCTAATCTGTCTGTGTGTGTCTAGCAGGAAACCAGCATTCCAGCGGTGATCACACTGCTACTTATGCAAACCTTTCTTCCAAAATCTCACCCCAAAATCTACCTCTAGGCAAAGGCGGTGTCCCCTCAAGGCTTCACAGTGCTCAAGTGTTTCGGGAAGGAACTCTGACTGCAGACAGCAACTGTTAGCATAGCAAAGTCTAACAAAAGGCAGGCAGCTTTCTGCAGGCTCTTTTGTCTCAGCCGAGTAGTATAAACCTTTGCTTTCACTTAGTAACCCCAAAACCCAAGAAGAAGTGAGTGAATAATTTGATAATTTGATAGAGTGCACGTTACTAACTCTTGAAGTTATATTCCAGTTGCTCTGGTTATTTGTCCTTTCTGCTCTTTTGCTGAACAAAGGAGGCAACTTTATCAACTGCCTCCCTGAGAGGGGGTTTGTGGCTTCCTTAGAGGGAAAAAGGCAAAGATAGGTTAGAAAACATTCCCCACACGGTGCTCCTTCCCAAACAGGCAGCTATCTCTCTGCAGGCAGGCCGGGTGCTTTGGCTGCTGTGCCAGGAAAGAATGATGATCCTCCTGCACCCACTCACCCCGTGGGGAGGGCTGACCCAGAAGGGAGCTGTGAGAGGGCAGGGAGTGCTCGGTGAGAGGAGGCACTTCTGCCTTGTGAGCAAATTCAAACGTGTTTGATCCCTGGATGGATCCAGGGCATCCCCATAAAGCTCAGCCTGCATGTGAAGTCTCATGGATTAAATGAATGTCTGGAACCAGGGATATCTGAAAGTTTATGGCTGCCTCACCCTGGAAGCTAATGCACACCATCCCACTGAAGTCTAGACCTCTTTTGTCACAGGCTTGGGATTTTGCAAGGAAATGTCCAAGTTATCCCTGCTTGCTTCATCCAACCTGCCCTATCCAGAGCTGCTGCAGCAGGGAATGGTGTGAGCACTTGTCCCTGGTAAGGCACAGAAGGATGTGTGTGATGCCACAGACAAGTGACATGGGTTTTGTGTTTGCCACTGAAAATCCCATGCATAGAGAGTGAGGGTTTCTCGGACTGTTCTGAAGATTCAAACCAGGCAGTTTAGGTGATTTCAGCAGAATGAGGGCCAGGATTTGACTTTAGGTGCCTTTCCTTGCACTCACAACTAGTTTTAAAAATGTTGGCATTTTAAAAATGTTGCTCACTTTAGCAAATGCAAGACCTGTCCTGAATACAGACCCTTCTCTCTTCTCTGTTTTCGTGCTCTATTTGACAGTGGTTTCTGACGGACTTCCAGCAAGGCAATAGTCAACCTGACTATTATTTGTCACCTCCTATGAGCTAAATATAATTTGGATTTTATTTACCTCATAGTATTTCTTTAGCAAGATGTGTAACTGACTCTATGATGTAAATTTTTCCTGGAAAAAAAAGAACTCCCCCCATTGCTGTCTTTATACAAAATAAATAAAATCTGTCTTCTTGCCATATTTAGATCTATATAAATGTATATCCCTCGTACACAGAAGAGATATCAGCTTGGGAATTGGCACTCTGAAGGTAAATAAATGAATTTACAGTAAAGCCTGGTTATTGTTTTTAAAGACCTATTGAAAGGAGAAGACTGTTCTTAATTTTCTCTCATAATCTCATTTCAAGATGTTTAGCTCATAAAGGTCTGTCAGAACATGGGGCCTGGACTTTTATCTTTGCTCTCCAGTTGAAAACGTGGAGGACACTCTGGTTTTTCACTCCTGGCTGTGGTCACGAGAAGCCGTGGCCAATACAGGACAGGATCCTATGGGCCACCGCCACAGATCCCTCCTCCAGAAGTGAAAAGGGCTGTTAATCCTGCCTTGTTTGCTTTGCACACCACACCCCTGCTTATTGCCTACAATCTAAATTACAGAGGCGGCCAAACTCGCTTCCTGTTAAAAACAATAGCCCTGGCTGACACATCCCCTGCTAATGCAGGGAGCAAAGTGCCAGGGAACGGCCCGTGGGTTTGATGGGTCCCTTGGTTGGGGTTGTGGGCACTGGTGGTGCCCGAAGAAGGGTCACCCCCTGCACCCCAAAGGGATTGGGCAAAAATAAAAAGGGGTGGGGAAAGATGTAGGGGTTGCTTATAGGGTGCTGTGGAAAGAAATTACTTTATGGAGGATGTTAATCAGGGGAAACACGTCTGGAAACATGGGGAAAACTTCCTGAAAAGAACAAGCATGAGCAGGATCATCAAAGGCTTATGAATTTAGTAGGTATTTCTATAGGGAAGCTAGTTTGCAAGTGTCCAGCTGTCTCAAAGTCTGAGTCATTCTTTTCTCTGTAAGAAAGATGATGTTATTTTGTTGCAGAAAATAGTTCCATTAAGTAGTTTTCATTTGAAGGATTGTACGTGGGGATACAAGGTCTAATTCCCTCAGTTTTACCTTTTCTAGGAAATGTGTGCAACAATCAGAGCTGATGTTATTTGTGCTTAATAGCCCTCCCTGGGAGAGTTGTGCCGTGTAGGAGTCCCTCTGCAAAGGGAGGATATACAGAGAATATCCCGGGTATTTCCCAGGAGCTGTGCTGGATCACAGCCAAAATGCCACGGAGGATGGAGGTACCAAACCCAGCACTTCCCCGTGCAGACACTATAGTGTTGGCAGTGTCCAGCTACCAAAGGGCAGGACAAGCTGGTGAGGGCACACTTGCTGTCCTCTCACTACCTGGCTACCAGTGCCAAACCCTTCTGACTCTGGTCTACCACGACCTGCCCAGTGATGGTGTCTGTGACCCTGGGATGTGTAACAGCTGCCAAAACAGGAATCACCTTCCTCTGGTTTGAAAGGGACCGTGTCCTGGTGTGTGCCAGGGCCACTGCTGCTTGCCTGTGCTGCCTCAGCTGGTTGTGCTGCAGCTGAACTGGCCGAGGACTGCAGAGCAGGGATGGTGAGTCAGGCCCACGATTGTTTAAGTGCAGGAAAACAATCTGTGTGTGCAAAGTGATCCGGGCACCGGAGCTGGAAAATCCGTCAGACCCCTTGTGCTGTTGGTTCGAGGAGACTGGTGTTATGAAAGTGTTCCTGGGCCATTATTAAGGCTTATTTTTCAGGGGATGCTGGCACGTTGGGGAACTTTGCTTTTACTTCGATTTTAATGTTCTTTTGTTCTGCATTCTGACTCAGAATAATGCCTTTCCCTGTGAGCCGGAATTACAGCTGGAACAAGGTTACAGGTTCCAAATTAATCTGCTATGCTAGAGATCTACCTCACGGATAACAGAAATCATCTTCCCCATCTCTGCCCAGTTTCTCAGGGAATCCTGAGCATACCTTGTGAAGGCTCTCTCTCCCTGTTTTTTTCCTTGCTTTGGGATCAGATGACATCTGGCTCCATCGCTTTGTGAACCTTTGGATCATTCACTGTTTCCATTTCTCTTCCAGCATGATCTATACGATCCTCCCCTGAGACGTTTAAATGTCTGGAATGAACTCCTCCATCTCGTCCAGAGAAGACTGAGGCAGATGATTAACTATTGCCAAATCTACCTCTTTTTCTCTCTAAACTATCCCTTACGGTCTCCTCCTTCCTTTGCCTTGGTTTTAACTAACAATCTCATAAAACATCTGACTTCTTGGTTTTTCTAGGGGAAAATTTAAAACAAAACCACATTCAGACACACAGACATACACACACAAAGGGCAGACAATGAAAGCTCACAGACAACCAGCAGCGTGCTCACAGAGGCAGGCTTTTACACAGATACAATGACGTAAATCAACACCCAGAAGCATTTATTAAATCACCCAGATATATACACAGAGGGACAGGCAGATGGGTTAAGGCTGCATTTTTACTGGTGAATAAATGAAAACATCACTTTAATGCCCACAGGAGAGTATTTTGGAAAAGCAGTGGCAGCAGCAGCAGCACCACCAGATATTAGAGGTGATAATATCTCTTTATTCACTCTTGCAGACTAATTGGCTTGTCCTAGGAAAAGGGCAACTACTGCTGTGTAGCAAGTGCAAACCCATAAGCATTCATAATCAAAATTAGTGCAAAAGCAGCATAGAAGTCATTCCCAAAATCATTCCCTGTTCCCAGGCAAGGAATGGTTCCTGGAACTCCCACTTTTGATTACTCTGGGCAGCTCTGTCTTCCTTTTCCCTTGCTAAAGATGAAAGCAAGCTGAATTCCCTTTGTACACTCATGGGAAGATTTATTCCCAGAACCCAGCCACACAGCTCTTAATGTATTAAATAGGCTTTTTCTTGAATGCCCATTGTCCTCAGGATATGGAACATTAGAAAATACTGTAGTTCATTAACACCTGGTGCTTGGTTACTCCCACACCCACTTAAGGCTTTTTAGCCATAAAGTTAATTGAAACAACTGCATGAATTAAACTGGACAAATGTTTGTCTTCTCTGGCCCACATGCAGTTTTCCTCATTAAAAACTGCTGCTAAGATAACTGCAATCTCCTTAGATGACCTTGAACCCTGGATTCATTTGTATCTTCAATGTGCTTCTAAGTGAGGTATAAGTTACACGGTATGAGACCTCTAAACATGCTAACTCAACACCATCACCCCCTCTTACACCTTCCTACCCAGTGCCCCAGCCCTGCTAACCTCACCCAACATTTTCATTTCTTGTTTCACTGTTAGAATTTGGATGATGTTTAGTACTGTAATGATCCTCCTTGTTCTTGACTGCAGGCCAAACAAGAGGCCAAACTGTGGCTGCCTGCACTCACAAACACGACCTGGGACACACAATGCCTGTATTCTCCTGCTGTTGATAATGATAACCCAGCCCCACTCCACAATGCCCACATTGCATCCCTTTCCTCCCATCACCTGTTGTGGCTGTGGTAAACAAATGTAAATTGATATCTGCCTTGGTGCAATTTGCTGATGGAATTAACCAACTCACAAGATGCTTTGCAGTAACAGCTGTAGCATCCCTAATGCTCTCAAGGTCTTACTAAAGGCTCAAGAGCTGGTGCTGGATAGCTGGTGTTTTCCTATAATGTCTTGTTCTGTGTTTGAATCTTAAAGCTTTCCACTGCATTAGTGAAGAGCTTAATCCAAATGTACTATTCCCAGCTTATCTTTTTTGTGTTCTGAAAAAAATAGCCTTATATACTGGAAGGCAAATTTATGTATCATAGAAAATGCCTCCATTCTGCAATACTGTAGTAGTTCAGAAACTCTGGTTTCGATGGACAGCTGCAGCCTTGGGCACTTCTGAAGTTATAGGCATGATTTTTTCTCCCTTTTTTTTTTTTCTGGTTATGATGTGTGATGCATTTCTTCTAGGAATATGGTACAGTTTGTCCATTACTGACCATCTGTTCTTTTCAGAGAATTCTCTGAATTTATCATCTTCTTTCTCTGTTGCATGTCAACTGGGGACTGTCCTAAGCAAATCACTACCATTTCTCAATTTTCTGTTTCCACTTGGATTGTAAAGCCTCCAAGGATATTATACTTTTAAGAAATGATCTATGCTCAGCTGATGGACAGGTAAAAACTACAAGGTGTATAATTACCAAAGTGTTCCTTTAGTTGTATCTGTGAATGTATAAATCATGAAAGATATCCATGTTAAACTGATGCTCCTCTCTGTCTTTTTTATTTAATTTTTTGGACTTCTTAGGCTAAGGTCTGTGTTAGATGTATTTACAAGGTTCTAAGCACAACAAACCTCCAGCACTGGATGATGTGCATTGTCAGCAGATGGGAGTTTATACTCCACTTTATAACCCAGCTGTATTAAGGTAACAAAGGGACTGAGGACAAGTGGGAGAGTTTCAGCTGCCTTTTGTGTAACATTGTTTTGAAATCATTGTAACACAGGAATTTCATAATAAAAACAGTAATTAAGGATGTTGTTTTATCTTCTCTTTCTATGACACCCCTTCACCAGAGAACCTGTGGATACTAATCCAGCTAACACTTGACACTCTTTCCCATTCTTTTTTCCTCCCCCTGGTCTTTCAAAAAATAATCCAGGATTTACAGCATTTTATCCACTTCTAATTTCACTTCCCCATTGTGTTGGTTCAGTGAGCAAAGATATACTTCCCTAATGTGGGGGCTAATTTTTTCTTTCTTAGCTGTTCTTCCTCTGTTTTGGGGAAACTTTGCCTTATTGTGACAAGCTCAGAGCTCTGCATCATATCCCCTTTCCCTCTGACTTTTAATGCTTGGTTGTGTTCTGGTGATGTTTTATACGTGTTAAGAGCTAATGGAGCATTTCAGATCGAGGAGCACTCACAACCTGGAAAGACTGGGAGGATGTGACCTATTGATGAAATAGGAAATATTAGCTGGAGGTGGGAACAATCATGCAGACAGCTCAACGGAAATGGCGACTTTTCACTGCCTCCTGCCAAATGACAGTTTTTCACATACATCTTGATGGCACTAAGCACTAAAGGAAACAGCGGCAGCAGCCTGATGAGAGCTTTTCCTTTTCTAGGGTTTTTTCCATGGCTGGGCATGTAGGTGGCCTGGAAAAAGTAGATGCTTGTAGGGAAGTTTACTGCTTAGGACTCCTGTTGCTTAGAAGGGTGAATGTAGGGGATAGTGCAGATAAGGTATCTGGTTGTGTGCAGCAAAGGAGAAAAGAAAAGTGAGGCTCTTTCCCCTCTTATTTGTATCTTCTGCTATTTCCTTCCTATTGACTTGTTTATTTTAGTTGCCTCAGTTTCTATTTGTCCAATTCAGATTTAGACCTGAGGTTATGAGAGTTGAGACTTCCTCTTTCCACTTAAATAGATCACTTCACCACAGCAACTCTGTTAATGCTACTTCTGTTCTGAGACATTTCACCTACTTTGCTTCATCCTACTCTATCTGATCTGGGAAAAGTCAGATTGGAGTGCTGCTCAGATCAGCAGATGGCAGGCTCCTTCTAGCAATTGATACCACCAGCTTCATCCTACATCCCCCAACATCAGAGCATCAGATGATTACAGGCAGGAAAAAAAGGATTTCAGCATCATGCACTCAAGTGTGTGCATTACGTCAGTGAGGAACCCAAGACATACTTGTCCCCGGGGTCTGCACAGCTCTCAGTTAGCCCTGTACCATAATGTGCATCAGCTGGGGAAACAAGAACCCAGTGCCTGAGTAAAGCAGAGAAACAGTAGAAATTTGGATGTCAAAGAATTACAGTCAGAGTCTGATTTCCCACTTACTGCTGTGAGGTGTCTTCTAAAAGTACTTTTAGGCTCAGGGGTGGGTGATAAAATCTTCAGGGAAAAGAGATGCTTGCAATCCAATCTTTATTTTATGTGCCTATGATCAATGGTGCCCTAATCCAGCCCTTCCTTCCCTTAGGGCAACTACTCCTTGCAGAGTGGGTTTCTTTAATCTAGTTAGTTTTTAAATGTCTATCAGTCCTTTTGGGAAACAATTCGATTTGCTGTAGTTTTATGACTTACTGAATCCTCTTAACACCATCATGCTGATTAATTTATACACACTTCAAATGCAGGACTTTTAGCATTACTGATACACCATCTCTTTCATGTTTTAGGTGTTTGCTTTAATACATTGTATTCCCCAGTTTCACTAAAGAATGGTTTAAAAGTATTTTTTAACAATATAGCATTGTTATGAAAATGAGCTGACTAGTGAGTCTGATAGCAGGAATTTGCTCTGAGTCAACAGTGGCAATTTGCAAGCATTGACTAATGAATTCCATAATCCAGGCAGCACCTCCGTGAATAAGGGAAGAAAGCTCCATTATCTCTAATATGCATCGAGGATTCAAACAGGAGAGGAACAGCTGCTGGATAAGAGTCTAAACGGATACTGAAAACAAGTTGGGAATTCCTGGTTCTTGCTTCTCTGCTTGGAAAAACCATATCTCACATCTTGGAACAGACAACTCTCAGGAACCTGTTAAGCAGACAAGGACAGCAGGAGTTTTTTCTGTTACACAAAGCATGAATGTGGTAGGCCCTTCCAGCCTCTGACAGAAAATTTCAGTAAGAGGAGATTTATTTTTTTCTTCCTTCTTTGACTGGGGAAAGGGTTTGCCAAGTCATGTGTTAATGTCATAACACTGTAAAATGAATCAGGGATAATTAATAGATGTAGTAAGCAGTTACTATTCCTTTTTCTTGTTTTCTCTTTTCAAATATTTTACAAATGCTGCAAAGCCCCTCTGGGCACAGCTGTCAGCACATCCCCTGTTGAGGCATCTCATTGTCTGTATCTGGCCCTTGCCACAGCTGCTGCTTTAGTCCCCTCATAGCTTGTCAGGTATCCACTTGCATGGATTTACTCTTAGACAAGGTGACTTTAGGCAATTTTTTCCTGCACAGGTTTTGGCACTTCAAGTGTTTTCTCATGGGTTTTCCAAGTCCCACCACTGCTATGAAACCACTGTTAGTGGCACTGACCACTATATAAAAATTGCCATCTTCTTTTCCTTCAGAATATCACACTGGTTTTGTTTTAACACATGATTAGAGGTGGATGTTACTAAGCTGAAGAAGGTATGCTGGAGCGGTGCTTCTGTTTTGGCACCTAGGAATGACCTCTGCAGAACACCTGCATTAATTGAATTAATTGAATTGAACATAGACAGACAAGGGACCAAATGTTGGGAATGCATAAAAAGTGGTTTGGGTTTTTTTTTTACTTAAGAATGGAATCCCAGGTATTTGCAAATGATTGTGCTAATGGGCTTTCCTGGTATTACAGACATACAACTGAGCAGATGAATATTCTGAATAATAGATGTCACGACAGAATTGATTTTGAGAAAGGGAAGAAAAAGTCTGTTGCTGACCCAGAAGCCCTAGACTGCATGGTGAGTGTAACCCAGGTTTCCAGGGTACAGTGTCTTTCAGGAAGTGATGCTTCTGTTTACAAAGCCTATTATGAAATGGTGGTGAATAATAAAAAGAGAACAAGATACAAAGAGCTGCAAATGAAAGGGCAGAGTTCAGGAGTAAGACAGAGCTTGCAAGGGAGCAGAGCTCAAAAGTAGGGGACAGGACTGGCAGGGGGGGGTCTGAATTGCCCTTCTGCCACTGAACTCTCTTCTGGAGAAAACATCTTTATCTCTGCTGCTTCCCTGCCAGCCCCACGCTCGTTTTGGTTCAATTACAGTGATATTTCTGCAGAGTAGAACAAGTTTCTCTTGGACTATCTCCTTCCCTCTTCAAATCTGACCTGTACCTAGAGACCCTGAATTAAGAGCTTCTACTCTGTAGTAATATCAGCAATAATAAATAAACCATTCCATTTCTATTTCCAAAGCTTGTGTTTCTCTCCCAGCACAGAATGATGTATTTCATAGAACACCTTACAAATTCTTGAATTATTCAAAACTGATAGCATGCCCAGAAGCGCCTTGTGAGTAGCTAGAGGTATGTGCTTTTTATTATGAATTATTTGCTCAGTGTTTATTACAAGAATGATTATGACTCACATTCATGATAAATTTCTGGTTGGATTTACTCATAAAAATTAAATTTTGGGGGAGAAAATCAAATCTTACAGCAATTCCCAAAAGCCACCTTGAAATACTGCCAAGCATGTATACCTGAGATGTCTATTGTGCTGCATGGAGCCCGAAGAGGAAGTCTGGAAGAACAAAAAAGCCAGGATTGCAATTGATCCAACTTCTGATTGCTATAATAGATATGAGGAAGGGTGTTAGTTTTAATGTGCTCAGCCTTGGGTCACATAGCAGCTATTTATTGCAGGTTGGATGGCTAATGTGTGTTCCAGCAGGCTGTGCAGCAGCAGCATGTTTCGATTTCACTTGTCTAGACAGGGTTTTCAGTTGCCCTGTTCTGGCAGGCAATGTGAGGTTTCATACCTTGATCTTATCGTGCTGTGCCAAGTTTACTTCACAGAGAACACCTGCAGCCTGAGAACAGGAATTCAGGGGGGCTCCAAATACACAGCACCTCCAATGATTTGGACCTCTATCCTTGGCAGGGGTTGCTACAGGTGGCTTTTGCAATATCTCAGTGGATTTCAATACTTTGGAATGCTGGATTTACAGGCTTGGATCCTTTCAGGTAACCCATGGGTTGACCGCTATAGACCAGCCTTGATTTTTTTGCTGCCTTCTGTGGAACACAAGTGGAAAACATCTGCTTTAATTTGCGAGGAAATTCACTTAAGAACACCAGCACCTTAAATAATGTCCTCCTGTTGGTAAGCAGCTCTCAGAGATGACAGCTGTGTTAGATTTAAAGCAGTGGTCTGGGCAGGTGGCTAGTTTGCACAACCCAGAATAGTCACACTGGCTGTATTTCTGGGTGAAGTGTTGGTGCAGGTGAACGTATGTGAATAGTCCTCCTATTGACACGATTATCATTTGTACGAGCACTGCCTCAGGTCAAACAAGAACAGGTCTCCCTTGTACCAGACACCCCGGGGACTCCTGGAAACAGACAGTTCCTGCAGTGAAAAGCTTACATCTAAACAAAGCTGTCTTTTCCTAGTTTGGTTTGCAAGTATTTTTTATCATTATTTTTATTGCAGTTCCACACAGATTTACAGGTATGAGTGGATCTGGCTTTATTTCAGGATAAATGCCTGAGTCACTCACCCCTCACAGTATATGGTGTACAAAGCTCTGTGGGAACTGCCTGTAATGTTTAGTGCACAATGACCAGTCAGTTTGTTTAAGTTCAGGAGGTAAGTGATTACCAGGGCTACGAGATACTGACAATCTGAACCTCTATAAAAGAGATTTTTGTCTTCCTGATGGTTGTATTATTCATGTCATTAAATGAGTGGCTTTCTTCTAACCTTTGCCAAGTTGTATAATTCTGTGTCATTCTACCAACTGCTATTTGGGAGTGCTCTGGAGATTTCCTTGCTTTTTATAAATGATTTTGATGCTGGCATGCAACAAGAGTATCTCCCAAATTCGCTAGTAATTGATAGGTTAAAAAAAAAATTTTCCCTTCTGAAAGTGTTTAGGCAGCAATACTCCTGTCAAATGCAAACCTATTTCAACACAACAGCTCTATAACAACACACGTGATGGACATGCTCGCTGTAATTGTGGTCCAGCTGGTCATGTATT
The DNA here is from genome assembly GCA_013399695.1 of Formicarius rufipectus. Taxonomy (NCBI): domain Eukaryota; kingdom Metazoa; phylum Chordata; class Aves; order Passeriformes; family Formicariidae; genus Formicarius; species Formicarius rufipectus. The sequence goes on along the minus strand of VXAU01001886.1, from coordinate 2,317,364 downwards.
GTCTTTGACAGCAGCCAGTACAAAAGGGTTTATGGCAGAGGCTCCCAAACCTTTCCAGTAGCAGCTCGCCTCTCCAACAGATAATCTGTGTGATACAAACAGACCAGATAAAAGAACCTTCTCCTGGGCAGGCTGGTGACACTGCTCACCACTGCTGGCACCTCTCTTGACATGGTGACCTCTCTGGGAACTATTGCAGAAAATGCCACCAGAAATACACCGTGGGCACACGCTGTAGAATAATCATCATAGAGCAGGTCATCCCTTTCCCAATCTCCTTCAGTTAGAGGCAAGCTTCAATTTTGGAGTATGAAGGTTTATACTTTCTCTGAATATTTTGCAAGCATCAAGCAAAACAGCCCCGTAAATTCCTTGTAAATTCTGGGCCTTGGTAATACTCATTGTGATGAATCCCACAGTCTAATGGCACGTGCTTGCATGCATTCTATAGAACGAATTTGTTTTGTTGGTCTTCACCTGGTTGTGCAAATGAGGAGACAGAAAAGTTCTACCACGGAGAAATTAAACTGCTGGGAAAAAAGCGAATATCGACTATTTCTCTGGGCATGGCACTGATATTGCACAGCAGCCGTGAGCCGCTAAGCGGTTTAGAGGGCTTAGAAGGGAGTTCAGGGGGTTTTTTTGCCAACAATTGCTCTGCTTTGTGGACACTCAGAGGACACCCAACATCCTTCTCAGCACAGTCCGAAGAGGTGCTGCTCCTCCTGGGCTGTAAGAACTGCAGTGGTGGGGAGCACCACCGTTTCCCAGTGCCCCCCCCAGGGGAAAAGGGACACCAGTGGGGAGCCCTGGAGAGGGGTACGGGCCGGGCTGCACAAGGGCTTAAAGTGGAGCAAGGATGCTCAAAACTCACCCTGCCTGAGGGGAAGAAGCGAACAGGATGTGTTTGTATGTGTGTATTGTGATTTTAAGCGATCCTTACTCTGGTGAGGCCACGGAGCCCAGCGCTGGGCCCCCCAGTCCGGGAAGGGCACTGGGGGGCTGTAGCGGGTACTGAGAAGGGCCATAGAGCCGGGGAAGGGTCTGGGGCACAAGTGCGGCGAGAAGGAGCTGGGGGAGCTGCGTGTGTTCAGCCCGGAGAGAAGGAACCTCAGGTGTGACCTTGCCCGACAGGAGGGCACAGCCGGGTGGGCGTCGGGCTCTGCCCACAGGCGACCAGACGAGACCAGGGACCTTCAGGTTGGGCATCAGGCGGAATTCCCCTCACAGGACGCGCTGCGCAGGGACGCGGCTCAGGGAACACACAGCACAGCGGCTGCCCTGCCGTGGTGGCTCCATGAGGGGCGCGGGGCAGGTGTGCGATGGCCGGGGGGGCACGGGAGCAGCTCCGTGAGGGGCGATGCCCGAGGGGCACGGGAGCAGCTCCGTGAGGGGCGATGGCCCGGCAGCAGCTCCCTGAGGGGAGCGGGCCGGGTGTGAGATGGTCGGGGGGGCATGGTAACAGCTCCGTTGAGTGGCGCGGGGCGGGTGTGCGGTACCCCAGGGGCACGGCCGGGTATGCGATGCTCCCTCCATGAGGGACACGGCCGGGTGTGCGATACCCGGGGGACATGGCCGGGTCCCCGATGCTCCGTGAGGGGCACGGCCGGGTGTGCGATACCCGGGGGACACGGCCGGGTCCCCGATGCTCCGTGAGGGGCACGGCCGGGTGTGCGATACCCGGGGGACATGGCCGGGTCCCCGATGCTCCGTGAGGGGCACGGNGGGGCCCCGGATGCGCCATCCGGGAGGGGCGCGGACCCGCCGCTGCCCTCGGCGGCCATTGACGTCAGCGCGGGCTGCACGTGACCGGCGCGGGGCCAATCGGCGGCGGCCGCAGCCGCTCGGGGAGCGGGGCCGTGTGGGCAGCGCCGGCCGCTCCCGCCGCCTCCTCCTCCTC
>VXAU01001886.1:2298117-2314436 GCA_013399695.1 Formicarius rufipectus | reverse complement strand
CCCCCCCCCCATTTTTAAAAAACATCCTCCCTTCGCAGCAGGAGCGACACGCAGTCGCCGCACCGAGCCCTTTCTCTCCGAAACCAAAGTGGGTAGATAACGTGCCGGCAGCTCGGCCAAGTTGGGGGTGCGGGAGGTGGAGGATGCTCTGAATTGGGGCTGTGTGTTCCTGCGGTCCAGGCCTGCTCGGGGGGCTCTGCTTCGGCGGTCACATCCCCTGCCCAGGCACAGGCGGGGGCATTGGAAAATATGGAGATTCCTTCGGGGTTTTCTTCCCGCTGGAAAATGATACAAGGGAAAAATGCGAGGTGGTGATATCAGCGTTACTGAAGGTGTACAATGGATGGATGCGGTCTTGAAAAATACGGGTTTTGTCTTCACGTACAACTTAAAATTTTATGGCTAGTGTTATTTGAAGATTTGTGTAGAGTGTGTGATGTGATCGCACGCGTATTTCGTCTAACAGCGATTAACACAGCTCACAAAACACTGATCTTTAATCATTCAGTACTTGAATCGTGCCTTTTTTTGATCTGTATGTTAATGTCTCATTTTACTCAATGGCTTCGTTCTGGCCTTCCTGTAGGACACTCCTGAATCGAGAGAGTGGATTGGCTTTTGCGTGGGCTGCTCTTCGTGGTGTGCTTCAGTGGGTTTCGTGCCCCGGTGCTGGGTTTGTCACGCTCTGGTACACCGACAGTGTGTGGATGCCTCTGCTGCATCCTGAGGAGCAGGTTTTGGGTGGGCGATGCTCTAACCTTCAGCTAGGCCAGCTGCCTGTGCTCACAGCTCTTTTTTGGGCCACAGGGACATCTTTCCTTACCCTTCCTGCGGGGCTCCCGAGGATGTCTCCAAGGGAATGTTTTTCTTTCTGTGATAGAACTGCTGTCTAAACGGAGAAGGAAAACTTGGTCTTGGATTTCTGGAAGAACCCTCAGAAAGACAGGAGCACAAGGAGTTTTTGCAGCTCTTCGGTTTGTTAATACACTATCAGTGTGCAGGGGAAGCCAAGTACCAGTGGAGGAGGCAGCATTTTCCTGGCAGAATCCATAGCTGGTTGTTTCTGGGCAGGGAAGGATACCGGCAGGGAGAGGCGGGATCGCAGTGAATTCACATGTTGGTCCCTGCAATGTGGCAGTACCAGGCATGAAGTTGTATTTGTGCAGGAGACATCATACTCTGCTCGCTGGCAGAGCTGTCACCAAAGAGACCGGCCCTGAAAAGATCTCTGAAGTCCTGTGGGGTTGTGCTTTAATTAATGTTGAGGTGTTCTCATTCCTAATTACATATATAAATAGCAAGGAGACACTCCAGCATGGTGCCTACCATGGCAGGCTCCATTTTGTTGAGCAGTGCTCTTGGTGCTTGGTCTTGTGCCTTATCATTTTTTCCCAGTGCTAACTCACCAAGTAAATACCGTAATAGAAGCACAGAAATATCTCTGCCTTATTATTTCGAGTAGTGTCTTTGGTTTCCAGGGAGTAATTAGGGCACAAGGATAAGATCTACATTCACTGGTTGCCTGGCTCTATGGATAGGGTATCTTACAGGTGCTATGATATCTATATTTTTATTTTTTTTTTAGCTGTGAAGATGTGATTTAAGCAAAATCTCTGGTAGTTTAACCCCCCCCTATGGAAATGGGGTACAGGCACAGTGCCAAACCCTCCTCAAACTGGAGGTGGGTATTTGAATGTGACTAATTTGTTTTTTAAGAGCTGTAGGAAAATATCCATTCTGTCCATTGAAAGTGAGCGTTGGGAGCACTCAGCAGCTTTGATAACAAGGTCATTTTTACACACGGGGCTTTCCACAGGCAGGGTGCTTTATGAGGAGCTAGTAATTAATCTTCACATCATCCCTTTGCAAATCCTCTGGCATGACGAGTTTTACTGCATTCTCTATAACATGAATAAAATTGGACAGGAAAATAACATCACTTTGTTTTGCATTTGAAAGCAAAAGTTGTAATGACAGCTAAATCCAGATCTGGCAAATTATGTCCCTGAGTACAGTGGATAAGTTATTTGTTGTTGATTCTAGGCACTTTATATCCTTTTTATTGTCACTCAAGACACATGTTTGAATTAAAATCTTCTCTCCACAAGCTCGTACTTGTCATTCCCTGGGCTGCAATATGGGAGTTAGCATTAGTTTGTGTACGGATTATTCATCTGTAGTCTATTCCACAAGTAGACACAGTATATGCTCACATATATATGTCTGAATAATGAGACCCTATCTCCATTTTTTTTTATTTTGTGAGAGATAACTACTTTTGTTGTTTATTTAGGCAGCTACATGTTTTGTGCTGACTATCAAGATAGTTTCCTGTAGCTGAAGCACTATGGATGAATGCAGTGAAACTACTGTTAGGCCATCTTATTTTAGCAAAATGTAGGGAGGAAACAATAGTGTTGTCTACAAAGTGCATTTTCTGTCATTAACACAAGTGACTGTTTCAATTAAAATAAGTTCATGTTAATAAAAAACCATTAATAGTTGTATTCTGAATTGGTATATGCACTCAGTTAACAAATGGAAAGGCATTAGCTTGTGGAGAGTCCCATGACTGAAGGTGTTGGGACTTTATCTGATTTTTGTGTTGTTCCCTTGTTTGTTTCCTGTTCTTATTTCTCAGAGAATTGATTAAATATAGTACAGTTTCACTTGCTTCATGTCCAGGCTTTTATTGTGGTTAAGGGATTTTTGGAGAAAGTGAATAAAGATCTGGGGCTTTTTTTTTAGTGTAGTTTTGTTTTGTTTCTGTAAATGCTAAAGCCCCAGTAGGAAATTTTGATACTTAGAAACTTTGTCAGACAGCAGCTTGCCTGGAGATGAATCTTTCTCCCCCATGGGAGGAATATTGTTTATTTTATAAACACCTACCAAACTCAAATGTAGCACCCTTACTAATCTTTTTTCACCAGGGAGATCTGTCCTTGCACAGCTTGAGAGGCAGTGATAGTAAAAAATAAAGACAGAAATAAAAACCAATTTAATATTTCTTGTGTTGGTTTTTTTTTTGGGGGGGGGGAGTGGAGAATAACTATGGCTGTCTTCAGCAGAAATGTTAAAATTTAATTTTCAGTAGTTTAAACATAGGTGTCATGACTGAACTTCTGTGTCTTTAATATCCTTCTGCACTGTCCCTTTCGTGTCTCTGCCCTGCTTTTTTCTTTCATTCTTTCATGTGCATCAGTTGGGATTAGATGTTGAGGACAAGGAGTTTTAAAGTTGTGAGGAAGACTTGGAATACATATGTATGTGCAGCAGACAAGGAAAGAATAAATAAGTGATTCATTTTTGCTGGCTAAGGATGACCTCTCTAGTTTCCATCTGGGAAGATAAGGCATTATTGAAACCATGAAGTTATTCATTAATATCCCTCAAGGAGGAGGAAGCATTGGGCTTTCATGCCTGTTTCACATTTCTTGACTTTGCCATGGCAGGTAAGTTGAGCATAATGTAAATGTTCTGCTCAAAGCTGGTGACAATCCTGAAAAGACTTGAGTTTCTTTTCCAATTTTTTCTGTAGAGAAGGGATGTGTGAGGACAGTAGTTTATTGACAGACTGTCTAATCGGAAACGCATTCGAAACAAGAATATAAGTGGATTAGGGAACTGCATTTGTATTTTCTTCTAGAGACAAGAACATACCCAATTAATATTAAATGAGGCAGGGCAGTATGATCTGTTTCAAATAGAAGTGGAGTAGAAAATTGTCTTCTAATTGCCTTTTAAAATTCAGTAATTCTGCTACTGCGTGTGTTTCGGTGTCCTATTTCATGTCTTTCCCTCCTTATTTTGGTAAAGATAGAGCAAAAATTCCTATCAAGCTGGACTCATTGTTTACTTTAGCACAGGTTCCCATTAGTTAGAAAAACATACTTTTAAAAATTAAATTTCCCTTGAAAAACAATTAGCTCAAGTGGGAAGTATTATGTAGAGCTCAGAAATTTCAAAACAATCTTACAAGAAGAATTTTTGTAAAGCCTTCATGGAAGAGGAGTATTATAGCATTATCCAGATTGCAAATAGAATGAATATGAGTTTGCTGTAATACTACTACTAATTGAAAAGTGTTGAGTGAATCAAGTGCTACCCTTAAGTCCTGCACTCTTAATGAGGCTCTACCTATTTAGCCCACCAACCCAAATCAGCTTGATGGGCCTGCCATCATTATGTGTATAAGTAAGTATGATCACATAAATAAAGCAATTTCAGATAATTTTTTAATCTGTTCAACAATGGAATGATAAATTACTATTTATATTTAATATTTCCTATTGTTTACTTTTGCAGATGATTACTTTCATGTGATAAGGAGTGGTACCTGCAGGTTTCAGGTGCACGTGTTTTTGCCTATTCTGGGTTGCCCTGTTGCTAACTACCAGCTGTTGTGTCAGGTGCATCAGAAAGGGCATTGAATCTCATCATTTGCAGAAACCCCATGACAATTTAGAGTTGTCTACAAATTGAGAACAGATTGCTCCATGTTGCTTGTGCTGTTGAAGTTGAGGTTCTGTTTCACACATGAAGTCAGGCATGTGCCTGCATTAACAAAACCCAACTTTTTCTGAAGACCAGGTGATTTAATGGAATATTGTTCTGCTGTGACAAACTTTTTTTTATTGCTATATTAGTTGGTAGCAAGACATAAGAAAACCTAACATGATATTTCTTTAAAGTTGTTTAATGCCTATCAAACATACCTTTGCATATATAGTTCCTGCAGTGGTTAAAAAGCATATTTATATGTCAGTAGTGTTAAGGTATGTGTTTATATGTCACAGAGCTTATATAAAATATGAAAACAGAAGCTATATTCATTGGCAGAGTGAAAGCTCTCAAGGCTATTAGTGTTAACACCCAGCCAGTAAATTTTACGTGTTCGGGAACATAAATAAAAAGGATACTCAGGAATACTTGTGCCTCATTTTTCGTTTTGGCTGAGGAGTAAAGATGTGGTGCGAGTCACTATGTGGTGGTAATAGTCCCCCTGGGAAGGCTTGGAAATTGCCTCTGCTCCTCAGTGGGACCTGATCCTGCATTAGAGCAGGCTCTGGAGGAGCTCAGCATCCCTCACAGCCTTTGTGTAGCTGTGAGATCTTGTATTTTATTTTGTGTTGTAGTGGATTGGTGTAACTAATGATGTTCCTGGAAGAGTCACATGGGTCATCCACGCTGGGGTGTAGCCCTTCTGGGAGAGGATGTGCTGCCCAGGGAAGCTGTGGCTGCCCCTGGATCCCTGGAAGTGTTCAGAGCCAGGTTGGATGGGGCTTGGAGCAACCTGGGATAGTGGAAGATGTCCTTGCCCATGGTAGGGCATGGAACAAGATGATCCTTAAAGGTCCCTTCCAACCCAAACCATTTCACAATTCTGTGAGACTTGAAAAAAAAAGCATTTTGGTTTTCCAAAGGTGAAAGGCCATGCTGAGAGTCACACCTGCATCAATGGTCCGGTAAGCAAGGTTGGGTTTGGCTTTTTAGTAGGAGTGGGAGAACAGAGGCTGAAGCCTTGGCCCCACCAGAACCACTGTCAGAACTGTGTACACTGAGGGACCTTTTTGGAAGAAAAAGGTGGTAGGTTTAGTACATAAAGGAGTGATTTATTTTTTTTTAACTGTTCAATCTATTGCATATAATTTGTTTGTAGTTTTGAAGTTCATTAATAACAGGTGAGTTTAACATGATACAATAAAAAGGCTTCCCTCATTTCCTTCTATGCCAGTAAGCATGGCTGGTCTAATAGGATTTTACTCATCTCCGCACATAGGATTTATGAGAGAAGAGCCCTACCTCAAATAGTTCAAGCCTTTTGGAGTCTTTAGGAGTAATTAGACTGTGGGTTGCATGGGTAGATTGTGGCTTGTTTGTTAGTGTTTTGAGCAGTGCAAGTTGCACCAGTTCTGTGTCCGCATGTGTTTATAGATACCTAGGCTCAATTCCACAAACAGTCACGTGTTTGAAGATGATTGATACTCGAGTGTGTATAATCCACTCAGAGAGCTGTGCATGTGTGTGCACTCAGTAGAACAACTTTTCCTGCCTGTCTGGCTGTGCAGTGTCATTGGCAGCAGTGCTGGCTGAGGCAGCCTGACCTGTGCCACTCATTTCTGCATCTGTGCCGTGCCCTGTCAGTCTGTGTTTTGTATGCACTTAACAGCTTGCAGGGTCAGGTTGAGGAGACCTCTGTGAGCTGACTGGGGAACACTTTTCTCTCTTTGAACCCTTTCCAGATTTGTTGTATTTTCTAACTGTAACAGGGAGCTGATGTGTTTCAGTGTATAGACCGCCAGGCTGTTGAGGAAGAAGAGAGTGGGAAACATGGTAGGCTGGAATTGCTGCCAAAAAAAATGTATTATTAAATTGTTGCATAAAATTTGCCTGTTTTGCACAATATTTGAGAATGCAAGGACAACACCAGGAAAGGGAAAAGACAATTGAAAAGCATACATTATAACTGATCACGTCAGTGGTGAGTGAAGTTTTAGTGCTTGTGGTTGTGGAGGAAAACATGAAGTCAGAACCAGATGCTGAGTTAAAAGGCTTTCACTTCATTGGCTTAAAAATTAGAATATAACAATACTCTTTAGGTTTTGGAGGAGGGGGGTGTTGTTCCAGGATTTGTTGTTACCAGTACTGGCATTTCCAGTACTTAAAGTGATTTGTTGACTTTGCCCCTTGCTCTGTCCCATGACTCAGGGGACAAGGCCAACAGAGTGGGACATACAAAAGCAGGTGGCAGTGCCAGGTCACAGACTTTGGTGGCATGAGTTTATGGCAAAGGCAATTTTCTTACACTTTAATCTGAGTTTTCATGATATTTTTAGGTAATTTTAAGTATTTTCCCCTTTTCTTGAGAAACTCAGAAGAAAAGGCATGTGTTTTTTCTGGATTCCAGTATTTCTGCTATATGTGTGCCATTACTGCTTGAGCTCAAGAAACTCATCAAGTTGCAATGACTTAAATCTGAACTGGAAGTACACTCGGTCACGTACATTCTTGGTCTTGCTCTGCTGAAACCAGGAGGGTAATTTGAGGAGAGGGATTACCATTCATTGCCTGCAACGTGAATGGCAGGATGTGTTGTTCAGAAAGCCAGGAGGGTTCTGCAGGAGATCACTGTGCAGGTTGGCTGCTGTCTGGGGGAGGTGGCTGACTCTGCTCAGCCTTGTGCAGCTCTCTACAAAACACAGCCACAATTCCTCCCTCTGCCTGGCAGGTCTTGAGGTGCTGAGCACTGCCAGGAGTGGCTTTCCCAAGAACAAGAGGATTGCTGGAAGTTTCCCTGCTAGACAGAACTGGTGTAGAAGCTGTTGCTCTTTCACCCATTTTATGCCAACATTTATATGACACTGTCCTGATGGAAAGTGAGTTTGTGACATTATTTTCTTCCCTGGGGAAAACCTTCCCATTCAGAATTCACAGAAAGGTCCTGCCTACTGTTGCCCTGCTGTGTGGGACATGTGGAGCTCCCTCACTTCTCTCTTACCTAGGCAATAGACCTTTACTGAAAGAGAAAATGCTGCTTGCTGCAAGTTGCTCTCTTTTGCCCCGTTTAGTCTTGTGATTTGCTTCAGTACTGCTGTGGTACATGGTTCTGGCTGCAGTTTGCACGAGGGTGGATCCTCCACATGCACAACTGCCCCCAGTTCCCTGAAGGTGTAGGAAGATGGTGCTGCTGCTTCTGCCATTGCCTTGCTTGGTATTTGCACCTGTGGCCATCTTCACTTTGGAGGCAGTGGCAAGGTGTGAGGTCTGAAATGGGGTGGGTAAGGCTTTTCTGGGCCCTTTGAGTGCCTCTGTCCCTTGTCTGCTCAGAATTACCACTTTGTCAGGGGTAAGAGCTCTTGCACTTTCCTCAGTGCCCTGCACTTTCCCTAAAGTTCTGGTTGCTGTGAATGATTTTTCCCACTGAATGAAAAATTTAAAAGGAATAATTTCTTTCATTGATGAAAAGAGTACTAACCAGGGGTTCAAAAAAGATAACTAAAAAAATGAATTTCCTGTACTTTTCAGACTGCTAATTCTTGGTATTAAGAATGGGGATGTTGAATGCTTGGCACTATCACTAAAGGACTTTTTCTTCTGGGATTTCCAGTGCTTAAAGAAACATTGAATAAAACAAAATGATTTTCTCCTTTTGAAAAATTTGAAACTAAAACCTTAAAGCACACAGAAATGGATTTAGGTTTTGTAACGTAGTATTTTCAAAGATGCTACGTGTGGTACAATAAATGTTGCCTGAAGAAAGCTGAGATTAGCTAAATCAGAGGGGGTTGTGGAGAACAGATAATTGTATTTCCAAATAGAATCATTTTATATTGTGCATAATATTTTTCATAGGCCTGAAGGGAAACTGTATTTGCAAGTGAGAGTTAGAAATAATATATTTTTCTTAGAATAAGGTGTATGTATTCTGAAGTGTACAGCTGTCTGTGCATATTTTATGAATGAGATTTCCGGTGCTGTTAACCCAAAGGTAAGGCAAGAGTTTGGTAAACAAAAAAGTTGCCTCATTCTTTATTTATATATAGACAATTAACATTAACTGAGCAACATTAGGTAATTGCATGTGCAGGTAAGATAGTTTGGATCATTTTTAAAATATTGCTCTTTCTTCCCCTGAGCCTCCTGAAGGTTCCCAGTGGTACATCTCAAACAATACAGAGCAGGTATTTCTCAATGGTAAAGCTGAAATACTGCTGGGTTTTTTTCTTCCCAGTCTTTGTCTGTTTTGACTATTTAAATATAAGCTTTTGGGATTGGCAGGTGTCTCTTAAGAGTGTCTGGTTCCTGTTGTAATGGGATTCTGTTATACCATGGAGTTTTTTGTTTGCTACTGTAATACAATTAGTGTGTGTTGTGAGCAGGCTGTGTTTTGCTCTGTCTGGAATAAAACTGAATGAATTTGTTCAGGGATGGGCATTATTCATAGTAAAGGAGAAACTACATTAAAGAAAAAAGTTTCTGTAACTTTCCAAGTGGACTCCAACTTTTTTATCAAAATAATCAAAAAGGGTGTGTAGGTCTTTTCCTGTGAATGTATGTTATACCCTCCGTGAACAAAGAAGAGAGATCATTTTTGGCCTTTGAAACAATCAGAAAAAAAACATTTTTGGATGACAGTATAATGTCTTCATTCTACATGTCCTTGGGTTTCAACTTCAATGTGTTCAGTCATCTCAAAGTGCTTAATGTGTAGTGTTTTTATATGTGGGGAAAACAGAGACCAATAATGTAGATCAGACTTCTCAGACATGTCTGCTACTGTTGGTTGATGCTTAGTTTGCAGTTCCTTCACAGCTGTGGTTCACTCTGAAGGGTCTGAGGTTGGACACCAAGGATGGGTCGTGCCTTGGCCTGATGTTCATGATAAATCACTGGCAGGAGCCGGGGCAGAAATGATGTTCCCTTGCTTTGTCTGCTAGGCTGCATCTTCCCTGCTGATTTTGATGGCTATTCATTTTCTTAATGGTTGTAAAGCTCATTAAAAATCAGTGGAAGAGTGGGAGAGTGACTGACAGCAGAACGTGGCCCAGAGTGTTGTGCTCTTTTTGCTACCCTTCAATCTTCCTGCAGAGGAAGGACCTGTCAGGGAACCAGGTGCCAGTCAGTTCGAGTCTCTCGCTTTCTGCGGCGCGTGTGCTTTGTGTATCCTCCTAATAGTCACTTCTGACAACCCACCACTTTGCTTTTGCTTCACAGGCTGTTAAGATTGAATTCAGAAGAAAAGAGGAAGTCAGGGAAACCTTGACTGCACTGAAATGTTCAGGATGAGAATGATCTTGCAAAATTACTATAGAAGCAAGGTGTTGAGATCTGTTCTTGTGAAAAGATTGGCAGTTCTCTCTCCTTTCTCAAACCTTGGATTCACTATACAAGCTTTTTGACGTTGAGCTCTTAAATGTAGGAATCCCTCGAGAAGCGTATGACTGCAAAGGCATCTCAAAACACCACCTTTCTCTCTGCTACAATGTGAGCTGTAGGAAGGTGTGAAACTTGAAAGCAGAGTGTTGTGTGGACTCTCAAACTGTGGATCTGTGAGATCTGTGAGCCACTGGTGTAAGCTGGTGCTGTTCTGCAGACTTCTGCTCTGGTGGCTCTGTGGTTATTGCAGTTGGGGATCGAGTGTTGAGTTGCTGCTGGCAGCTTGGAGAGGTAGTTGCACAACAGGAGGTTTCTTGGCCCCGGCACCAGGCAGAGCCCTGGGTGTGGGTGATGGGGAGCTCAAGTGCCTGCCTGGAGTCTCTCATGAGAGCTGGGGGGTTCTGTCCTCTGAACAGTTCTCTCGGTGTCGTAGCTCTGAGAAGGAAGGTGGGAGGAGGGGAATGAAACTCTGGAAGGCCCAGTGATTCTTGAAGAACAGCATTTACTTCCTCAACAGAGATTTCCATCTCCTTTGGGCTGTGTTGAATGAGACCCATCTGTGTCGTTGTCTCCCTGCTCAGCAGTGAAATGCCTGTTGTTCGAGTACCTGTTCATTCCTTGTGGAAGATGAATCATGGTCAGTGAAGCATTTGTGTTCCTCATCCACCAGTAACGTAGGACAGAGAGGTTTATTTGGGTGTCTGGAAGAAGAGAAAATAGTGTCATATTACAGATGTCACTCAGTCATTGTTTAAACCAGGAGAAAATCTATGCAGTTGCTGTGAACTACTGCCTTTAGTAAATAGGTTATAGTAGCAGGATTATTGAATTGAAAGAGGAACTTCAACTTACTATTTCAGTGCAGGATACTTCTTCAGGTATTCCTTACCAAAGGAATAACCATTCCAGCTGTGTAGTAGGGGCTCACAGTAGTATTCCCAATCATTTTTGTTATGAAATGCAACCCCTATATAGAAGTCAAGAGTGTTGATTGAAAGATACTATGCAAGTGGAAATTATTAGTCAATTCTTTAGTTTTTCTTTCAGCTCTTCATGTTTCTTTCAGATCCTTCAGTTTTGCTCTGGTGTTCTTGTTTTGTTTTGTTTTTTTTTATTACTGATACTGTGTTGACTTTTGGGCAAAGTTTTTGATTTTTAACTAAAAAGTAGCCTGACATCTGAGGTACAGAAAAGGCTCTTCCTCTCCCAGATGAGCAAATGGCTTGAGTGGAGTCCTGGCACTGAAAATTTCATCTACTTTGCAACCAAATAATGTGGACATTGAAGAAAGCATAAAACCTGTACTGGCACAGAATTTTGTTGCTGAAGGTGAAAGTGCAGGCACAGTCAACATGTCTCGTCTGACTTAAAACACATTTTCTAAGGTTGGATAACTCATCTTTTGTGATTGCTGTGAATGAAACAGGAAATAAAGCTGGAAAAGCTTGAAATTAAACGAAATGTGCAGGACCGGACATGCGCTTTGGTATTAAATATTGACATAGCCCTTGTAGGTAACCACTTTGCCTTTGGAGCCCAGCATTTGCCTGAAGACTGCAATGTCTTCTTGCTCTTGTGTTTATGGTGAAAAACGTATTGGCATTGAGAAATATTGCTAATGGCATCTTTTCTAACACTAGTGTATGCTTCTGTTGGTGCTGTGTCACTGCCTCCCTTGGAATTAATCTCCTGATTTATTGCAAGTTATTTCAGATGTCCCTGGTGACTTGGGTTGACTAATGTACTTTAAATATGGCGAAATCAAATCATCTGTTGTGGGAGTTGACCATGTATCAAACTCCTCCCTTGCTGGAGATAAACGACATGGGAAAGTATTGAGCCCTCCTTGGTGTTTACCCAGACACAGGGCCAGTGCTTTTAGCCTGTGGAACTGGTGTGTAGGTTGGTCACTTTTAAATCTGGGGCGAGTTGGGGTCGAGGCATCACTCTCTGCATTATCCCTGTATTGTGTGTTTATGGTTCTACAGCACGGCCCAAGTGGACTGGAAGGGGGAAGGGGAAGAAAGGAGGTGATGAGAGGAAAATGTTAAACAAAGCAGCTTCAAGGCAGAGGTCAGATGGGTCTGTGTGCTCCAGCTGAAAAGGGAAGTCTGTGACTGCAGCCTGCTTGTGACTGGAACTTTTGGACTCATCTCAGAGAGATGTTGTCCATAGTGCAGCTTCTTCACGTGAGATGGTGATGAGCCCAGTGTGCCAGGCCTGTCCCATTGTACCTGACCTTCTGAGTGCAGTTTAAAAATAAAGGAAATGTTTATATTTGGTGGGTTATGTGTTTCCTAATGCCTCTTCATTTATCATCCCTGCTTTAATTGAGATAAGGATGTAGTTCTGCGTTACATTATCTGGGTTTAACGTCAGGGCTTTGGGAGGTTGTGTCTCCACTTGTCAGATTTTCTTAGGAGAAATAGGAGAACAAACTTACCCAGTGCATCTTCTTGCCTGTACAGTCTGAACCTGGAGATCTGAAAGCAGCTGTCTTGAGACCTTTGTGTCTGATCTAAGACTCTTGCTGTGCTCAGATTTCACGTTATCCATTTTTTTATTTTGGAATCGTAAGAAAAGCCTGTACAAACAATGCTCTGCTGTTTCCAAACACTGTGAAGTTTTCCCCATTGCTTCCTGTTTTTGTGAAAAGACCTTGCCTGCTTTGCACCAGAGTTACCCTTAATGTAAATGCATTCTGCATTTGCTCCTGTGTGTTCCAGCATGCAGGGACCCAAACTTCTCCTCCACAAGCGTCATCACTCTTTATTTATTGTAAAACTAGATTAAAAAAGACTTGTGCATGTAAAAGTGAAAGCACAGGCGGCGTTAAATTGTGCAGTCATGAGCTTGTTATTTCCCTTCCCCCCAGTGTGCAAGCCAGGCAGTAACCCAGTGATCTATACATGAGGCTTTAATTGGATATATGCCCAGAGTGCAGATTAGTATGGAAAAGCTATAAAGGCATGGGTTCACAAACTTCATTTGACCACAGGAGGACTGTCTGCATGATCCCCTGTGGAATGTGTGAGGGATTCTCAAAACAAAGAAATACCTTCGTGTGTTTGCTTGTAAACCACGGGGTACAGAGGTGATGTCTCTGCCTTAATGCCACCAGACTGTGGATTAAGCAGGACTTCTTCAGCCCAGGAGTGCTTTAGGTGGGGCTTGGGTGCATTGGGGGCCTCTGTGTAATTTATTTGACTGCTTAAGTTTTAGTTTTGGTAATTGTTGAAGGTTTTTCTGTACCATTGGATATAATCTTTGGCTGCCTTTAGAGATAAAGGCGGGGGGGTGGGGGTGTGAATCTCTCTGTAGTGAAAACAAGCAGATGTCTGACTGCAGCTGGCTAGAGATAAATCATTTCGTATAAACCTGCCTGGAGAACATGATCTTATTCCTTTACAAACCTACACTCCAGAGGGAAGGGAGAACCCCCATTAGTCAATGACACCCTCCTGGCCTAAAATTCCAATGTTTCTAGTTTGCAAATTACATGAAACCCATACAGACTAGTAGCTGTATTCAGCAAAGGCTTTCTCAATTTTGAAACCACTTGTAACATGGATTTTGTGTCCCTTCTGGGGATGTTTTTCTCCCTAAATTAAAATTTCAGTATCCCTAAATGTGTAAAATGAGCCACAGTCACATCCCTGTGTTCTCCAAGCCAATTTAATACTGATAAAATCTCTTTTAAATTGGCATAGGATTGCATAAAGAGTTTTGTGGTTCAGGAGAGCTGTGTTGCAGGCAAAGCTGACCTTTCTGACCTTTCATGTGATGGAGAGCAGTAAGGCATAGCAACTACCTCAGAACTCTGTTTTTCCTCTTTGTCATGCTGTGCATGGCTGTGTGGCACGTTCTTCAGTTTTCCTCTGAAGATGGTGGGATGGAAATGTTATCTCATAAGCCTGAATCAACATGACGAGCGGGGAGCTGATGGTAAATATACTCAAATAGTTGCAGGAAATAAGGCAGCCCTAATTAAAGTTTTGTGCAAGTAGTTTCAGTGTTTGATTCCAACCATTTGCCTGACGAAGGCAGGGAATAGTCCTTAGCCCTCTGCCTGCAGCAAGAATGTGGGAATTGCAGTGACTCATTCTCAGGGACATGGCAATGGGAATGAGGCACTGCTGTGGTTGCAGATAATTCCCTGGAAGTCTCCGTTGTGCAGAATGCATTAATTGAAGAGATCCACGAGCTGCTTAATGTCACATCACTTCATTTCCTCCTCAGGGAACTGAAGGTCTCATCGGTATGGGAAAAAACCCAGGATCTCTCTGGTTGTGAGTATATCTTGGCCTTTGTGGAAAGAGGTTGTGTGTGTTGTTCATCATAGTGCCCTGGATTAAACCTGCTGCCATGCAGCTGGAATTTTTAGTTGCCTTATTATCAGCTGTCGGGACAGAGCCAGGAGTGTAAGGACATGGATTTCTGAGTGCCCAGAAGTGAGCAGTGGAGATGAGGAGGGGTCTGTGCAACTGGAACATGGATGGTTCCTGTTTGTAGCCATTGCAGTGGTCTCAGAACTAGAGACATATCCTTCTGTTTGAGGGAGAGGATGTGGCAGAGGATGCCCCTGCAGAGAGCTGGAAGGGCAGGGTGGCCTGTGCTGGAGGGAATGGGTGCCTGTCTCAGGGGAACACGCTCTGCAGGCAGCCATGTGTTCCACGTGGGCAGATCTGATGCCTCGTGTAGGCAGCAGAAAATAAACAGTGCAGCCCACCACTTGCAGATTTAGACTGGAGAAGAGAATGTGCTGCACTTCTGGAAATCAGTCCTGCTGGGTGTGATATCGCAGTTTTCGGAATTGGGTCTACCCTAATTCTGGTTTTTCTCCAGTGCCTGAATTTCTGACTGTCTTGCCCAGTGCAGGCTCAGGTGAGAGCTGGAACAGAATGAGTCCTGTAGTATTTGCCATAGTTTTGTCACGTGGCCTCCTAGGCACTGCTTCAGCCTGAGCTTTTATCCTTGTATTATGGCAAACATTGCACAGAGAAATGCAGTTTAACACATGGGTAACAGCTATCGGTTTCTTACTTTGTTGACAAGAAGTTAGTCAAAGTCAAGATTCCTGCATCCTGATTGCATTTCTGAGTGTAAAGCATTTCTGAAGGTGTTGCATCCTACAGCTTTTGATTCGATCCTTGACCCAGGAGAGCTGCTCAGTGAGAGGAAATGCTTTATGTGCCACTGCTGTCTAGAGTTTGGGGACTATCAGTGAGACCTCAGGGCTGGACTTGGGACACTTCTTGTCTTTCTAGCCCCTAATTCCACCAGGAGATCACAATAGTTTCGATTGCATGACTCAGACTTGCATCTGCCATGAAAAGCCATAATGCTGTAGCCATGCTCTTCTGTGCAGTCTGTGTCAGGCTGGTTGGGTAATAAGAAATACCTTTTAGATCCACTAATAACTGAGTTTTCCTTCATCTGTGCCTTTGGGAACGTTTCAGTGCTCTGCCTGGCAGTGTATCACTGCTCTGAATCGTGTGTGGAAAAATGTCTGAAACAAATTCAACAAAATTGCTTGTGAGAAGAAGATCAAGTCACAACAGTGTTGAGATGAAAACCATCAAGTTGATGGGTGCAGCCTATCTGTGACTGGGGAACCTTTAATGATACCAGGAGAAAAAAATTGTCCATAGCAGAAAAAGTTGGACTTGAGGTTTCTGTAATGTAAAAACAAACAACAAAAAAATCAATCTCTTTATTCTTGTGATTTATTTTTTCTCTGGTCACATGACACAAGGTATTGCCCACATGTAGAGTCTTGGTGGGAGCCACAACAGGTTACCTGTTCAAACAAAGTCTGTCTTGAGACTGAATCGCAGAATATGAAGGTGGAGAGAATGAGGGGGAAAAAAATTGAAATTACTCTTCTGGGATTGTATTTATGGCTTGGCACATCTAGATCCTGGGAGTCCATTCCATTGTTTTTACTCATAGCATCTTTCTCTCTTGCTGAGAATCACTAAGAGTGATTTGGCATCTGTGCCATACTAGTAAAAACAATCTTAACTACTTATAATTAATGAATTGTGTAAGCTGCCAGTCACTGGTTTGAAGGAATGGAATAACAAACATGAGGACAATGTGAATTCTGCACTGACTGGCAGAGTATGTCAGAGAAAGTGCTGCTTTATTTTTCTGACGCTGGATTGCTTTAATGTATAGATTTTAAATAAGTAAATAAGCTTTAAGAAAGTGGATCAGTTGCTGGAGCTGAAGCTTCTGTCCTGGCTGGAAGGTGGCAGAGCTCTATAGCATTGTGTGTATTGTGACATGAAATCCTTGTGAAGGGAAGATGCTGTTGTGTTTTCCCAGTTGTGTCTGTCTGGGTTTACCAGGTGGGAAGATAAACCATTGACCTGAGCTGGTGACACTGAAATAACCTTTCCTGTGCCCTGTTGTCATTTTCTTTCTTTTTTTTTTTTTTT